>CM030798.1:27089621-27537121 GCA_018127125.1 Rhododendron griersonianum
ATTGTGGTCGAACTCACCCTAAGTGGGATAGATATTGTGAAGGTGTGCCTTTAGAGAGCGGCCTCGATGTGAGACCGTTTCTGAATCGTAATTGTTGCTATGTATTGGAACAGTATAACAAAGAGTGTAAATACTGGCCTTATAAGGTACAAGAAAGGTGTGCTGAGTAGCGTGATCCCCGGTGGCCGAAGTGATCCATGGAGTCCATATTTTCCCTTGGACGGTGAATTGTGAAGGTTTCGTATTGGTTCATGTGGGATTCGTAGTTAAGCAGTTTTACAAACTACACGTTGGGCATGCGTGATGTCCGTGCAAGTTGAATTTGTATAAAATTTGCACAATAACTACAGACTTACTATTATTTGATCTTTTATCTCTCTTTCCATTTGTGTTCATAATTTTCTATAACTGGTTTGATTGTTTTTCTTCTTCTTTTTTTGGAGCGAAGAAATGCTTGATTGTGCATTCAAAGTTGGTATTATTATCTTGTACATTGGAATTCTTTACTGCATTTATTTATTTTTATTTTTGCCAAAACGATAACATTTGATATTATCTCAATCAAAATACATCAAATAGAAGACTCGTCCCTAGACAGGGAGCCAAGTAACCACGATGGTTGGGACTCAACCCAATGGCCCCAAACCAGACAAACATTTATCAGCCAAAAAACACACACTTCACTATAAGCTTTGATAGAAATCCAATCAAAGAAGTAAAAAGGAAAAAAAAAAAAAAAGGGAAGAAATTCTATAACTTCTCAAAACGTCCTAATCTGTCACCGGTAGAACCACTGCGACCACGACCACAAATCACGGATCTCCGGCGACCTCGAGATGTTTACCAGAACCACAACCATGCATGAACGCCAACCCACTAGCAGCCACGCATTGGTGACGATGGGGGAGGAGCAGCGGAGGAGGGATAGGTGACAAAGGGAGCCAAGAGGAAAGATAAGAGAGGTTAACCCAAAGAAACTCTCGGAGCTGAGATCGAGGGAGAAACCCGCACTGAAAAGGAGGAGTTATTAAAAGCGCTAAAACCATCACTATGGAGGAAGAAAAACATAACTATTAAGTGTAAAGCCCTCCCTTCCTGCCGCCATTTAAGGGTGGTGAAAACCATAGGGCGAGAGAGGTGAAGGAAGAGAGGCGGCTAGAGTTTTTCTCATAGAGAAAAGTGTACTTTTTTATTTTACTGCATTGAGTTTAGTTTTTTGGTACCAAATTGAGCACTCAAGTTTTGTGTTTTTTTCTTCTTCCCCTTATAGAACATTTTGTAAATTGTTGGTAATGATTTTTGTGACATTTTATCCCTACCCCAACTTGGCAGCCCCAAATTAGGTTGATTCCTGAAGTCCTGCTCCTCCTTCTCTCTACTTTCTCTCTCTAAACAACTCCCATAAACGTTTCCAGATCTAGGGGAGGGGGGCCGCCACCGCCTCCTCCTCCCTCCTCCCCCCTCCCTCTCCCCTCCTCTCCCTTCCCCCTCCTCCTCTTTCTCTACTCCCCGCTGGTGTATCTTTTCACGGTTTGAGAGCAAGAGTTGCTGAGTTCGTGGTGACCAAGCTTTGGGTTCTCCGACCTCCGGCCAGCGACTTGTGGACTGGAATCGTCATGCCTCCACCTTGTCTTCCTAAATCCGGCGACAAGTGGGATAGGTTTTTTTTCCCCTGTTTCTTTCTTGTCTTTTTTTTCTTCTGCCGGTTTGTCCGGCTTTTCCGGCCGGATCTTCCAGTCCGGTTCTGTACCGGTCTGGTTTCCCCAAATCCAATGGGTGTTGGTGGTGGGAGAATAAGTCTCCATGGTTTGGGGTTTGGTTCGTTGTTGTTTGTTGGGTTTCGCGGTGGTGGTTCTCATTTGCTGTGGTTGCGTCATCCGTCGCGGTGCTGGTCCACGTCCGTGATGCCGTCCAGATTCCATTTGCGCTTCCTTGGGTTTGAGCTAGGATCCGTTGGGATTCTCTACTACCTGGACCTAGATTGATTCCTAATCTAGGCGTTTCGTCGGTCTTGCAATTCCGTAGGGGGTACCTGTGTCGAAATCTTGGTAGTTTTGGTTCATTCTTGTTTCTTTAATGGAGTCTATATTGCCTTCGGGCTTGTTATGAAATGAAATTGACATTTTCAAAAAAAAAAAAAAAAACTTGGCAGCCCCAGGTTTAGCACAACACATGCTCCTTGGGTGGGCCTCTTTCACAATATGCATTTTGTAAAACTAACTATGGTGCAGTTGAATGCAAAACCCGTTCACAAAAACATTCACATTTAAGGAAGAAAGTTAAAACACTAAATTGGAAATGAAGAAAGGTATTGATAACAGTGGCAAAAGTAGGTCAAAGTGGTTTACTATTTTCTTAGAAATTCGGTTTGGATTGTAGAAATCTTGAGAAGGAATGAGAACGTGATATCATAGTTCCATGATTCCGACATTTGGAAGAGAAATCAATTGGAATGTGATGCCATGCCTATACTCCCATGATTCCCACTATTGGAAGAGACAGAAATAGGAATGTAATTCCTGATGACACATACAACTAGGAATCACAATCCTAGATGAGTGTGAATCTAATCCTTCCCTTACCTCATGGCCATGGTAATCCAAGATTCCTGGCTTAATCATTAAAAACAGGAGAATGTTAACTTTGATGAATTTTCAAAATAATTGTTTCATGCATAAGATTACAAAATTAATTCAAACACCGGAATGAAATAACCCCAGGTATTAATTAAGCTCTTCGGAATTTGATTCCTAGTAGTGATATTTTTATTCCAACTGGTCATCCATACATAAAAGGGATTTAAGAAAATAAAATAAAAATGGGGAAAATGAAAAATCAATAGAATAACGTGGATTGGATGGTGAGGAGGAGTACCAAACGTTCATTATAGTGGAACTCAGTTGTGATTGGAGATGTCCTCACTTTGCAGGATTTGGACGGAAGAAATGTAGGTGAATCACCACTTGCAATTGACATGGACTTCTTGGGGGAATCCAAGATTTCTTTAAGGTAAACAGGGAAACTGAGATGCACAGAGAAAAAGGTGGGGTTTCCATTTCCGATGTTTGGAAAGGACAGTTATTACGCATATTGTTACAGTAGTACACTATAATGTCAAAGATGCAATGCTTTGTTCTTCATATTGTTCGGTAAACATTCTCCAACCAAATTACTCCCTTCGTCCTTTTTTAAGTGTTTCGTTTCATAACTTCAACTTATTAAAAAAATATCATCATTACACCTTTCACATCAACTTTTACCTCCACTTTCCCTATTTATCCTCTATGGAGACATCATCATTACACTTTTACTCACTAACTTTTCAAAATGAAATCTACTTTTAGGGACAAAATGGAAAATGTATCAACTTTTACCCACTAACTTTACAAAATAGACACTTATTAAGGAACAGCCCAAAATGGAATACTGGATTTTAAAAAGGGGACGGAGTGAGTACAATTTGTATAGTGCAGATTTTTCACCGGTCTATAACAATCAAATTATGAAGTAGATCAATTTTTTAGTATCGTAGTAATGCAGAATCCTCAAACATAGCAATCAAATGACATTGAATGCCGCTGCCCCACGTGCCACCTTGATGAAGACATCCTCTAAGGTGGTATCAGCACTACCCCATGCCTGAACAGTGAATATGCTCTTTGCAACCTCAACAATTTCAAACACATCTGCAATTTCGACCTCATTTTTTGGAAGCTCAAACTTTTGAGTTCCTGATAGGTGGTATGTCTTGTTAGCATTCGGAGAGAGACGACAAACCAACCTCTCCACGTCTTGCTCATGGTCGGATGATGTCGTAATTGTGAAGACATAAAATCCCCCATATCAGGCCTTTAACTGGAATTCATCAACGAATAGCGTTCAATATTACAATGGTGAATAACATAATTTTGAATATTACCAATCAACGAAAGCTTGGCATATGTAAATACAATATGAGAAATATCATAAAGGGTCAACAATTGTCCGAGTCCCTTGGAGTTCGTTTTTATCCTCAACAGGGTTTTCTATCTTTGTTTCTGGGAACTTCATCGTTCTAGTAAATTTATTTGCAAATATCTTAATCTCCTCCATTTTATGTTTCTCTCGTCCAAAGAGAAAGTTTGCTTGGTCATAGTTGGTATATATAGATAAACATCAACCTCTCAATCTATTAACAAGAACACAAAAATACTCATTATCAATAACAGAATTTAACCTCCATCTCAAAGAATTAGACGACTGAAATTACCACAAAACATTACCTGTTTTGCATTTCCAATGCACTGCAATCTGCCATCAACAAATATTCCTAAACGCTCGCAGAGATGCTCCGCTTCTTCCATTGAATGTGCTGAAATCATTGAGCATGATTAGTAAAATTGAATGATAATATGAGAGAGAGAGAGAGAGAGAGAGAATGTACTGGTGAGTATAATCACTTTGTTCCTCTTTGCACGCATCACAACTTTCCATAATTCGTTTCTTGAAGCTGGATCCAGCCCAGTACTCGGCTCATCCATGTAGACAACCTTGTTATATGACAAATTAACATGTATTATGTTAGCATGCTGGAAAAAGATATCCTGAAAATGATACATCTACCAAGGTGAACAACACAATCTACTACATACTTTGGGATCTCCAATAAGCAAAATGGCAACACTAAGCCTCCTTTTCATGCCTCCACTGTATTTACCAGCTTGCTTGTCAGCAACTCCTCCATTGAGTAGATTGACACTGCTAAGAGATTCTTCCACTGCCTGCGCAATAACACAATTATAAAGACAACCAAAATTTCAAATTTGTCCCCATTTCAATGATTAACCATGAAGGAATGGATTGTTTGGCTAGGTGGAATGTTGTGGGATGGAACAAAATTGTTCGCAGTACAGCTAAGTTACAAAAATTGATTCTACTTTTAGTTTACATTTTGTCATTTTCCCGCAAATTGAATGTTGGGATGAGCATTCGAAAGGTGATCATTCCCTTCCAACTTCACTTGAGCAAACTAAACACTTGTTTTAGTTCCAAATGGCTTTTCTTATGGATCCTTAAATGTTGTTACACCCCGTCCCACATCGGAAGTCTACATGGATGATCTTGGGTATATAACGAACCATGCAGGCTACTACCTAGTACCTTGGGCTTAAGAATTTTGGGCCACGTGAGCTTGTGAATTTATAGTCAAGGTACTGGGCCAGTGGTCTACAAGGGGCGTTACAAATGCTCTCAAATAGAATGGATTTTAACATCACAATTATCAGAGTGAAGGCTACAATTGACATACTCGGTTTAAGGCGGGACCTTTGAGATTCTTAAGTCGACCATAAAAAAGTAGGTGCTCCCTGGCGGTAAGGGTTTCCAAAGTAAACTGCATGATTGTTAAGTAAAATGAAAATACTATCTAATTTGTGGAACAAAGAAGTAAAGGATAAAAACAACTACATGTAGGTAATCCAAACTTACTCATGTTGCAGACATACGCCCATGCTGGTATATACTCTTTCCATCTCAGTCTGTATGTTCAGACCCTCAACGAATGCTGTCCCAGCGCTAGGCCGCGTCAGCCCGATCATCTGTGAACAAGGATGGATGAACTTCTTCATAAACAACAGCCGCCATAATCTATTTCCAAAACTTCAAACATTAAGAAAAATGCTATGGGCACGATTGCACAGGGAGACTACGTTTTAAGTCGGTTGTGCTTATTTTTTCGGATTTTCTTATAGATAGGGACTTTGGATAACAATAGGTTTTTGTACCTTTTGGGTCTATCATGGTGAGGCTCCTTCGAGGTACGTAGTGGAGAGTTTGGTATCATTGAGGAGTTTGGAGTTCATTGGATTTGATATTAGGATTTTGAGTTTTTTTAGGTTCAACTAGGGTTTTGTTCCCCTTTGGGTCTCACTGGAGTTTTGTCCCTAATACTGGGTGATTCTTTGACAGTGACATATATATCAGACTCTTCGTAATTTATCATTGTCCATAGTGAATCATGTATTGCTCTTCACCCATCGAGTATAAGCTTATACTTACACAGAACCACATAAATCTTTGTTTCCTGGTTGATTGCTTGTTGGTTTGTTTTCCTGTACTTCGTGATTGTCATATCATATACTAATATGGGATGTTGGTAAAGAAGGATATCAGTTTAAGTGTTTAACTAAACATATCATCTCTTGGCAGGATAGAATGAAATAATAATTTTGTATGAGGCTTAGTTTGGTAAGAATGAAATCCCAAATGAGGGCTGAATGTAATAGGGGAACTGACAAAACAACCAATTTGGTGTATGACATTTAGCAGAAATGGATAAGAAATGACAAGAAAGAGATTTCTCTCTTGCACTAATTTTCCAACTTTGACGATATTTGAGACCTTTTATGCCAGTTACGTTTCTTGCGAAAATAATAATAATAATGAGATTAACTGGAACTATGAACTACCTTGATAACAAACGTAAGTCAATGATATGAAGAATTACAGATACAAGTTAGGGATGAAAAACCTGTGTAAACATTATATCAATAGGTGGAACAATTATACTGACCATCTTGATAAAAGTGCTTTTCCCAGCACCATTTGGTCCGAGCATACCAAAACATTCTCCACGAGCCAATGCAAGAGACAACCCATGAACTGCCACTTTTCGAGGATTTCCGTCCATTCCAGGATACACTTTCCTCAGATTGTCACAAACGATAGAGTAACTTCTGTCTGGCCAAACAAGCAACTCTTCAACCTTTTCCCTCTACAAAAAACAACAGTGAACAAGAAAACACAAGGTGAGATATAATCTGCTAATGCACTTGTTGAATCAGATCTCAACAGTGAGAAAATCCAATATCACACAACAGTAGAAGGCAGAGAACAGAAAAGGGTTCACTAATCTTACACTCAGAAAGAACAGGGTTCCATAAGATTTCAGTCAACTCAGTTTCCAATGTTTTTTTTTTGGGGGGTAAATACTCAGTTTCCAATGTTATGTGGAATCCGAAAATGAATTGGCTCGTGTGATTCAGCTTGTGATTTAATGTGATGCAGAGTGATTTAGTTCTGTCTATTTTCTTTCAATACGGCATGAAAAATGTCATCTCACCTTTCTCTATCCAGAAACCGGAGAGAGAGAGAGAGAGGGGGGGAGGGGGGATGAGCAGTTTTCCAGTATAGGAGTGTTGGAGAAGTCCAACACGCAACACGCCCATTGATGTCGTCTGGATCATAAACTTTACTAAAAGACGCAACTTGAATTTGAAACTTGGGCTTTTTACCTCTAGGTAATTTCCACCAGGTCTCCTCTAATTAATGAAACACTGAAACCCTATGAAAGTGCCTAAAACCCTAAACCCTTAAATTGCCTAACCCCTAGGGCACCCTATGAAAGTACCTAAACTCTAGGGTACCCTATAAAAATGCCTAAACCCCTAGGGTACCCTATGAAAGTGCCTAAACCACTAAAACCCTATAATAGGAAAGTGCACCCTAAAACCCCTATGAAAGTGCCCAAAACTAAACCCAAGGGCTCTATGAAAGCGCGTAAACCTAAACCCTAGAGTACCCTAAACCCCATGGTATCCTAAACCCGAAGGTACCCTAAAACCATATGGTACCCTAAGATTTTAGGGCACCCAAGGATACTAGGGTACCCTAAAACCCTAGGGTGACACTTCCATTAATGGTAAATGTATTTTTGTAAAAGTGGACCTAGTGGTAATTAAGTATTCCACCTCTCCTTAGTGGGAATTAAGTGACACTTTTCTATACTTAGAGGTAAAAATCTGTTGAAACTTCAAGTTCTGACTAAGGCTTGATATTGAACAAGTGTCAAACTGTAATTGTTTTCCATTGTAACTACTAATAAAGTGGTTAGTATGTACATGTACACATACAATCACCAGATATAAACGCAACTCCAAAATACAATTAGTAAAATCAAATGTCCAGGAGGAAAATTTGGTTCTTTACGAGCTTCAAGTAAGTGATAATATAAACATATACATCTGTACGTATATATACTTTGATATATACATGGATATACATGCTAAGGGACTTTTCGGGATGTCTAGGATTTTTTCTTTAATTTTCTGAAATCAATAAGGATGATAAGCAGACTTACCTCTTGGGCGATGTCAGCTTTCTCCGCAGAACTAAAATCTCTCTCGAAGTCCTCTGGGTAAAAGGATTAGGCTTCCTTCGGAAGCAAAATATAGAACTCTTGTTGTCAATACAGTAGGAGATAAAAAGAAACACAAACCATTCTGCAACCATAATTATCAACACTTCTTTCATGCCATTGCTTCTATCATTCAGATCTTCCCATGTTATCCCACTAGTGTGTGAAAGGCACTGAAAGCCTTGCCTCACGGGCTTTTACTGAAAACTCATGAAATATACGATAGAGAGCGAAGCCAGGATACAGCTCCAATACAGTAACCAAGTTTCCTACAACAATGAAATATCATTAATATGATGATTAGAGTCCACAAAAGGTATAATAAGCCTGGAAACAAAGAGTAGCCAAACATGAAAATTAGATGAGGTAAAGAAAAAGAAAAAGAAAAACTTGCAGGCACCAAAGTATCCGTACCAAGTATCAAGAATACAACAATGTAATTGATTCTATGTTGCACGGACCATACTGGTTTGGAATACACTCAACAACAGTAAAAGGTATGCGTTGGATATGTGTAGATGGATCCCCTTGGCTAGCATATCTATTAAGCATAAGCGAGTCGAAGTTTTTTTTTTTTTGATCGGCAAAAGATGAATTTTATTAAAACACGGGAAAAGGGGAAGGGGATCCAACAAAGAGTTGGAAAATACACCACAAGGGCATAGTCCAAAACACCCAAAGGTCTACCAGGATTCACAACAAAAGACAATACAACATAACCCAGCACCCAAATAAATCAAATAAAGCCCAAACGCCCAAATCCGGCCCAAACCTGGGCCGGCCCACCCAAACCAAACCACTAAACCCTAACTACACCAGCATCCACCACTGCACATAAAACTGCAATATTATGCACGAAAAATGCTCTATGGGTAGTTGTAAATGCCATTTTACCAATTAAAAAGTTGTACATAAAAGAATGAAAATTCAATCGTCCCTTATCTTTTGATAAATGATAAGCAATTTAGAGCCATCAGTCAGCCGTACCCAAGTCTATGCAACATAGATGTGATGTACTGATAAAGAAATCAGGAGGAGTACTCAGCTCCAACTAAACCAGAAATTCAACCTTAGGATTAATTATTTCCTGAATCCAAGTTAAACGATGCAAGTACTGCTCCATATGGAAGGGGTATAACACAAAATAATGGCATCCTCTTTTTTTAATCAGCAAAATAGTGGGCATCCTTTCCAGCTTGCCACTGTTATTAATGCTTTCTAAACAAAAAAAAAGAAAAGAAAAGCACTGCAGAACAAGTTTTGGCTGGCATGATCCAACTGCTAAAATTTTGAAATATGTACCAAGAAAAAACTAACTACAACTGTACAACCCAAATTTTCCATCAAAAGTTCCTCTTTCTTCAGGGGGAAAACAAAATCGTAAACCAATACGAAGCATGGAAAAAACAACCAAACAATACCTACTAAAGAATTTCTATAACTTACGTGGGAATGATGGATCATCAACTTTGCCTTGAAAATAACACATTCCTACCAGCCCAGTTGCAAAGACAATAAAATATGCCACAACTGAAATCATCAAACCATTTACGTTAGTCAACTGCTTTTCAGTCAAAGAGGAATCTACTCATCACTCTAAACACATCAATTAGTTGAGACACAAACCTGAAGTAGTTTTCACTTTTGAGAACATTCGAGCGACTAGAAAGGAAAATGCAATTTGCAAGTTGATATAGACATAAAAAAAGACAAATTGCAAACTGTAGTCATGGGTCGTGAATGACCCTAATCCTGCAAGGAAGCGACAGGCATAATGAGTCTTCTGCTAAATGAAAATAAGAAATAAGGAAGTTTTGTTTTACCATTACCCAGAAACGAGCAGGATGCGGAAAAACACAACATGTAATGTAAAGATATGGCAAGGAAATAAATGTAAGAGATCATCCAATACGGTCCATCACCAAGCCCATGCATTTTCGTCATAATTTGTATGTTCTCTTGCTTGTCGTACACCAGATTTGTCAATATAACCTATGTCAAAAAAGCAGTTAACAATGTACAATATAAGAAAAAGCAGAGAAAATAGTCAGAGACCACTTAAAAGGATAGCAGTTAATGTTATTATTTAATTCAATGTCTAACACAACTAGATGGAGGAAAATATTTCAAGGACGGCTGATAACTGTTTTATATAAAGGAGTCACATGCATGATAGGGATGGATCAATTTAAGTATTTGACTCAATAATCCCACATACCGCCACTCCACCAGTGTGATTAAATAGCCATAGGATGCTTTGATTTGTACTTCCAGTATATAAATTACCTTTATGTCATCTACCTAATTTAATCTACTAATATAAGGGTGCTTTAGTCTTTCACTAGAAGATTTGGATCACTATTACTACGGATTAACGTACTGCAGGAAATTCGAATATGAGACCTTTGTAAAATTTGACAGAATCGATATCCTTTAAGCAATAACTATTTAAAGACATGCACACCATGAGTACTTTTACTGAAAAATTTCCTAGTATGGCTGGTTTAAATACTCACTGGAATTAGCTGTAGAACAATCCATGTAAAGAAGACGGTGGAAAACATAGAAATGAGATTGTCCGCCAATGGTGAATCTGGATGTTTGGGCATTTCTTTGACAAACTCAAAGAGAATCTTGAAATTAGTCCCAAGAAGAAACTCGAGGTAGGCATTGGAGACCTGTATATTTAAGCATTGTGAAAGTCAGAGCCCATAGTTACTAAACACAATGCCCATAGTTTTTTCCACTTGATACAGTTCAGTATATGCAAACAAAACCTTATACTATAAGAAGCACAATAATGCAAAAGACAACATACAAATAATGCAAAAGGCAACATACAAATTATGAAAATTTACAGTTCAATAAATACAAAAGGATGTTATAGCTCAATAAACTGAAATTGCCAACATCTGTCATGAGTTTTTTTGGTAGCCAAATTGGTAGGAATATTCACAAATATTAGGAGGATTACACCCAACTAGATGAGAAAATTAACTACGCAAGAAATTCCAATGAATTATCCACTAACATAAAATCAAGAATCAAAGCACCAACCACTTTCGATGGAATGCAACTCAAGAAGGAAACACCATAGTTACAGTTTCAGAGGAGGTCCTTCCAGAGGCGCAAAATGAAATCAATCTAAGATTGAGGGACTTGGAAGGCATTACACAGAAACAAGAAATGAGAATATCGGAGGACGTAAGCAATTGGCAGTCCAGACCTTACTCTTAAAATGCAATTTCAATTCTGCTTACCATTGCTTTCCTTTCATTCCCTTCTCTCAAACATAAGAGTTCATGGAACCATGCAAGTTAAATACCCAGTATTAAAAATAAGAAGGCCAAGTCATGGAAAGACAAGATGTACAAGAAACAATTTAGAGAAGCCATACACTCCATATAAACATATATAGCAAGCTTACTAGGAGAAAGCTGCAGAAATACATCAGGAAGAGCACTGATTCATGTTACCTCCAACATGGAAATAAAAAATAAAGCAAAAATCATCACGATGTGGCTTGACTTTTTATGGTCCCTTGATTGAAATTCAAACACTCATCATATTGGCTCAGAGTTTTAAAGATATGTGTGGATTTAATACAGAAATTATGTGCATATGTCATTTGCTTACGTGGATCTGTTAAGGGGTGCCTCTTTCACCTATTTGCTGTAGTATACGTCAATGAAGTTTTTTCCATTGTGCAGCGTTCAAAAAAAAAGAAATTTTTTTTTTCCCATTATGCATAATCCGAACATCCTATGTTAAGCTGAAGCCTACTATGTTGGAACATTTATACCAGTGATGCAATGGAGGTCTCACGCACCATTGTGTTTCATATGAATGCCTTGGTACACTAAAGCTCTAACCAAACTTCTCTTAAATATTAAAAAAAGTAAGTAGTAAAGAACTAACATTCAGACAGCTCCACCAAAATGATACAGTCATGGTGGCGTGGTATTTTACAAATGGTATCTCTAAATTCCATATTCTCAAATCTCTATTCAACCATGTAATTCTATCTACAACTTTGGTTTATCTTTTTCTGCATTATATATATCTTAACCCAAGCTCACCAAAAAAAAAAAAAAAAAAGTAGTTCTAGTAGAAGGAATTCAGCCAAAAAAAACAAATAATCATCTTCCACCGTCCCTTCTGATCGAAAAAGGAGAAAAAGAAGTCTTCCACCGTCCCTTAGCACAACCAACCCTGCCCGCAATACAAAAAGTGACAAATTCACAGGCATATAGGCATGTATAGCTGAAAATGTAATACGAATGGAATGCGCAACAACAAGAAGATAGAAATATAGGAACGTTTTGAGTTAGAGCTTTATATCACAACAGTGCAACCACTCTTAGAAGGAGGGTAAAGGTTAGGAAAGATACCAAATTCACTGAGCAAGCGACCCTCATCATAGAGTTAGGCCCTGGATCACCCTCATTCAAGCTAGACTTGTACCATACACTGGCGTTAAACTTCTTGTCACTTGAGTTCAAGAGATCATAGGCTGTGTGAATAATTGAAAACCAAATAAGGGTTCAGAAAACAGTTTTCAAGACAAAACATCAGTGATATCCAGTACACCTTACCTGCTATTATCTCATTGGCTATCCGTTCTGAATTCCCGTCCTGGTCACCCTTGAAAAGCTCATCATTGATCTCAGAAGAACTATTGCGCCACAAACATAAACCCTTGATGCATTTAATAGCTAGAGAGAGAGAGAGAAGGATTAGTATTACTGCTTAGCAGTCATATTAACCAATTATCTTTAACAACAAAAGACACCCTCTTTTTGGAAATTTGTGAAATTCCAAAAGTTCAATGAAACGTCTTATTTTCTAGACATCATCAGGACAAGCTGTTCGAATTGCCCTCATGTGTGAAAGGCGTGAAGGGGCTGCTGATCATGCGCACCCATTTTGGACTCCAAAACTCACGGTTGTATCCGGTATATCTCACGCGTGGATTGAGCATTTAATGCCCTTGAAGATTCTTTATTACTCGTTTCTTAAATGCTTGTAATCAACAGTGGTAGAGTATAGAGATAGAGAGAGACCACAGAGAGAACCAGAGTTAGAGAGAGAGAGTTTTCTGTTGTAAACTCCTTTTCCCAGCGAAGTGAACAATTCAGATTCTCTCCATGGAGCGGGTGACTGGCCAAACCATGTGTATTTGGTGCCCATGTGTTTGTGTGACCGAAATACCCAACCATTCGCATTACAGCTCAGTTGAGTGGGAGATCACCGGAAAACATCTCTATGTTTTTTAGTTCAGCAAATAAACAAAAGTTGTCAAAAATTCGATTTGATGACAGAAATAGGTTAGTCTCGACAAGAGTATAGCAACCGTGCCTGTCCATCACCCTGAATCAACCGGTGTGAATCTTGAGTGCCACGTGAAATAGCGTGCTTGAGATCAACTCAATCTCAGCCATGCGTCCCACATGTCATTAGAGGAAGAAGACGATTATGTGGTGCCACGTCAGATCCAGGTCAGCGCTGAGTCAGAAAACATGTAAGCAAAGAGGTGGTTTGCTCAGACTGCACCACAAACACATGCACACCATCAACACAGAGGGAACACAAAGATTTTACGTGGATCCCCAATCCAGGTACGTCCATGCCTCCATGGGCAATGGATATTACTATGTTTAGAGAGGAGGATACACCAACCACTCAACTCAACCTCACACTCTCATAGTTCTCTGGTACTCACCCTCTCTGTGGATTACTCTCTCTCACCTTGTCTACATAAAAGAGGAGCCAGAGATCCCAATGGCGACACTCCTGCCTACTACCCTATCTCTACAGCTCACTCTTTATTTGCTCACTTTGGCACACATTTTTGCATCTCACGCGTACACAATATATATGGGGGAGAACCCACAGTTCTCATATGGGCCTGGAGCCAGTTTTCCACTCAAAGAGATACAGGCATGCTTGGGAGATTTAGATATCTGCAAAAGTCCAATTTGGCTGCAAGCCCTATGGGCCTATACTCTTCACCAGCCAAATCTTTGACAATGGGAGGATTTGAGCCACCTTTTCCAACAAGAGGCTACTAGAAGTGCCACGTCAGCACCACATGGCAGCCAAACGCCCACGTTAAAGCCACGTTGTGGGTGTTAACAGGGCCGTTCATTTGGCGGTTTCTCTCGGGATAAATTTGGAGAAGCTGTAGCTTCTCCACAAGTGGAGTCCTGAAAGAGACAACTAGGAAGGGCTGTAGGGTGGAAGATTGGTCAACTACACATGTTGAGGGAAATATTGTGATAGGAGGAGCTACCGTCATACACGAGCCCAACAGCACAAGGAGAAGACAAGGCAAATAAGGAGCAAAGCGGTCGCACAGGCGCATACGGAGTAGTACAGGAGAAATCGCAGAACCCAAGGCAACTCCGAGGCGTATAAAGGAGGGTCCAAGGGTGTGCAGGATCTCGGAAAGTTCATAAGGAAGCTCAGAGCAATGCACCTACTAATAGGCGCATGAATGGTCACATAAGTGCCCCCTAATTTATCTTTATTAAGTCCATCTATATTGTTACTTAGAGTTTGATGCTTAATTTCTGTAGTGTAGGTATTTGGAGGGTTAAAGCTCTAAAATATCATTGTAATGAGAAATATTTCGACCGTTGATAAATAAGTCCAAAGTCAATTTGGAAGGGGTGAGAATCACACAACCATGTTCCCACACAAACGGAAGGTGAACAAATTTTGGCGAGGTCCATGGGATTTGGGTCCAGCTGCATTGTACAAATGAAAAATGTCTAGTGAATTCCAATATTATTATGGAAATCTCGATCGGCAAATCAAAAGCAATTGGAAACCACAAGTTGGGTGATTACTTGTGGAGAATCTGGGCACATGAAGGTGTAGTGCCAAAGTTTTGTTTGATTAGCATTAATTTGGGAGTTAGACTTCAAATAATATAAGGATACTTAATGCTACTATAATTTTGGAAGGCAATTACACTGGGGTAAGTTTTTGACTTGGACTAGGAAACAAAAGGGAAGGATTTAGATTTGCTTGGAGTATTGCAAAAGGGAGGAGTTGTAATGGGAAACAGATTCTCCTTTCTAAGGAGGATTTGGTGCATATATATACAAGCAGTATAGTTGGCTTGGATGAGAAGCATAAAAGAACAGAGCCAGAGATATTGTGCGGAGCCCAATCAATGGTCGGCTAAACCCTCTTCTAGGGCGTAGATGAAGCTCGAACTCTTAGTAACATTATTTGTGTTTTGATTAGGTTTTATTCAAATCGTGGTTTTATGACTTTGACGGATTTCTTTACAATATTATTCTTTCCATCACATCTTGTGAATGAATTTCTAGGTTTTATGCACGTTCATACAACGGTTCTTAATTGTTTTGTGATAACTAGGTAAGATGGGTTATGCTCCGTAAGGCGCCGTGCTATTAGACGATCCATGCCACAGAGACGAGTAGTACTAGAAAGACAGTTTGTGCTAAGCGGTAACCAAACCAAACCAAACCGAGCCTTATGTCCCAATCAATTGGGGTCGGCTACATGAATCCTTTTTCTTCATTGAGCTCTATCAAGGGCTACTTGTTCACTCAAACCCATTAGACTCATATCTTTGCGCACAACAGCATCTAATGTCAATTTAGGTCTTCCCCTCCCCATAGCATTACTACTCAAAGTTATCCTACCCGCTCTCTTAACTACTGCAACTACAGATCTATGATAGACATGCACAAACCACCTTAGCCTATTTTCCCTCAACTTCTCCTCTATAGGTGCTACACTTGCCATCTCGTGGCCCTCGTTCAAATCATTCAAAGTGGGAAGGAAGGGTTCCCTATTGGCGGTCTGGTACATCTCACGCGTGGATTGAACATTAATGCCTTTAGAGTTTCTTCCTTACTCCTCTCTATAAAAATGCTTGTAGTTAGAATGGTAGGGGGTAGAGAATACGGGGAGAGCACAAAGAGTTCCACCGCGAAGTGAAAAAATCCGATTCGATTCACTCTATGGAGTAGGTCAACCGTGTATATTTGGTGTCTTTGTGTGTATAAACTCTTTAAATCGTGAGTTTCCAGAAGTTCAATGACCGTACACGACATAATTTTCCAGAGACAAAACAATAATCAAATAGAAAATCAACAATTACAAAACTAAAGAATTAAGTCAAGACCTCATGGATGCATGGTGATACCTATTTTATTTCCCTCGGATCCCATGGAAATGGATGATAATGAGTTCCGACGACATCGACGTTGAATGTTATAGATAGTGCCTTTCAGCAAAAAAGCTGGATCAAGATACATTTTTGGCTTATAATTTGCAGGCTCAGCAGTCGATGACCCCTGAAACATTTTCAAATGATATTAAGAGGAGAACTAGCATTAAAGATCATGAGATAACATGAAAACTAAAGCTCAGACAGTTACACTGATGATGAATAGCAAAGAAAACCTGAAGCTCCATCTGGATGAGTGAATGTGAGGTAGCTTGATAACTATAAGGTCGAGAGTACAGGTTTAGGTGGTAAAGGCGATTTTGCAAAACTTCACTCAAAATTTGGATATAAGAAGAATCAAAGGATTTCAAATAATTACAATCAACAAGTTATTTCAAAACAATCAATCAAAAACTCTCATTCCATTTGCCCCAGTATACAAACTAAATCAAAGGTTGTGCTTTTTCAAAAGGTTACCCAGATCCATTTGTTTCAGATTCTATATAATAACGCGATTTTAAAGAACTAAGAAAAAAATTAAAGGAGCATAAGTACACAACACAACAACAATAGAACCCATGTAGTCCCCAATCATTGGGGATATGGGCGGGGGAAGATTGGAGACAGACCTAACTTTTGGTAATATGCACAAAGTGGCTGCTCTCAGAATACCACTGAAACAGTGGCCCTCCTATACCTGTTTTGCTGCGAAACCATGCCCCCAAATCAAAGCCAAATGGCATCAGAGAGGGCAGGCCTAAAGACCCAATTCAATTTATGTGCACATTACCATGTTTCATTCATTGATAGTCCAGAGCATCGGTATGCACAATTAAAGGAGCATAAGTAGAGGAAAGAAAACTTACAAACACACCATCAGCAAATCCAATCAAGATGTCAGAGGTATTCAAAATGGAAGACCTTGGGAAAAACCGTCCAGCCAAATCTAAAAATAGTGAAACATCAAGATTAGGACATGTACTCGAGGGGGTGCTCTTGGGCCAGTGAATATCACTTATTCTGGTGTTTATCAGTGGTGATTATTGGTAATAGCATCTCAGGTAGTTGATGCGAAAATGGCAATGCCAAGGCCATAATCTAGGGCATTCCACAATGCAAAATTGCTTTTATATTAAAATCCTGCAACTCTTTTGCCCTAAGGATCGAAAAACCAGACCAAAGCGCGCACACACACAAACACAGAGAAGCGGATTTAGTAGAATAACAAATAAGAGATTTTTATAGCCTACCACTGGAGATGATCAAACAAAAAAATAGAGAGCTACCTAGTACCAGGGACTTATTACTCCCAGTAACAAGCACAGTTACAGGACATGAGTTGGTCTTCTTGCATGACCCATCAGGTAAATCTCCAAATGGTAGAAAAGCAGTTCTTACTGCACGATCCTCAGAGTCAGGTATTTCCAGTAATGGCGGGAATTCGTGCGGCCTAGGAATCGAACATTCAGTAAAGTTGTTGACCAGCTCAACATCTGAGCACGCATACCCCGGAGGAAATGGCTTGTCCAGTTTTGCACCGTGTGACATGAAGAACTTGGGCAGATAAAGCAATGTGCAAAGGATAACTGGTAATAAGAGGAGCAGAGAATTTGCCTTATTTCTTCGTTTCTGCAAAAGAAATAGCAATGCGGAGCGAAACTCTCTGAAACTTATGACGAGAATCAGTATTCAAACCCAATTTTTAATAGAGAAAATCCAATAAGGGTGATGCGTCCGTAACACTTGTAAAATTTAGAAGTTACAAAGCCAGGAAATAAGAATTTGAGCAATGCATGCAGCCAGAAGAAACCAAATTTGAACGAATGATAATGTGGTTGGTTTGTTTCTAAAAGCAGAAGTAAGAGTAGTTGTTTTCACCAAACTAGAGGCCCGGGCAAATGCGATATTTTGCAAATTGTGTTATATTGCAAAAGATGGAAAGGTCGCATGTGCAAATCGTGTTATGTAAAAGAAGGAAAGAGGAAAATCTTAGAATCTCTATTAATCCGAAATAAAAATATGGGATGTGAAAGAAGAAAGGAAATTAAGGATGACATTTTTTTCCCCTTCTATCTTCTAGGTGGTTGATGAGTGATTATTCAGTGCTCCTTCTGGGGCATCGCCACAGGGTTATCCAGCCCTTATGTTCACCACATATTGCGATGGACTCTATACACTTTTTTGCATTTTGCATTTTTTATTTTATTTTTTGATTTTTTGGATTATGGTAAGCATGTATTATAAATTTGTATAGTATTTGAAAAATATGAGCAGAATTTAATGAAAAGTGAAAAATTAGAAGTCAAAAGCTCCATTTCCCTACTTCTGGTTTTTGTTCCCTAATCCCTATCATCAAAATCTGAAAATGCATTTTGTGGGTATGTTGCCAAACAACTGAAAGTTTTAGTAAAAATGAGAAACGAAAAATGTGAAAATGAAAGTTTTAATTGAGATATGCGCAAACTAGTCCGGACATCTGATTATAAAAAAAATGTGAAAATAAAGGTGGCAAACACCCTCATCTTGAGCCCAACCACGTACTGTGTGGAGGACAAGGGTTCTAGGGCCTACGCGCCCCAAAGACACTTAGGCTCCGTTTGGAACCTATAAAGGAAAAGAAAAAAAGGAAAAGAGAAACCTATAAAGGAAAAGAAAAGAAAGGAAAAGAGAAGCGAAGGAAAATAAGAAAAAAAAATTAAGATTCATTAAATTTGAAATCTTAATACTGTGTTTGGATTGGAATTTGAAAAAAAATAGGAATAATAAGTAAAGAAATAGAGAGAAATGTTGAAAGTAAGAAAATCTAGAAAGAATTTTTTAAAAAATTCTTTTTGAATTACAAAGAAAACAAGGCATAAATCTTTCTTTTCTAACCAAACAATAGAAGAAAAAAAAATTCCTTCTTTTCCCTTGGTTCCAAACAAACAGACCCTTGAGAAAAATCGTACCCAAAGATTTTGAGACTCCAAAACGAACAAAGACCTGTAGTTTAAGAAAAATCGCGAGCTAGCCTCAAAATTTGCCATTTTTTTGACAAATGGTTGATATACCACAGCCGGTAGATTTCAAATGGTTGACAAACCTGGAAAACCAAATTTTTCCTGAACAGTGCATCTGTTTACGTCCAGAAGCAGGCGGGACCATGTGCATTCTCCATTGATGTCGCCTTTCTCTCTCTTGAACCAGAGGTTGAACGCTGGGGAAATGATCCCTCCATTGATGTTTCTCAAAATCACAAGCAGTACTCCCCCTGATCACCTTCCCCCGTATTTATAGGGGAGGCGCGTAATTTTTACAAATTTTTTTTTGTTTTTGATCCGATAATTTTGACAAAGGTTGGTCGCCCTTATTCTTCGGTTGGATTAGGATGCGGTATTTTTTCAGGACAAAAGAATAAAAGAGTAATTTCACTTACCACTGGATAGCAATTTTCTTAACTGTTTACGGATTGGAAATTAAGACCGAAGGACAGTGCTGCGCAGCGTGCTGTGCGGGGCGAATCACTGCCGCTCAAGTCTCGGTTTGATGATCGGAAACGTTCATTTCGTAGAGCTCGTTGAGTAGAATAAATGTACCAAAAATCAGCTCGTTCGAATATCATTAAGTGCCTCATCCGAACATTATTATCTTGAAACGAATAGATCCGAAACACTAGATTAAAATCCACTGTTTTTTGGTACACTTAATAAATTCAAGATAATAATGTTCGGATGAGGCACTTAATAATATTTGATCGAGCTGATATTTAATACACTTGTTCTACTCGACGAGCTCTACAAAGTGAATGTTTCCGATCATCAAACCGAGACCAGAGCGGCGGCAATTCGCCCCGCACAACACGCTGCGCAGCACGATCCCTCAATCCTTGAAATTAGAACTAGGCCGATCCTTTTTTTAAACTTCGGTTTTATGTCAACCCTGAACCTATGTTATTTTTAAGGATTTTTAGAGATAGGCCCTGTTTTTTTTATTCAGTGCCCAAATAGTCCCCCACAATTATTTGCATTAATTATTTCAATTATGCCCCTTTCGAAGCATCTAGCATGGGAAAATTATCCAATCCTTCATGAGCATTGGTGCACCATTAATATTTAATACATTATTCAAGAGAAATGATATTGGCACTCCAAAATTTGATGCATGCACTCCAAAATCAATGCAACTCCAAAGCCACTATCCTTTGTTTTTTGGAGTGTCTGCATCAATTTTTGGAGTGCCAATATCATTTCCCTTATTCAAATTTCAAAAAATAATATCTTTTGTTGTAAATATTCATTTTTTAAAAAGAATTACATTTTTGGAACCTATTCGATGATATCTACCAAACAAGATTCACATTGAATATGAAATTATGCAAAGAAAAAAGGGTAAATTGAGTAGGAGGACATACTATAAGGGTTTTTGCTATAATAAAGACATAAATATTTTCCCCTAAAGTCTAAAGGACATTCTGTCAAAGATTTACAAATAACCCCTCCAAAAGTTGACCGGCGTTGACACCAAGGTTGACCGGCGTTGAAAGTGCTTAAAACCCTAGGGTACTTTATAAAAGTGCCTAAAATATATATGAAAATGTCTAAAACCCTAGGATACCCTATGAAAGTGCCTAAAATCTTAGGATACCCTAAATATGAAAGTGCCTAAAACCCTAGGGTACTCAATGAAAGTGCCTAAAAGCCTATGGTACCCTATGAAAGTGCAACAAGATCAAAAAACACGAAAAAAGACATATTTTGTGTTAGCAAAACAAGGCCCTTGTCGCATTTAAAACCATTTAAATGAAAAAAGACATTTTTTGTGTTAGCCAAACAAGGCCCTTGTCTCATTAAAGGCAATTTGGTCTTTTCACGGACCTTAAACTCCAAAATATTTTCATTAATGGACTTTACACACATCACTGAAACTTAAACTGGACTAAATCTACTTTGGGACCTCTTCTTTTAGACTTTAGACCAATTTGCTGAAGAAAAAAAAAGTTATTTGAAGTAGACAACTCGCTATGTGAACTACGGTCTCTACGCAGTTAACAAACGAGCTCTGTTTCGCACGACCTTAACTTTTCTGTTGAACTTTTAATGAATTCCTACACGAACAGGCTTGCACTGTTTTCGTTTTTTTTCTTCCCAAGCCATATTCTTATCGAAAACGCAAAATGAAAAAATCTCGGCTTCAAAACCAAAAACCAATATTTTTACATCCCAAATCATGTCTTGGTCTGCAATATTTGTATATGCGAGATTGCGTAGTTTTCTTTTTGGTACAAAATGCAATCGAAAACTTAAACCCATCTTATTTCCTCCCGAGGACTGTCCTTGAAAGTTCTTCATCATTTTGTGCTTGAGGCTGATGCACGGGAACAAGTTCTTCATGGTTCACCCAAGTCTTGTAAAGAAGAGTCTATTCCTTTTCGTATCAAAATGATCTTAACAACTTCATTGCTGTTTAGACAATCAATGCATGGACACCGAATCTCACTGTGGTCCTAAATTCGTCGATCGCAAATTTTATAAGAGATTCCACCCCTTGTTTATACTCCATACTTTTCCACTTATTTTTTATCGTCATCCAACTCTTATCCATTTCTTCTGACCTACAAAATTGCTTGAAGGTTATACATGTCAATGTTCATCATTGAGTAATGCAACATGGTGGTTTGGAAACATGCAACTCAGGTCCACATACTACTGTTGTTCAGATAGAAGACTTATTATACGTATATCCTATTATAATGATCTGAAAAATTGAAACACATTAGATTGCAAGTCACAAGCTATATACCAGGAAGTAATATCGTTTAAAGTTAATTTTAAACATGAATGGAATAACTTTTTAAACAAATTAATTATGTCTACGAGGACAAATCAACCACTGTATCCCCAACACAATCAACAAGCAGCTCTTTTTTTAACAGCAAAGACAATTTCATTATTCGTCAACCGACAGTTACAACAGAGTAAATGTCGTGCCCTCGATTTTAAACATAAATGAAAAAGTTTTCCATAAATAAAATACTTACAATATTATACATAATTTTCACCAAAAGGTTTCTCATGCACATTTCATCAAATTATAGTTCAAGTACCAAGTATTCCAAAAGATTACATCCACAACAGCCCAATATAACATAAGTACGAGATAAGAAAGTAGTTTAGTGGTTTACAGTTATCCAATGTTGATGTACACATTTTTGTGTATATTATTATCTCCAATTTATAATTTGTTAGGCTTATTGTTATCATGTTTAACCTTATTTTATTCTTTTTTGAACAGAACCTTATTTTATTCTTTTTTTTTTTTTTTTATGTTTTTCAGGTATTATAGCGGTTTGGTGAAAGGATGAAATAAAATGGAGGAAAAAGCTGGAAGCCATCTCCCAAGATGCACTGGATAATTCCTTATGGTTGCATGAGTGCGTGAAGCATGGGATAATTTCCCAACTGGCATGGAGGGAATCAGGGCGTGAGTTCTTCTATACATTGTTGGGATAAGATTTCACCTTGATCCAACTGCCCAATAAATTGCACTTTTATTTCTATCTTTTATTGCTACTGAAAATCAATGAAAGGAGGACTTCTAGTACGTAGCTAGGGTGCTACGGCTCTATCTTTGTCTTTTGTTTCCTCTCCTTCTCCTGTATTTGTACTCTCTATTTTGTTCACATTTGGAAGTAAGTTTGTTCTATTCAATGCCTCTAAGTAAGTTTCTTCTTATTTTCGTTGCTTTTTTAAAAATATGTTAGGCTAAATTAGTTGCTAGGTTTAGGATGAAATTACGTGCTTAAATATCTATTTATTTATGTGACTTAATTTCTCCAAACAAAAACATGGTTTAAATTGTTAAGAGTTCTTCTTGTTCATTTGCCTATTTTTCATCGAACCATTAAAATTGGATTTTCATTTTGGTTTGTTGGATTAAATTTGTGAAGAACGGATATAAATTGTGTTTTGATGGATTCAATGAAATTTTTGATTTTATACATTTGTTTGATAAAAGAATAACTAAAATAGTACAAGCTAAGAAAAAGAGTTATCTTGTATATTTTTCACAATAAAAGAGCTTTACCGCCAACTTATTGTTTAGAGAAATTAGAGAATTGAGAAACATAAATATTATAGATATGATGCATGTAATGGATTCCAATGCTCTAGTATTTTTGTCATCTCTTTAAACACTTTTAATTCTTGTAAACTTATTTTCCTCAACCTCAACAAATATTGTTGAACTAGATTAGGAAGTTTAATTTACCCTTTTAGATTATTAGAGTTGTTCAACTGCGTTTCATCCGTAATAATCCCTGTGAATTCGACCTCACACTTGCTAAACTATACTTTGGTACGATTCGTGCACTTGCGAGTACATAAAAATTTGAACAACAAATGTCAAAAGAATGGATATTGAAATTACAATTACATCTACAAAAGATGTCTTAGTAATTCTTCCATATCTGCTTTCAAAAGATTTTCCAATTGACACACGCCATGTTATTGTCCTCAATTAGCACTTGAAAAATGACGGATTGAGCAAAAATCTCTACAAACTTTATATGTAAATGAGATGACAAGTACGGATATGAAACGGAATACAAACACGATAGTTCAATAATATTGTACACACACGATACTTCGGTGATCCAGTAATTCATTCTCATTAAGCAATCAATTATCATCACACTAATCCCCTCTTATTCAAAACTCCAGTTCAACCGTTATCAATATTTTGTGGTTTACATTCCGGGTGTTCAGGACCCCGTATATCCCCCGACAGTCTTAGACAAAATCTTGTGAAGCTCTACCCTAGCGACACATCGAATGGTAAATCTAGAGACAATTCGGGTGTTAGGACCCCATATATCCACTTCACATTCTGAGTAGTCAAGACCCCATATGTCCATTTCACGTTCTGGGTATTGGGACCCAGTATATCCATTTCAAACCCTTCGTGTTCAATTCCTAGTTCAAGAGAACATAATACTTGTATCCCACATTTCCATTTCATAAGCACAATTAATCATCATTATTCGAGTATCCACTTTCCAAAGTTTTATTCATGAACTATTCTTTAATCACAACGACATACCACACTGCGTCATTAATAACCATCCAAGTACTTAATCAAACTAAACCGACGTGCAACTCTCGCTCAATACGAATCAAAGGAAAAAGGATGTCCAAGGGTTCATTGGGAAATGTGTTTCAATGTCATGAAGTAGTTTGGACTTTGGAGGTGTTGGGAATGTGTTAGAGGTGTTCGGGGCTTGAAACAATGGAAGAGGAACAAGTTTGGAATTTTCCAGATTAGTACCGGTACCCCCTAAAACGCTGGTACCATTTCCTAACAAACAAATTAAAATTTTTTGAATAGGTACCGGTACCCAGCTCGGTTTCGCAACAAAATTTTATAGCTTTAGCAGACTTCGACAAACAACCCCAGAGACAATCAAACCCAACCTTTGGGCAGACCAAAATAACTCAAAAACATACTCTCTCCGTTCCAAATTGAGAGTCCCTTTTGTGGATTCCAATTATTTAAGGAGACATGCAATGATTACACATAAAATGCTTTTCATTGCCACCATTACCCCTATATTATACCTACTTTATAACACTTATATTTACCTGTGAGGGACATTTTTGAAAAATCACCAAATTTTTGCTTCCATTTTTTGATCATTTTGGAACAATCCAAAATGGAATAATGAACTCTCAATTTGGAATGGAGGAAGTATGAAGAAGTCCCTACCTCAGATTTGAGAGCAAACTCTAAGATTCAAGTGAGCCCGAGACTCCAAAACTGAACTCTATCAAGATACAGTCTTCCGAGCTTCACCCATGCGATTTACGAGCCAAATATGCTAGATTAAGGTAAGATATGCATGGATTTTCAAGGGATTTGGGTGGAGGAGCAAGATTCGAGTGTGTGAGAGGGAGAGAGGTGTGAGCTGTGAAGTATGGGGAGAGAGAGAGAGAGAGAGAGAGAGAGAGAGAGAGAGAGAGAGAGAGAGAGAGAGAGAGAGAGAGAGAGAGAGAGAGAGAGAGAGAGAGAGAGAGAGAGAGAGAGAGAGAGAGAGAGAAGGGGAAAGTGAGATTTTCTCCTGAGGTTGACTTCCACAACTTTACCCACAACTATCAAACATCAACTCCATTTCATTTCCACAACAATATTCAAATTTAAATAACTCAAGCTCACATAAAGCACTAAGATTAAAGAAATTTAATATGGGTCTCTACAGTAAACAAAATGGGCATGTGTGGAACTACAAATTGCATCCCAACTATTTTGGCACCCAAATTTAGACACACTAAAACAACCAAAAGCCTAGTTATAGCAAGCATCCAATCAAAGAAACAAAGACCCTGTTCGGTTTGAGATTTGAGGGAGGTTTTTTAGGGTAATGAGTGGAGAGAGATAGATAATTTATCGGAGACCATAAGTTTTGAGACCCTAAAAAAACAAGGCCAAAATAATTGACAAAAAAGAGCAAAATTTGCGGACTGGTATAGGAATGGGCACTTGTATAGAAAGCATGCAACTCCAATGACAATATTGTTAAGATAAAAGAAATTCTTATCGGCCCTATTATAATGATCTAAAAAAATGGACCACATTCGATTGGAAGTCACAAGGTGAACAAAACATGGTGTCAGAATAATTTCTACAACCATACTCGATAAATTTCTGTTTATTCTCCAACTATATTGTGCACCAAATTCTAGCTTTCTTTGCTCACCCCTTCAACAGCTCAATATATTTGCCTGACATTTTTAGCTTGATATGGTTTTTCAAGTTTTCAGGGGGGGAAAAACACAAAGCAAAAAACCAAACAGGTATGTATTAGTAGCTGTACCCGAAAACAACCAAATGGACTAATACTCCATCTTACTTCATCTTCGGTTAAAAGTGGGTACTTGCACCTCATATTTATCTCTGGAGGGTAATCGTAAGTTCCAGTTTATACAGCTGGGACACAAAGCCCTTACTGCCAAGGGCAGCTACCATGCCATACATCCCTAGGAAACATAAGGTTGAGCACCAAGAATAGAATGAATAGTCGGGGATGGCTGTGCATGGTACTCATGTGTTGTGCAATGCTGGAAAGGATTCCCATAACCATTTGTTTTATGAGTGCCCTTATTCTCAGAGCATTTTGCTCCCTGTGAAGGGAAGAAACCAAATTTTGGTTCCTCAATGTAGATTGGAGGAGATTAATACTGTAGTAGGTTTCTGCTGAATGTGAAAGGTCAAAGCTTTGAGTGTTGGTTAGGAAACGCTCTTTAGCAGCTTCAGCGTATTTTCTGTGGTTGGAAAGGAATCAAAGAATTTTTCAGAATAAGGCAGATAAATCATTTTTGGTATCAGAGACTTCCTTAGCTCCTTAAGGAAGATCAATCACTCTAAGAGGATTAAGGTCATTTGTGATGTCAGGGACTTACCTAGTGGTGTGGTGCTCACTAGGGGTGTTATTCAGTCGGTTCGGGATGGATTTGCCGGAAACCGATTGGGTTCGGGGTATATAAGTCCGGGACCAATCCCGACCGGTATTAATTTCGATTCGGGGATTTCGGTCCACCCCGAAATGGGCCTTTTGGGCCGTTTCCAAAACCTAAGATACTAACGACTATTGGGCCATTTTCCACCCTTATTTGGGCCATTTCTAGCCATTTTGGGCCCATTTTTATAAGGGGCCATTTTCACCTATTTTTATATGGGCCATTTTTGGGCATTTTTTTCACCTAGTTTTGAGTCATTTTTTCCAAAGCAAACAGTCCACCTATTCCAAATTCACAAAATACCGATAAAAAAAAAAAACATTGTAGGGCCTTTCAACCAAAACCAAAGACTCCTCCTGTAATTGATATGTAAGAGGGAACAAAAACCCATATATGCAAGATGTAATACCAAGCCTTTCAACCAAAGGCTGCAATTTTAAGAGGTAAGAACCAACAACTTAGTACCAGTTAAACCTAAAATAGTCCTCAATAAAACAATTAATACCAAATGTCCCTTTTACACTTGGCAGCCCCTTGGTAAAACAGATAATACAATCATCCAAATGCCCAGATACTAACAGTTCAGGAAAGAAAAAAAAACAAAGAAAGTTCAAAGAGTTCCCAAAAAGCTGAGATAGAGTCACCCTTCCATATAGCAGCTTAAAGCCTTCAACCCTTGCAAAAAGTTATTCTGCAGCCCTACATTGTCACAGACTCACAAAGCAACAAAATTAAGCCACTAAAAATTAGTCAATGACAGACAAATGCAAAAAAATTGTAAACATTATACATTTGTGTACCCATGATACCCCTTAGTCCTTATCACTTGATTCCAAGACAACTAAAAACATTAAGAAAAAAACAAAGAAAACATACAAGTACGACATTGAACATAAAACATATTTAAGGACCATAAAATACTTGTAAATAAAAATTAAAAGTAAGAGTAGTACCCGAATCTACTGCCTCCAATTCATCAAGTTGTTCTCTTATATTGATCTTCGTTGGTTTCCTAATCCATTGTTGTGTGCAAATTAGTGTTTCCACGGTCCTCGGAGAGAGAACTTCGATAAGGATCAATGACACGTCCGCCCGTGCTAAAAGCGGATTAGGAGGCGACCGTGGACACGGGAATTGCTAGCACATCTCGTGCCATTTGAGAGACAATTGGATACTTCGAAGAATTTAACTCCACCAACAAAGTACATCAAAGTTGTCACAATCATCCTCACTAGTTTCCGCAAGATACTTTTCCAATTCCGTTTTGCTTGCCATGTTGCTCTTCTTTTGTTTGTGCATCTTAAATTGAGATTTCAAATATTTATGATTACCAATGTCCGTTTCAAATCCATCCAAATCTACGATGTCCGATGATCCCCCAACCTCTTTGTTACGCACATTCAAGCTACCATTATGCTTCACATACCATCCAAATAAACGGGTAATTTCACTTTTTAACTTATCCATGAACTCACCAACTATTGCCTTATCATAGCCCAAGGTATTTTGCAAGCAATACTAAAAAAAAACAACTTTGCATCGAGGATCAAGAACAACCGCAAACATCATCATTTGATTAATCTTATCAAAATCTCCCCAATGCTTGTCAAATTTTTTACGCATACTCTTTGCCAAATCATACAAATCACTATCCTCGTTTTCACACAACTTCATAATGTCTTGTTTGAATCAACACCATTTCATTATAAAAAAAAAAACATTACAAGTGACGTACAAAAAACCCGAAAATTTCAAAGTTGCAACGTAAAACACTCGAATAAACTTTACGTACAACTTAATCTTTTCCCAATCACTTGAACTTGGAGGCCCAACGTACTCCTTCCTCCCATTCCCCCTCCCCCCATCTTTTTCTTTCTCTTTTCAATTTGAATTATCCTACCTATACCCTCAAAACCATCAACATCATCAAAATCCTCGTCCATCTCCTCCTCTCTTACATTTAATTTAAAGTTCAGGTCATCACACAATCGATCAAAGGCCTTTTGATAAGTTAAAGCTCTCTCCAACATAAAATATGTAGAGTTCCACCGAGTAGATACATCCAAACAAGGTTTAAGCCTACACACAATTTTCTCCTCCTCAACACATGACCAAAACTCCGCCATTCTAGATGGGGAAGACATCACATATCTCACCATATTGCGCACCCTTGCAATTGGGACATCAATCTCTTGCAATCCCTCATGTACGATTAGATTTAAGATGTGTGCCGAACATCTCACATGCAAAAGAACTCGTGATTTAAAATGGTGGTCTTCCTATCTTTAGTCTTTCCCTCTAAGTATTTAATCAAAAGATTATTTGAGGATGCATTATCAACCGTAACGGTTAGAAACTTGTCAATTCCCCAATCCAATAAGCATTCTTCAACCATTCTACCAAGAGTATCACCTTTGTGATTAGGAATAACACAAAAATTCAGAATTTCTTTTGGTACTTCCAATTCTCATCAATAAAATGACCCATAAGACACATGTAATTCAGATTTTGGACACCGAAGTCCAAGTGTCCAATTCTTACGGGTCATTTTATTGATGAGAATTGGAAGTATCAAAAGAAAATTCCGAATTTTTGTGTTGTTCCTAAATCCTAATCACAAAGGTGATACTCTTGGTAGAATGGTTGAAGAATGCTTATTGGATTGGGGAATTGACAATGGATCCTTGAATAATCTTTTGATTAAATACTTGGGGAGAAAGACCATAGATAGGAAGACCACCATTTTAAATCACGAGTTCCTGCATGTGAGATGTTTGGCATACATCTTAAATCTAACAATAAGTCTAACCACATAGATAAAAAAACACAGATCTTACACATATTGCTGATGTGTCAAAAAAAAAAAGGGGACCCACAACCTATTCCAAGATGGATTTCCCTCGTTACCCTTTGACTCTCCCTCTTCTCTCTCTCTCTCTCCCAAAACACTTTATAACCTTTCAAGTTTCAACCCCAAAAGTGATTATCCTCTCAATCGTCTGTCTCACCATGAAGATCATCTGAACAAATAGTGAAACCCAATAAACCCAAAAAAATGAGAACCTGTCCTCTAAATCATCTTCCCCAGTTTCTTTATTTTCCTCCTTTTCCCACGCATACTCAAACCTCTAAAACGCTAATATAATCTAAAGTCTTTAGTGATCGGTCCAAACGGGTCGACTCATCATCAGAGAATAAAGCTTTCCCACTGTTCCTTTGCAGAGAATAAAGCTTTTCCATCAAATGGCAAAGTTGCAAAAATCAATTTTTAGTTGCCTCCCCTTTAGTTGTGGGTGGGTGGTTTTCTTTTTCTTGGACCTCTGTCATTTTATAAACCCAGAGAAATTGATATTTCACTAAACCCAAATTCAAGATTTTACTGTTTTCACTTTTGTTTTTGTTCGCCGGTAATAAACTCCTTTATGTCATTTGTATCTCTATGTACATAAAGCTATATATATACATGTGTATATCAACTAATCACTTCTCGGCCCCGTTGAAGAGAGAGAGAGAGAGAGGCGGAGAGGGAGAGGGGGAGGATTTGGGGGAATTGATTTTGGATTGACCGATTTGGGTTTTGGGGGAGAGAGAGAGAGTCGAGGGTAACAAGGGAAATGCATCCTGGAATATGGCGTGGGTCCTTGTTTTTTTTTAACACATCAGCAGTATGTGTAAGATCTGTGTTGTTCATCTGTGTGGTTAGACTTATTCTAAATCTAATCGTACGTGAGGGATTGCAAGAGATTGATGTCCCAATTGCAATGGTGCGCAATATGGTGAGATATGTGATGTCTTCCCCATCTAGAATGGCGGAGTTTTGGTCATGTGTTGAGAAGGAGAAAATTGTGTGTAGGCTTAAACCATGTTTGGATGTGTTTACTCGGTGGAACTAAACATATTTCATGTTGGAGAGAGCTTTAACTTATCAAAAGGCCTTTGATCGATTGTGTGATGACCCAAACTTTAAATTAAATGTAAGAGAGGAGGAGATGGACAAGGATTATGATGATGTTGATGGTTTTGAGGGTATAGGTAGGATAATTCAAATTGAGAAGAGAAAGAAAAAGATGGGGGGAGGAGGAATGGGCGGAAGGAGTACGTTGGGCCTCCAAGTTCAAGTGATTGGGAAAAGATTAAGTTGTACGTAAAATTTCTTCGAGTGTTTTACGTTGCAACTTTGAAATTTTCGGGTTCTTTGTACGTCACTTGCAATGTTTTTTTTTTTATGAAATGGTGTTAATTCAACAAGACATTATAAAGTGTTGTGAAAACGAGCATAGTGATTTGCATGATTTGGCAAAGAGTATGCGTTAGAAGTTTGACAAGTATTGGGGAGATTTTGATAAGATTAATCAAATGATGATGTTTGCGGTTGTTCTTGATCCTCGATGCAAAGTTGCATTTTTTGAGTATTGCTTGCAAAATACCTTGGGCTATGATAAGGCAATAGTTGGTGAGTTCATGGATAAGTTAAAAAGTGAAATTATCCGTTTATTTGGATGGTATGTGAAGCATAATGGTAGCTTGAATACGCGTAACAAAGAGGTTGGGGATCATCGGACACCGTAGATCTGGATGGACTTGAAACGGACATTAGTAATCATAAATCTTTGAAATCTCAATTTAAGATGCACAAACAAAAAGAGAGCAACATGGCAAGCAAAATGGAATTGAAAAGTATCTTGCGGAAACTAATGAGGATGATTGTGACAACTTTGATGTACTTCATTGGTGGAAGTTAAACTCTTCGAAGTATCCAATTGTCTCTCAAATGGCACGAGATGTGCTAGCAATTCCCATGTCCACGGTCGCCTCCGAATCTGTTTTTAGAACACAATCGAACGTGTCATTGATCCTTATCGAAGTTCTCTCTCTCCGAAGATCGTGGAAGCACTAATTTGCACACAACAATGGATTAGGAAACCAACGAAGATCAATATAAGAGAACAACTTGATGAATTGGAGGCATTAGATTCGGGTACTACTCTTACTTTCAGTTTTTATTGACAAGTATTTTATGGTCCTTAAATATGTTTTATGTTCAATGTCTTGTATGTTTATTTGTTTTTTTCTTTATGTTTTTAGTTGTCTTGGAATCAAGTGATAAGGACTAAGGGGTTGGTGCCTGGATTGAGGAGTTCTATCATGGGTACACAAATATATAATGTTTACATTTTTTTTGCATTTGTCTGTCATTGACTAGTTTTTAGTGGCTTAATTTTGTTGCTTTGTGAGTCTATGACAATGTAGGGCTGCGGAATAACTTTTTGCAAGGGTTGAAGGCTTTAAGCTATTGTATGGAAGGATGACTCTATCTCAGCTTTTTGGGAACTCTCTGAACTCTTTTTTTTTTTCTTCTTTCCTGAACTGTTAGTATTTGGGCATTTGGATGATTGTATTATCTATTTTACTGAGGGGCTGCCAAGTGTAAAAGGGGCATTTGGTATTAACTGTTTTATTGAGGACTATTTTAGGTTTAACTGGTACTAAGTTGTTGGTTCTTACCTCTTAAAATTGCAGTCTTTGGTTGAAAGGCTTGGTCATACATCTTGCATATAGGAGTTTTTGTTAAAAGGCCCTCTTACATATCAATTGCAGGAGGAGTCTTTGGTTTTGGTTGAAAGGCCCTACAATGTTTTCTTTGTTTTTTTTTATCGGCATTTTGTGAATCTGGAACAGGTGGACTGTTCGCTTTGGAAAAAAATGGCCCAAAACTAGGTGAAATTTTTTTCCAAAAATGACCCATATAAAAATAGGTGAAAATGGCCCCTTATAAAAATGGGCCCAAAATGGCTGGAAATGGCCTAAATAAGGGTGGAAAAATGGCCCAACAGTCGCTAGTAACTTAGGTTTTGGAAATGGGCCCAAACGGCCCAAAAGACCCATTTCGGGGTGGACCGAAATCCCCAAACTCACCCCAAACCGAACCGAACCGAAATTAATACCGGTCGGGATCAGTCCCAGACTTATATACCCCGAACCGACCGAATAACACCCCTACTAGTAATTTGTAAGTAGGCGTTTCAATAATTTGTTCTTTTCTTTTGGATGCATTGGTTTTCTCCTGCTCTGGTTGTTGTATGGGCATTCTGTACGGATTTGCTGGTCTTGTACAATTGGTTAACCTAAGGTGATGCTTGTCCTAGCGTAGGTTTTTGGTGTAGGATGGATGGTGATGTATTTCTCGCATAGTAGGGATTCTTGTTTGTAATCTTGGTTTTGGTCTGTTCCAAGGCATGCCCCAAGACTGTTTATTCTTTGTTCGGTCATTAATAAGTGAAGTACTTATAGCATAAAAAATAAAAATAAATATTGTATCAATTATGCAAAATATAGAAGTTGAATTGCTAAAAGAAATGATGAAACTTGAGTTGAATCATGCTTTTACCTGTCCTTCCTCTTCCTGCCCCCTCCCCGTTTAAACGCTGGAGCATATGTTTTATTTAGTAAGATAAGGTTCTCCTCATGGGTATCAACATGAAAATATCTTATAGCCCCATGAATTCCCAACTTCTTGATTTCCTTATTCCACGGGTCATATGAAGAAAGCTCCATTTTCCAAGGCCGTAGTACATCTCCCACCACCACCAGTACTATATGACCATTCTTTCGGATACCTAGAAGGCTAGAACCTGTTCAATTCCTCCGGTTAGATCAACTTTGACATACTTATACCAAGAATCAACTACGCCATACTCTTTCATTATCCAAATAGAGCAAAACTTGTTTGCTCGATCAGATTCATCGTGGCATAAAGCAGAAAGCAATCCCCTGAATACTATTGTTCTGATTCCGGTTCTCGCAGTGGCAAGACCATTTGGCAGTGATATCGTTCTAAACACCTCGTCACCCAAATCAAAGGAACAAATCAATTTAGGACTCCAATTCCCTATATCATATGCTGCAAAATGAATAGCCCCTTCTAAACAAGCAGAAGGGTAGTGTGAATGCTCTAGTCTAACTCCAAGAGGAAAAGAATCGCGTGCTCCACTACTTACTTTCCACGAGCCCACTGAGGGAGTAAACCTCAACCTGAACAACATCTTCGAGATCCACAGAGCCTTACAACCCTAACCACCTTATAATCGTTTGTACGCCAATCAAATCCAAATCCTGGACAATCGAAAAAGGGGTCATGCGCCATTTTCTTAATGCCAGGCTTGGGAAGGCTTATGGACTTTCTAACGGACGGGTTCCAGAGGAAAATTTCACCTTGTCCGAAACAGAACAAACCCTTCACATAACCCAGTAAATAGTAAAAGGGAAGAGCAGAGCTCTTGAGTGGGAATGGGATTTCTAGAGATTCATCAAATAGCTTGTAGTGCTCTGATCTGGACCATATGTCATCGTAGGGAGCAGGACTTTCAACGCATTGCCTGACTATATAACGAGCGGGAGATTATGGTAGCTGTTTTTAGGGTTTGTGAGTGGCTGATTGAGGTGGGAAGTGATGAAATTAGGGCTTGTAATAAAAGAATACCAGAGTTTGGAAACAGACCTGAAGCGGATTAGGGATTTGGTTGGGAGTCTGGAGAGAATATGCAGCAAGACGTCTTCAGGGATGAAGTCGGACATGGCTGGCTCTCTCTGTTGCTAACTTGCTCAAGATTTCTCCTTTTCTTCTTCTAGGGTCGACAGAGCTCGTGTCCTTCTAGCTCTGGGCCAGTGCAACTTCGATTAGGGATTTGTTTGGTGTCGATTGTTGCGCGCCAATGCAACTTCGGAAGAGAGAGAGAGAGAGAGAGAGAGAGAGAGAGAGGGAAGATGGAGAGGGAAATGCAAAGACGTCTTGCAGTGGATGTGGGGTGGCAGTTAACTTACCTTCATACCCTTTTTACACACACAACCCCTCACTTTCGAATTTAATTTTGTTCACATTACTCTTCTTTTTAGTTTTTATTGGTTGTAATGGTGTGAATCCTACTGCAAAGTAATGTAATACTTACCAAAAAAATGTATTGCATGATAGGACCTATACTATTTCAGCCAATAAGAAGAAACGTAATTAATATTCATCCTCTTTTAAAGATGGTAAACAAAATTGCACGTCACTTTCACACTGCAAAAGCCACGAATTGGCTTCCCACCTTTTTTACTCGGTACTCTCACATGAACAATATAAACTGTAGTATATATGTACTGACCACCAGTGGCAGTCACTTTGGCCTCAATTCTTGTAACTCCGTCCCAAATTTTTGATCCTTTACGATTTTACGTGTAATTTTCAATAACTTATACTATCTCTTAATGTATATTGTTTAAAATATACAATATGGATCTTGTTTGATAGATTTTAATTATTTCTATAAAACATTGTTTTCAAAAACATAGTAAAAAACAATATATATTGAGAGATATAGGTAATTGAAAGTTGCACGTAAAACCGTAGAGAACCGAGAATTTGAATTTTTTCGTCATCAAGAGGAGTCTAAAAAGTATAAAAATAGAGCGAAAGCAAAAAAAAAATCACTGAAGGAGGAAAAAAGTATCAAACAATTGTCTTATCCGTTTAAAGTGCCATCTTATTTGAATTTTTTCAACATCAATCCATATTTTCATATATTTTCCGATGTAAAATTATTTTTAATGGTGTTAGATAATTAACAATCTAAGTTATACCAGGATCTAGAACTATCATGATAATCACAAAACAATCATTAAACATAAGTTAAATAATCAAGAATGGCATACCCGGATCCAGTAATGCGGAACTTGAGCGATCCAATAATTAATTGAACCAACCATAATATTGCTAGAGCATTAAGCCCTATGTGGAAAACGAGTTTCTCTCCCTTGCCTTTCATTCTAGCTGTTTAGTATGATACGTTAAATTGATGGAACCCTAGACACTCTTTTATAGGTAGAGAGAGAACCAGTTTTCTTATTAAACATTGATACTAACTTTTCATCAAAGTATAATGTATTTAGAAAACAACTTCTCTATTTAATCAATAGAATAAAATAAGATATGGAGAATCCTATTAAACTCATAATCAATATGTGCCACATAAAATATGTGAGCCACTACAGTGACTAAATTAAAATTTAGTCTTACATCCGATTGACGAAAAGCCAAACAAAAAGTTACAAAATGTAAAAAATACCGAAATAGGAGTAAGTTTTAGACTTATAAGTTTACAAAAACGGAGCCTTAGCCTAGGTTGCGTGGAACCCAAAGTACCAAGTTACCAGCCGTAAGTGCTTGATCCAATCTTTTAACTTCTTACTTAGAATTTTAATCCGGAATTTTGAATGAAAAGTTATAAAATTTGATCAAACACTTACACGTATCCTATTGAGCTGATTTTTTACAGTCCCTCAAAAAAAGAAGTTAAAATCAATGAACGAATCAAATCATTTGTGTTTTACAAGTCAAATAAATATCTAATGCCATTATATATGAGAAAACATTTAGAAATTAGCAACAAAAAAATGAAAGTAGTGAAAACATTTGCATTCGGTGTATTATGCATTGGGTTTTCTTTTCTTTTTTTTTTCTTTTTTTATAATCATTGGGTTTCCTTTACTTCTTAAGATTTTGGTCAAATTATGATTACACTTACATTGGTTTGTTTTTAGGGAACTTAAATAGGGTTCTGCCCTATATAAAATACTTAGAGCATCCACGGTGGAATAATCAAAAGTGGATAATCAAAAGTTGTCACATAATCTTTTGGTTATCCATTTAAGAGATTGCTAAGGTTAGCAATGTAGAGGTCCACAATGGTACAATCAAAATTGAATAACCAAAACTTGCCACATCACCTTTTTAACTTATAAAAATCTAGAAATTGTGACATAGAAAACAATTTTTTTTAAATAGTTTTCAAACTAATAAAAATAGGTTATTAGAAAAAGAGAAAATAGTTTTGTGAAAACTTTGATTAAAAAAACAATTTTTGGGAAAAAGTTAAAAAAAACAGTTTTTGAATAGAAAAAGTTTTTTCTTTCAAAAGAACAGTTTTTGAAAAAAAAAAGTTTTAATAAAAAAAACTGTTTTGAAATAAAACAGTTTAAAATTTTTTTGGGAAAAACAGTTTTAATAAAAAAACGTGTAAAAAACATGTTTTTGCAAAAAAATAAAAACTGTTTTTAAAAGTATTTTGTTATAAACATGTTGAAAATGGAAGAAAGAAGGTTTTTGTGTAATGAATAATGATGGTATACTTGATTGAGGAAATGTGAAGACAATTAAATTTGATTATTGGCAAAAAGTTGGTAGTTTTGATTATCCAAGAGCCAAAATTTAATGAGTTGCTAAGATGTTTCTAAGTTTGGTTATTCCAATGTGAGCTCTTTTTGAGCAAATGTTGTTAACCTTATAAACCTTTTTATTTTTATTTTGATTATACCACGGTGGACTTATGTCCTCATTCTAATGAGTTTGAAAACTTTTCTTTCCATCCTCAAATCCAAATAAATCCTAAACTACCTAATCTTCCTAATCGGCCGATAGAGTGGAGTGCAGTTGGTGCCTCCCATGCACATAGGCAGAGTTTGATTCCCGTAAGCACTCATCCCCCTCCCCAAGTCCCCTAAGATAGAGTAAATTAAGATTAACGAATGACAAAAAAAATCTTCCTAATCTTTCTCTCTCCTTAGCTTTTCTAATTATCCCAATTCTCTCTCCTATCTTTCCAAAAACAATTCTCCTAATCTTCTCTCTCCAGTTTTATCTCCCCTAAAATTTAAATACAAAATCTAAAATAAAACTATTCATCTCTCTCCAATTTTCTCTCCCCTAAAATTTAAATATCTCATGATCTAATTTTCATGACATATTTATGCAATTCATGATTTCTTCCCTGAACCTACCACTACCGTGCTTTATTAAAATATACCATTTATTTCATAACTTATTCCAACAATTATTCATGATCTATTTCAACAATTATTTCATGAAAAACCAAGATACTACAACTATATTATCTACTTTCATGATATATTTAAGAAAATAATCCAAGAAAACCACATACAACCATTTTATAATTGATTTTTCCAATATACTATATATTAATCATGAAAATAATTCGGCACAAAATCAATCAAACCACGTAATCTAATCGTGCGACGGCGCTTATCATGGATTATTTAATCAAAATTACCATAAAAATATGAATTATTATTACGACATATCTACCATGTATTATCATGGTAGACCACTGGAAAAGAAAACACAAACAAACAAACAAACCAATAACGTACTCAAACTAGTGAATGCTTGTGCCTGAAGGCACGGTGCACTACTTTTAAAGTTCTACCAGCAAAAGTGAAAAGGAAACAAAGTGACAAAACATACCAAATTAGTTCACTATGAAAATGTTGGGAAAAATCTATGTAATGCGTTATCATTTCCAACAATGATATGATGAAAATGAGATAATCTATTAAAATATGATCTGTGAAAATGAGACTAATCTATCAACCACAAAACAAGTTAAGGCCAGGGATTACCCACTATCCAACATGCAAAAAACAAATTCAGTCTCATGCTCTTCTTTTTTCGTTTTTCATTTTTTTTTAGGTACACAAGAAAATGAAAACAAACTAAAATCTCTCAAAAGTCACTCCCTTCATATCCGCCTCAAGAAGGGGAATGAGATCATCAGGAGGGATGATATGAGAAACCATCTTGTTCGCAAGTTTGTCCGCAACCTTATTGCCTTCCCTCAGGGTGTGCCTTGGAGTGCAACCCGTAGCCTCAAGTAAAGCTTTGCACTCTTTTATCATACTGATGTAGGGGGAATGCTCGGGTGGATCCTCCGTGATCAACGCAATACTAGAAGTCAAGTCTGATTCCACCTCCATTGGCTCCATTCCTTGATTCTGAATCAGATCAAGGCCTCTGAATATACCCCATAACTCCGCTTCTAGGCTTGTACAGACTTCAAGTCTCCCAAAGAAACCCAAGATCCAATGGCCTCTTTCCTCTCATCACATCACATATGCAAGTCGATCCCATAGCAATTACTCTCTCACATAAATATTATCATACTTATACATAGACCATAGACTATTTGCACCATCAGTAGAGATGCCTCTTTTCTAGTCAACCACCTCATCGACTTGCAAAACGAGCTTTAATTACTTCTATTCTCTGTTCAGTTACAAAAATTTACTGTTTGTGGTTCTAATTTCTCAGTTAACTGATCACTAGAAATTGCAGAATCGAAAACCAACCAATCACGAATAAGCGCTTCGGCGTTAGTTGTATACTTTATTTCCTCAACTTGAAAGCAGTTTCCTCTGTTTTTGTTGCTTTTGTTCAACAATTATGTCTCAGCTACATTTGTGCCCAATTGTTCGCAGTTTTTTGAGTTTTATTCATTCCTGTAACCAACCTGCTTATATATGCACTAGGGCAAGACATTTTGCTCAACCTTGCAATTCTTTTAGCCTTTTTTACGGTTAGCACTTATCTGACAAGGAAGGCAAACTTTTACGCATGATATTAATTGGAACAAAGGAGAAAAAACAAGATACAAAGGTGAAAGGAGAATAAAAAAGGCACAATAATCTCATAACCAAGGAGAAAAAACAAGACACAATAATCTCAGAACATCAATTCCTTCCTATGACGTCAAAATTGCCTTAGAACTGAAGAAAAGAAAAAACCTAGAAGGCCATCGGTGCCCTAATTATCTGATTCAGACTTCTGCTGGAATGTGTACCGGTTTGCCCTAGAAGGCCATCGGTGCCCTAATTATCTGATTCAAACTTCTGCTGGAATGTGTACCGGTTTGCCCTAACCGAGATGTTTAGGGCAAATCAGAGAGAGAGAGAGAGAAACCCTAATACCATGGAAAACAGGCCAACCTGAGCTAAGGGTCCGAGTGGTGCAGACGTCGTCGAAAACAGAGCCTTGAGGGAGTTGGATGTCTGCTGTGTTTGGTTTGTGTTTCGAAATTTTTTTTGAAAAATAGTAGGGATAATAAGTGGAAAGAGATAGAGAGAGAAATGTTAAAAGTATGGAAAATCTAGGGGGAATTTTTTGAAAAAATCTTTTTGAAAAGGGAAGAGAACAAGGCATGATCACCCAGATAATATAATGATACCCCCTCGGGTGGGGCTTCCGTTTCCCCTTCCAAGGAGCTTCCTAATACCCCTGGATAGCTTATTGCCTTATCAAAACAGTAAAATGCCTAAGAAACCCTGGATAAGGGTGGGCCCAGGATAAGCTTATCCGAGTTACTCCTTATCCAGGTAGCTTATCCTGTCAACAAACAGGCCCTAGAAGTTTAACTTCATTTCACATTTTTGAAAATATATTCACATAACGTATCTATAGCTTGTCCAAGCACTTTTTATTGCTGAGGCATATATCGAAGCTCAAGACTACCATTGGACACCTGATTAGCATTTCTAAAACAAAATAAAATGGTCCATAACTAATAAAATTGGCTATTAAATTGTCCTTGGTCTTTAGTAACTTTCCTACATTTATTTCTCTTATTGTGACAGTTGCAAAGGTTATTGGACAAGTGCTTCCTTCAACCACTTAAAGGAAGCTGGGAAAAAAAAGAAGCAAAAATATCATCTCCCCAGAACAAACTAAAAATGTTGCTACTGGTTATAGATTGGTGATCTAATGATTCATCAGACCTATTTATTTATAATAATGCCAGCGTAGGGAATATCCAAAGATAAAGCAATCTCCATTCCTGCTAACTGCAAAAATAGCATTTCAAAATGTAGATAGAACTACCGATGCGAACAAAGTGCGACCATTGGTTCTTTGCGGGCTATCCAAACCACGCCTATACAAAACACAGAACTAAGAAACAGAAGTTTCATGAAAAGAACATGATGTTTCAATATCAGAAATTATGGATTTTCTGAACCCTAATACTTTCAATCAGTTGCTATTTGGACTGGTTTTCGTGTGTGACTTATGCTGATTTTTTTTTTTGTAATCTCTGATTCAAAAGAAAAACAAGCTGAGATAATGTCTGCCATTGGTAGGTTACCCATAAGTGAAGAAATGTAGCTAATATTTGCTATACAGATGGTAATGGTTGTTCCTTCTAAAAACATGCAGATTCCAAAAGAAAATTCAGTAGCTCACAATTTGATAAAATGGAAGAACAAGATCGAACCAACGTTGATCCAACCCCCTTGTTTCGAGCACCACCACCGAGGTATCTCTCTCTCTCAAAAATTTGTTGCATATTATAGCAGAAAGGGAGACACATAGACTGGTATTTGTCTTAAATGTTTTTTTGCATGTTAGTAATTGTTTTCTTTTTTGGTTTTTAGAGCGCGATCTTTGGATGACATAGTAGTATCACCGTCACCATCCCAACCGTGTCTATCATCTGCGAATTCTTGTGAAGAAATTTATACTCCTCAAGTTAAAAATGAAGTGATACCGAAAATTAACCAAGAATTTCTAAACTTAGACGACATTCTGAAAATTTACAACAATTATGCTAGAGGAGCTAGATTTAGTGTGTGAATCAATTCTAGTAGGTTGGGTCAGAATGGTCAAGTAATGAGGAAGGAGTACGTTTGTTTTAAAGAAGGGGAGAGGAGAAATTCTGAGGCCACTTCACGGAGTCGGGGTTTAACTAGAGAAGGTTGTGGTGCAAAACTTGCTGTCGTGAGAAAATGTGAAGTGTTTGTTGTATCCAAATTTGTCGAGAGTCATAACCACGAGCTTACGACGCCAAGAAAGATGCATTTGTTGAAATCTCATCGTCGAGTGTCAGTTGCACAAAAAGCTTTAACACAACAATTATCAGCTGCTAATGCGCTAACTTACCAACAAATGAGTATTTTTTGAGTTGCAAGCGGGGGATATTGAAAATGTTGGATTTTTACCATGAGATCTTTATAATGATAAAAGAGATATGAAGAATGTAGCACATGGTCATGACGCGAACATTTTATTTTATTTTTTTGATCGGCAAAAATGAATTTTATTAAAAACGGAGAAAGGGGAAGGGGATCCAACAAAAAGTTGGATAATACACCACAACAAGGGCAAAGCCCAAAACGCCTAAAGGTCTAACATGGTCCACAACAGAACAAAACATTAAGCTCAACCCAAACCCAAAGTAAACAATACAGCCCAAACACCCAAGACCCGGCCCAAGCCTGGACCGGCCCACCCAAACCATCCCACAAACCCTAACTACACCGGCAGCCACCGCCGTACAAACCACCGGGGCCCAACCTTGCCGTTAAGCCGAGCCGGCCTCTCCCAGATGTAGAGACCGGCGGCGAGAGCCGGCTTACTGTCACGCCCTCGATTTTCAACATAAATAATAAACCATTTCGATAAAAGATCCTCGCATATCATAAGAAGTATCCCAAAAGAATTTCCCACCAAATTAAATTACAAACAAGTCTCCAAGTTTAGTGAATTACAATCTTGGCACCACGGCCCAAATTAACAAATTGTACAAGTACGAACACGTTTTCTTTAAATTTACAAACGGTTTGGTCAAAAGAAATTTCAAAGTTATTAGTTACATAGTCATCTTTAACCAAAGGGTAATCATTACAAAGAAGATTAAGTGACTAATGAGGTTAGCTTCCAAAATGTCTTCCACATTGAGCACACGATGCAATGCAAGCTACTGCCCAACACTTGAACTTGAAAAGAAGGATTTTGTTGAGCTATACTAGCCTAGTAGAGAAATCTTTACACAAGCTAGCTATATGAAAATGTGATGAGGTATGCATCTAGAATGAGTGAGTTCCAATAAACGGATATGAAATACAAAGGGGCACCACAGCGAACCGACAAACTACGACTACGGGATTCCATACATCTTAAAGACATCATTAACCATTCATACAACAAGCTAGGGATAGCATTAGGCACACATCAATCTAAATAACCTCCAACAATTTCTCAAGCCATTTAAGGACTCCTCAAAGAACACCACAGTTTGCCTCCTCATTTCTTACCATTCGTTATTAAGCCCATTTTCATAAAACATTCCTTTTTGGTTACCAAAACAATTTCGAGAAAACTCTCGACCTTCACGGGTCAAGCTCCGTTGATTCGAGCTTGAATAGCTGGAGTCCGTTGATTTGTGCCCAAATACCGAAAACCGTTGATTCGCTCAGGAATAGCCGGAGGATTTTCATAAAAATCCTTTTTCAAACCAAATTCCTTCCTTTTCAAAAACTTTGATGAAATCAATGTTTATTCATCTTTTCAACAGTTACAATCTCAGGCACATCACAGCCCAAATAACAACAACATGAACTTCCATATTCAATCATAACTTCTTTCATCTGGAGAGACATTCAACTGTAACACCACCCCTTGCGTTACAGGGAATTCTCTCCTTTTACCCGGGTTTCCGTCTTACCACACCTTGCGTAACGGGCCCTCTAGAGTCACCGCATTTCCACACCTTGCGTTGCAGGACCCTCAATTCACAATTATCAATTCATACATACACGCAAGCAATACCAATCCATATTCAAAAGACAACATTTCTCAAGTTCGCATTCTTTCATTTATCAACACTCAATGGATTACAAACTTATAAACACACTCCATTGTACATTGACACATAGCTTAAGACCACGTTAGTTCCCTAAATCCATCACTACGCCCTATGCCATATACCGAACTCACAAAGACACCACAATACGCCACCGACTAGGTTCTAAACAGAAATCATATAGAACGAGTGCCAAAGGAACCAAAGGAGCTCAACAAGACGAGGCACGAGGATACGAGTTTCCATACTACTCATCGGATCACTAGACAAGCTCATGCCCACCCATAACACTCACCACATTACCCCTAGTTGTCCACGGTACTCCTATCAACCTCGCGGTATGTTCTCCCGCCAACGATACTAATATTATACTCTAACGAGTGCTAAGGGATACGTGTAGAGACTCGTGTTTATTTTATCCATAGTTGATATTTATTAAATGCATAATTTTCGGAAAAGGATAATGGAATAACTGTATTTATGTGATTTGGGGTTAAAACGAAGGAATTGATTGTGGAAGGAGGTAATGTGTGATTTGTGGATTTAAGAGTATAAATAGGGGAGATGAGGGAGCATGGGATCATTTTCCCCTCACCCTCACTCACGTCTCTCTCTCCCGGTCTCTCTCTCCAATGCCTCTCTCACTCTCTCTTGCTCTCTCACCAAAATCACTCAAAAACCCACCAATATAACCTTCAATCCTTCGACCTCTACGCGTATTGCGGCCCGTATCCCGTTCATTGGAGCTCGAGGAGGTCGTATCCCGTTCGAATCGAAGTTTTCGGAGAGCTAGGGCTCGTAACTTTGTGGGTTTCGTTCTTCGGCTTTGAGGTAGGGATTCTACCTCTCAATACATGTAGTTGAAGTGTTTTCCTTGCTTGAAATTGTATCCATGGTTGTTGTTGTTGTTGTTGTGGTTGTTGTTGAAGTTCTGAAAATCTGCAGAAAAGCGCTCGTAAGCCTCCCGTATGGATACGGCCAAAAATCTGTATCCATACGGAACAAGCTGGAAAATTCGTAACCGACCCGTATCCATACGGCTTTTTTTCTCGTATCCATACAGTGAGCTTATCTCCAGAATTCACTGTTTTGCTCCAAAACCCATTGATTTGACCCCCGATCACTTTCAACTCGTTCCAAGTACTTCTAAAACCCTCCTAATCATTGTTGAACACCCTTGTTGGGCTCTTGTGCGTTCTTGGCACTTCCTTACTTTCGTTCGATATAATTTGTCCTAATTATCATATGAACTTGAAATGGAACGAAACGTTATGAAATTTGAGACACACAAAACTTGTTGACACAACGCGTGAACACTCAAGGCCCATCGACGGGTGGGTGCTTGGCAGGGATATCAGGGTACCATTAATAGCCTGGCAGGAGCTAATGCTCGTATTGATTATTCAAGGCCCAACCTTCGAGGTGGGTGCTTGGCAGGGGATATCGGGGTCCCATGAATAGCCCGGCAGGAGCTTCGGCTCATGACACATAACGCGAGACGGTTTGGATATGCGAGATATGAAAATGGTTAAAGGTTGAGGGGTATTCTAAATCTCATGGCTTGTTTGTCGGATTGTTGAACCATTTCGATTGTTAGTTGCTTGGGCTATCCTTTGCATACGTCGTATTATCACTTTCGCATTTCTCTTGCATATATTGTCTGCGTAGCATTCCTACTGGGCTAGTGTAGCTCAAGCCTTATTTCTTTTCAGGTAATAACTCTGGACATTAGCGACCATGATTGGAGTGCTTGGGTATCGGACACAACGTTTTGAAAGCTAACATTGTAGAGTTACTTAGGCATCTTTGTAAATTCCTTTTGAAGATGTATTTGTAACTTAAGTGATGGTTCAATTGACTATGGGATATTTTGTAAACTCTAAACTCTTGACCTTTGATGTCTATTCTTATTTGGGGCCGTTGTGCCAAAGATGTAATATTTTTGAACTCTTGGGCTTGGAGTATGGTTATGGGTAATTAATGATATTTTGGTAACGTGCGGATTATTGTGAGGTAATTGCTTAAGAAACTCTTTATATTTTATGTTGAAAATGGTGGTCGTGACAATACGATCGAACAACGAACCATTAGGACACAAGCAATCATACTCGAGAGTGACTTAAACATATCATAATCATGTGGGGAGTCATAGCACGGAACGAAAACAACTTAGGAATAGCCGACAAACATGGGCAGACTGACACACCTCTACTCGAATGGTCATAACTTTCAGTGTACTAAGAGTTCTAAGGTGATTCCGGCGGCAAATGAAATCTGACTTCAAGACCTTCGAATCGACATAAAATTTGCAAGAAACGGACATTGGATGAAGAAGTTATGGCCGTTCGAAGTTGGGCTGAAACCCAAAAACGGGCTGAAATTCCTAGATTCGACCGAAACATAAAACCCAACCTCAAGCATGAAACAAAGCACGATCTAGGTACATAAACATCACGTAAACGCATAACAAGAGTAAGAAATCCCTACCACAATGGATTTTGAGCAAAACCCTAAGTAACCCTAGCTTGAAACACCAAGATCTAGCTTCTCCCGAGCTACAATACGAGACCTAGGTCCAAGATTTCCCAAGATCAAAAAAAATAAGTGAGGTTCAACAAGTGATTGAGAGGAGAGAGAAGGAAATCCGAAAATGATGGAGTTCTTACCTCTTTGAGCGCAATAACCTTGATTCCGGATGAGATTAGGATGAACAACCCATAGATCTTGAAGATTTTGAGGTGTTTGATGTGCAAATCCAAATATTTAGGTGAGAGATTGAAGAGAGAAGGGAGAGAGGCGATTTTAGGGCTTGTTTCAAGGTCTAGGAGTGAGAAAACAACATAAGGGGTCTATTTATAGTGAGCTGCAAATTACAGAAAAACACAGCGTGTACCGGTACTGGGCGACTCCCAGTACCGGTTCAGGAGCCTTCAAAATGCCCAAGAACACCACTCCTGGACATCATGTACCGGTACTGGGCAGCAGCCAATATCGGTTCAAGCTGGGCAGAAAATGAATTTTTTTACAATGGTTACCGAATCAAACCCCACTTGCTACCAACACTTCCAAACATCAATATAACCTCAAAATACAATATTCTACATATTCAAACGATTAAAGAAAATGAAATAATTTACGGATCTCTACACTTATGAATAGTGAGAACCGAGACAGAACTACAAAAGAATCCGGGCTTTAGGTTCACATTCGAGAGAGATGACAATGATAGAATGACTCATTGTTTTTGGGAGGATGCGACCTCTAGAAAGTCATATCAATATTTTGGGGACATGGTAGTATTTGATACTACATACTACACAAACAAATATTCGTTGATTTTTGCACCTATATTGGGGGTCAACCATCACAGGCAAACAACACTTCTTGGGTGTGCATTCTTGAGTGACGAAAAAACTGATTCGTTTGTGTGGCTTTTCAATGAATGGTTAAAAACGATGCCAGGTGGACCACCCAAAATGATCATAACTGATCAAGATCCGGCAATGACAAAAGCAATTGCTTGTGCTCTTCCAAATACGTTTCATCAATATTGCATTTGGCACATTGTGAGTAAATTTTCTAAAAAATTGGGTGCACTGTCATATAAGGAACATTATGATGGGTTGAATAAATGTAAATGGAATTCTGAAACACCTAGAGAGTTCGATGCAAGATGGGTAAATATTGTAGGAAACTCTAAGTTGTCTAACAATAAATGGTTGCAGGACATGTACGAAATTCGTGACAGATGGGCTCCTGCATATACGAACCACATGACTAGTAGTCAACGGGCTGAAATTTCTCATTCATTTTTCAAGAGGTATGTGTTTAAAGAAAATTCAATGATGGATTTTGTGACGCGGTTATAGGGCACTTGCCAAAGTCCGACATAATGAATTGGATTTGGATCACAAAGATGTAAATGAGAAGCCTCTCTTGAAAACCTCGTGGTTGATGGAAAAGAAAATGAGTGAAATATATACACAGAGCATATTTGAGAGGTTTCAAGAAGAAATCTTTCAAATTAATGCGTATGTGGTTACGTTAATACTCGAGAATGAACATCAGTGTTTGTGGAATGTTCAGAGAGAAGAAATGGAAGGTGCGAGAAGTAGTGAGATTTCGGTGGACAAGTCATCGAACCGTGTGAGTTGTAGTTGTAAGATGTTTGAATTCGATGGAATTCCATGTCGGCACCTGTTAGCGTACCTGTTTAGAATGCAAATTAGGGAACTCCCTACTGAATACATTTTGCAGAGGTGGACAAAAACAACAAAACAAGCAGGGTTATGGATGACTTAGGTAGTGGTGTGAAAGAAATATGTAACAGTTCACTTCTTGTGAGGCGACAAAGTCTCTTCCAACTTGTTTGTACAGTTATTGATGATGTTGTATTAGATGAAGGAGAAAGTGAAGTTGTGCGAGAAGCTTTGGAATCTAGTCAAAAGAAGATTGCATTGATGAGGAGTTCTCGCAATGATGGTTTAATGAGTCGTATCCAAGTGCCTATTTCTCTCGGAAGCCAACATAGTTTGGAAGAACCACTTCAAGTTAGGGCAAAGGGTTTAAAATAAATTGCACTCAGAACCTTTCTCAACAGAAAGCAAAAGAAATTGCATAATTTCACCTTCAGACAGTGGTACCATTGATTTCAATTACAAGATATCAAATTGCACTATGTTTACAACAAATACCAACGAATATAGATTACATTCACTTAAGAAGTACAATGATAGCCACTACCAAGGCTAGCCCACTTAAGATTTGAAAGACAATCACCATGTGTTTTAAATTAGCCACAGTGACTTCAATGACTTCAACACGTGCATTATTCTTTACTAGTTTCACCTCTGGTGCAATATGTGGGTTGGGTTCATGACACCAAATTTGATAGCATTACTCCCAGTACTCGCATTTTTCTTTATCCTTTGGACACCTATAGTAGAGCCTTCCAGGATTCTTTTCTGACTCTGAAATGTGCATAGCAGCTCTCAATTCACACCAACACGTCTTGTTTTGAAATGTAGGGTAACAAGATTGAATGGTACTCCTGTTGCTTGAACTGGACATGACTTGTTTTAACACAATTAACGCACACACTCACACAATGTCTACACACACTCACACAAATGTCCAACCAGCTAAAAACTAGAAGTAACTCTTATAAAAAATTTAGAAAGGTGATTTTGGCTCAGAAATTTTTCATCATAGCCAAATAAAGTGGCTCAAATAAATGAAATGTTCAAGACACCACTTTTTTAAGGCACTAAGGCGGCAACATTAGTTGCCAATTGACCATCTAATGTTTCCAAGCCTAAGTACACATTGCGTGTTAATTTATAGATATATCAGTTGTTTTTAGGTCCAATCGGCCGGATTTTCTTAAGGTCCGAATTTTCTGTCTAAGCCAACAGCTGTGAAATAAAAAGGGGATTTCACTACATACACCCCTCAGCTCTTCCCCATTTCTTTGTTCCAGCTAGAGACAGAGAAAGAGAAAAGGAGGCAACTATATACGAAGAACCAAAACTGAGAACGAAGACAACGAACGATCAGAGCTACGATCAGCCCTAATGTCCAACACAACTAAATAATGTGGCTCAGATAAATGAAATGTTCAAGACACCACTTTTTTAAGGCACTAAGGCGGCAACATTAGTTGCCAATTGACCATCTAATGTTTCCAGGCCTAAGTACACATTGCATGTTAATTTATCATCATAGTCAACAAATAGGGGCAAACAAATCTGGAAATAGGGACAAACTCTCCCAACGGCTTAGACAAAAATACTGGGACTCAGAAACTTTTCATCATAGCCAAATAAAGTAGCTCAGATAAATGAAATGTTTAAGACACCACTTTTTTAAGGCACTAAAGCAGCAACATTAGTTGCCAATTGACCACCTAATGTTTCCAGGCCTAAGTACACATTGCATGTTAATTTATCATCATAGCCAACAAGTAGGGGCAAACTCTCCCAACAGCTTAGACAGAAATACCGGGGCTCAGAAACTTTTCATCATAGCCAAATAAATGAAATGTTCAAGACACCACTTTTTTAAGGCACTAAGGCGGCAACATTAGTTGCCAATTGATCATCTAATACTTCCAGACCTAAATACACATTGCATGTTAATTTATCATCATAGCCAACAAATAGGGACAAACTCTCCCAACAGCTTCGACAGAAAATTCGAACCATAAGAAAATCTAGGCGACTGGACCTGAAAACAACTGATATACAGCACTAATCAAGTGAACACTGATATACAGGCCTGAAACAATAAACTGATAACATTGCACATAGTAACACCAAAGAAACACCACTTCAAAAATGAAAGTAAATAATTTTGGATAGGGACCTTTGGCTCAGAAATTTGTCATCATAGCCATTAATTAGGGGCAAAACAATCAAGAAACTAACTCGTGCAGTGTTATCATTCTCTGGCCAAAATCAGCATAAGTCACACACGAAAACCAGTCCAAATAGCAACTGATCGAAAGTATTAGGGTTCAGAAAATCCATAATTTCTGGTATTGAAACTTTAGGGTTCCCAAAAATGCCCCAAATCGAATATCATAGATACAACCCGAAAATACTGTTAGGGTTTCAAAAATCAGTCAATCAGTAGAAATTAGTCATCCCGAGATCAAAGGGTTTCGAAGACCACACAAACAAATCACAGAAATTAGCCTCTATTCTTCATTTAGGGTTTCGAAAATCGAAGATCGAAGTTCTTCTTTTAGGGTTTCGAAAATCATAGAGAACGAGAGAGAGAATGAGAGAGAGTGAGAGACCTTAGGGATGATCGTAGCTCTGATCGTTCATCGTCGACCATCCCGAGATCGAATGGTTTCGAAACCACACAAAAAAATCATAGAAATCAGCCCCTATTCTTTATTTAGGGTTTCAAAAATCACAGAGAACGAGAGAGAGAGAGAGAGAGAGAGAGAGAGAGACCTTAGGGCTAATCGTAGCTCTGACATTCGTCATCTTCGATCTCAGCTTGGGTTGTTCGTATATCGTCGTTCGTAAACAGTCGCCTCTCTCTCTCTCTCTCTCTCTCTCTCTCTGGTTGGAACGAAGAAATGGGGCTGGGCTCGAGGGGTGTATGTAGTGAAATCCCCTTTTTTCCCTTTTTATTTCACAGCCGTTGGATTAGATCCAACGGCTTAAACAGAAAATTCGAACCATAAGAAAATCCGGGCGACTGGACCTGAAAAGAACTGTGTACCCTTAGAATCACAAACAAAAACTGCTCGGATGAAGCCTTTTCCGGTCTTTTTTTTTGCTGATTTCTTGCTAGTACCCTTAGAATCACGTTCTGAACACATTGAGCGGCTCGAATCATCAAAATTCAATCGGGAAATGGGAGGTCTGCATTTTATTAAAATGAGGTGGTCCTTACGGGAGACGGACTATATATATATATATATATTCTCCTTTTCCCATGTTTTTTTATATATATTGAGCATTGTTGAAACTTGGCAATAATATCTTACCAACAAAAAATATTAAACTTGATAATACTATATGATTTGGCCACGCGTCCTAATTTTACATGTTTTGGAATAATTGGACTAGGCGATTACAATATAATTTGGCTAGGCGTCCTAATTCATGGCTCCTCCGTGAGCTCCGCAAATAGCTTATTCATAGGTCCTCCGTGAATAAGCCAATCTCTTGATGAGATATGACATAAAAAGGCGTAAAAGAATATAATTATAGAATTGTAGAAACGAGATTAAACAGCATACTTTTTAAAAAAATCTCTCATGAAAAGGGTTAATGGGGCACAATAAATAAGTGCAACCAGTAGAGGGGATTTAATTGAGTTGCCAACGCTTGCACTCATTGAAATTCTTCAAATTGAGTGACCATATCAAGAAAGAACTAGTTAAGTTCATTAAAAACTGGCATAGTACTAAAGGCACTTAATTTGATTCAAATAACGAAAAATAATACCATTTTATATGATCTGATGGGAAACTTTTTCTAAAGAAACAAATTGGGCACTTTTAATTAACTTGTTATGAAAAAGCTTGAGACAAGAATAGTCAGGTGATGTATTAAGATATATATTAATTTGTTTCAAAGGCGTGGGAAAGCATATGAAAGTAATTTAAAATTTTGAGAAATCTCAACAACTCATGTCGTTAAGATTGGCAGGAAAATCGATCACTTCAAGGGCCATAGCCATTGGCCCAAAATCATAGGATTGAGATCGAAGAACATCATGTGGCACAGATTAGTGGTATATATGCACTAATCGAAAAGGATTGTTAATGGTTCTTTCTGCAGTTTTGTGTGCCTCAGTTTGTGACTAGATGATTCAGTTGTAATTCATTGTTGATGGCACGCCCTTTCGAGGCCCTTGTGCTGTCCCTTTTTTAGGTTATAGTGAGCCTTGTGTACTAGGTAGAGAGAGTATTAGACCGGTTGGAATGGGCGTGGTGTGCAAGGTACTTGGGGAGGTAGCCTTGTCGGATGTTGCATCTCCGGATCGAGCCTCTTCTCGGAGCCCGGTCCTCTGCAATATATGTTCCTTAGAAGTGGGTGCTATGCTTGATACTTTTGTGTTAGGTGGAGTTTTGGAATTTTAGTCTGCTTATCTCATCTCTGGAGGCTTGTGGCTGTGGGTTTTGGCTGAGGGCGGGTTATTTCTGGCGAGCCTTAGGTTTGGATGAGGGAGTATTAGGCCGGATGGAATGGGCGTGGTGTGCAGGGTGGGGCCCCCTATCGGATGCCGTCATCTCTGGTTCGAGCCTCTTCTTGGTGTCTTGTTCCTATGCAGTAGTTGTTCAACCTTCCTTGATGCCAATTTGCTATGTTGCTGCTAATCCTCTGTGATTGTTATCATTTGGTCATTTCTGACGGTGTCTATTTATTTTATTTCCTAGCCTGGCAAGTTGTGCCAGGTAGTCGTTCACTTTCATGTTATTACTGCTCGTATCACTACATATCATACCCCATTGTACTATCCTTCTGCTTAGATGGATAGTGCAACAGGGGTATGATCTCAACACATATGACACTTTTGTTATCTTATTTACTCTACCATACTCTCCATGCGAGTTGTGCATAGGTTATCGCACTTTTTTCAGTCTTCTTTTTTCCTTTTCTTTTCCTCCTGGGGTATGCCCCTTGCAGGCTGTACATTCGATTAACCTTTTTTAATTTCAACCTAATTTACCCAAAAAAAAAAAACATCATGTGGCACACTTTGATTTTTTTTTTTTTGGATAGACAATAAAATTTTATTAGAACTTGACAATGGATACATCGAGAGGAGACCAATTATGGACCACAGAGGATACAGTACCATAATAGACCTACAAAAGAAAGAAAAAGAAAGAAGAAAAGATTACATTCAATATAAATTGAATGAGCCTAGGAACTTGTGGTGGCAGGCTTTCTACGGTTGGACCTTGTGGCTTGGATGGCTGAGGCTTGGACAAAGATGGGTCAGACCTGCGCACGAAGCAACCGCGTTAGTGCCCAAACCCGGAGCGTGGTGTCCGGGGCAGGCACTCCGACGTTCTAGTCAGTAAACAGGAGAGGAGATATGAAAGTATGGTTTAGGGTTTGAGAAAGTGTTACCTCATTCTTGAGGGGAATACCTCCTTTTATAGCCAAAAAGAGTGCAGAGTCCAACTCCCATAAGAATACTTATGCGTTGTATGATGAGCCCGCCTACCTCGGACCCAGATAGACATCCCAATCCTGAACCTATCTAACCTCCTATATTCCGCTCCTGAATATAAGGGATGGGATAAGACGCGAGGTTTCCTCCTCCTGCCCAACTCTTCCTAACTTCCTCTCCAAGTTAGGGGACAGGAGGCTCGGCGAGCACAGGTTCTGCCGGACTGCTGGTACGGCGCTGATTACATCAACAGGGGCAATCTCCAACCCGTTCGGCGGGGAACCGCCGAACTAGATCATACCGATTAATACATACGCCGAACCAAACCGTTCCCTCCCATGGATCGACACCTCGGTTAACTTAACCAGGCCCGGCTGGACTCGGATCGGCTACCGACCCAGCCCACCGACCCATGGGTACTAGATTCACTGGTCCGGCTAATTGGTGCAACGTGACCACCAGCTTGGTCCCTCCGCCGGACCACGCCCTCCACAATAGCCCCTCAACCTCTTCCTTCTTTGCAAAAGATGGGAGGGGTTGACTACATAAGGAAAACTTGCTACCGAGGGCGTCCTGAGACAAACGTACCGAGCATACGCCGCCGGTCCAGTGAGGGTTAGTGAAGAGCTTTCTCGAATCTTGGGGTAATGATGTATTCGCAGCAATCGGGGGCTGATGGGACCGTTGGGAGCCAGAGATCGAACGGTCCATCAGGAAACCCAATCGGCGTGGGACGCCACGTGGTGGAAGGGGAAGCGACGCCGGTACGAAACGGTGCAGGCTTTCCACGTGGCATGACGAGAGTGGGCGGGGCGGTGACGCTTCGGTTCTCGCGTTCGACGCTTAGGGTTCCAACCGTTCAATCCATCCGCTATATAAGCGGAGAGGCGGGACAGAATATCACTTTCTGCTCTCGCCTCTTTTGCTCTGCAACTCCAACCACTGCTGCCATTTCAAGCGCCTCCGTTGCTCCGCCACTTGCCGCCATCCAGTCCCAGCACTCTCAGGTAACTCCGCTGCCCCTTCTGATTCTTTCTGAGTATTCCAAAGTGCAACACCCCACACATACCCCCACATTTGCACAAAAAGTCACTTCCATCTGAATAGTGTCGATCTCCCATGGCCGGCCGCGGCCGTGGGACGCCGTCTGGACCGCCAACAACGGCGGTCCTCCACCGTGCCAATCTCAGCACTTGGTAAGAACTCACGGCTTCCGCCGAGGAGGATCCCAGAGGACCCCCCTCGGCAGGGATTTAGATGCACATGAGCTAGCCATGCTGAAGTAGGAATTCTTACCACCCCTTCCTTTTCTTATTCTGTTTAGGTCTTCAGCATGGTGGATTCCAACTCACTTTTGCCGAGCATCGATCCTGAAGCTTACCCAGACCTCCAAGAGACCATCCAGGCGCTCGGCAGAGGGTATAGGAGCTTCAATGAAAGCTCCAGCAACTTCGCCCAGCAGGCCGGTGGTCCAATCATCCCCGGCATCCACGTTCCCCTCCAAGTTGACGACAGGTCCTCCAGGGACATCCTCTACGGGCGGAGTGACTCCCCCGGCGAATCCGCCGAGGAAGACACACATGGCTCCGTCCCGGAAGAGGCCAACAGGGAACGAACAGCCACCAGGGCCCAGGCCAGCACGTCGACATCAGATGATGTGCCGCCGAGTACTTCTGACGCAGCAGGAGGTGCCGAACCCCCTCCGCCGAGGGACATTGACTTCATTCCCCCGCTACCAACGGGTCTTGGACCCATGCCGTACAGTAACTTCTACGGCGATGGGCCGGGTGGCTTTACACAGGCCTTCCGGACCAAATACGCGATCCCAAACGATGTCCTAGTCGAAAGGGTAACCTCCGAGAGGATTCCCTTCGGCGAGGACTTCATCGTCCTACCTTTGTACGCCATCATCGAGGGAGGGGTAAGGTTCCCCATGAACCCCTTCCTCCGGAACTTCCTGGCAGACTACCACCTGGCGCCGATCCAGGTTGCAGTCAATAGCTGGCGCATCATGTGCTCGGCGATAAGGCTGGCAGAGACCAACAACCTGCCGTTCACCCTTGGGGACCTGATGCTGATGTACGTGGTATCAAGAACCCCCAAGTATGACAAGTACTACCTCACCACCCGCCAACACTTTGATCACCTGGTGGACCGCCTCTACGACACTGAAAAGTGGTGGATGGTCCTGGTCAAAGTGTCCGGCAACTTCGAGTGGGGTCCCATTAACCCCCAACTTGATGACCCCTTTCCAAACAGGAGAGGTTCGGCAGTCGAGAGGCCTTACAAAATTCCTCGAGTGCGAGGGTTCCCCGGCCTCGGGGACAAGCCTGGTATTTATCTTCCTTCATGCATTGTCTTCCCTATTAACTTTCACCCTTCATACTGATCCCCTTCTTCTATTTGCAGATTGCTCCGCGCCAAACAAGGGACTCCTCATCACAGGTAGGTGGACGAACCTGATCGCCCTGCTCCGGTGCCCTAATCGAGACGCGCCGACCCTCCTTGGTTACATCCCGTTCTACCACGGGTACGTCAACCGAAAAAACGAGGAAAAAATGGTGAGGAAGACAGTCGACCTAGCCTCTGTTGCCGGGAAAGCACTGCAGCTGCAGTACTTGGCCCAGGATATTTCAACCTCTGGGCTGCCAAACAGGGAGGAGAAGGTGCAAGCTCCCATCAGCAAGCCGGAGCCCCAGGGTCCGCCCACCGCCGTTCCTATTGAGAAGACCCGCAACGTCCGGCGAAAAGACAAACGCCCGCTTGCCGAGGGGGAAGGTCAGGGTGCTGGGAAGAAGGTCAGACCCGAAAAAAGGGACGCGGAGGTCCTTAATACCAGCCTCGCCGGGGGTGAGCTCTTTGCACCGGACTTCCAATGCCCAGATGGGCATATGATCACGACCGGCGACAGCTTGGAGGTGAATCCCCATCTGGCCATGACCCTTCTAAAGGGCCTGGCCCTCCCCAGAGACATGGAGAAGCTGCCATCAGCCAAGGCCGTGAACATGGCCGAGCTGTGCCTTTTCCTTGCCAAGGTACGGATTTCCCTTGTTAGTTTTTAAAGTTGAATTGAATGTTCCTTGAAGTTTACTGCCCGTTTCAGATGCTAACTCTTTCTTCACTTTTTGCAGGCCGGCCAATGCGCCAGTAAAGCCTTCACTGACATGGAGGTCCTCCTTGAAACGAAGAAGTCCCAAAGGGGGGACCTTCAGGCCATGAGGAAGGAGGTGAAGGAGGCCAACGACCAGATCGAGGCGCTGGAGGCCAAAGTTGCCGAAGCCAAGACTGGCTTGGAGGAGAGGGATCGCCTGCTGCTGAAGCTTAAAGAAGTTGAAGCCAAGCGGAACCAACTGAAGAAGGAGATGAAGCAGATGGCGGATGAGCTGCCGGCCAAGTTGGAGGAGGCCGGCGATGCTGGTTTCAACGAGGCCGGCGACTACTGCCGGGATCAGGTGGAAGCCCTTGTCACAAAGGCTTTCAGGGACGGAGAGCGGAAGGGTTTTGAAGACGCTCATGCCTCCTCTTTCCTCCGCGGAATCCAGGTCGGCCTAGATTATGCCGAAGTCTCCAAGGATGACCACCGAAGGGAGGATCCAGTAGTGCCACCTGTGGATCTACCGAGGCACCTGCTCCCAGCCGAACAGGCCAACCCATCCGCCGACGTGCCACCAAGCCCCGTCGAGCAGCCCAATCCAACTGTTGACAAGCCGCTGAACGCGGATGAGAACCCAGATTCCACCAAGGCCAAGCCCATCAGCCCCACCGAGCAGCCAAGCCCCACTACTGTGGAGCCGCCGAAGCCAACTGACGCCCCCACCGTAGTGTAGACTTTAATTTGCATGTTTTAGAATCTAGGGTCGGCAAAAATGCATCTTGTTCAGCCGAACCCCAGTTTTTGTAATAGACCAACTTTATCACAATGAAAGTGTCAAGTTTTATGTTTCATACTTTTTGCACTTCATGCGTGTTAAGACTCATGTATTGCACTTCATGCACATGGTTTAACAATAATCTCTCTAATAATTATCCGTCCCAGCTCGCCGTACCCAGCCCCTGATCCGGAGGAAACCCACCACCGAGGTTGGTTCCGCCGGATCAAAGGAACGGCCGAAGCTGGGAATGCCCCCTTCAGGATATGGCATGCAAAGTCTTTGCCGAACAGAATCTAAAAAGGCGTGCCTCGGCAAACCGAGCATAATAATACCACCGAGGCTTAACAAAACACATTAAAACAGAAACATACTAGTCTTTATTGAAACAAATCTTTGTAAAAAACTGAAGGCTTAACACATAGCAGAGGCGAAAAGCCAAAAGAAAATTAAGCGTAAAACTTTCGAAGAAGCTGTGCGTTCCAGTGGTTCGGTATCGCCGTACCATCCATCTCGGCGAGTTCATATGAACCATACCCAACCTTTTTAACCACCTGGAAAGGACCTTCCCACTTCGGCATGAATTTCTTCAAATGCTTCTTCTGTACTATCTGCCGAAGGACAAGATCATCCACATTGAAAGGGCGGTTCCGCACATTCTTGTTATAACTCCGAGCCAACTGCTGCTGATAAGCTGCGTACTTTATATGGGCATTGTCTCGAAGCTCATCGGCTCGATCTGCCTCGGCGGCTAGCATTGCATCGTTCGTTGGAACGTCAAACGTTGCAGTTCGAGACGTGGGTCGAGTAACAGCCACAGGGAGCACGGCCTCGACGCCGAACGCCATGGAGTAAGGAGTACGACCAGTGCCGCTCCGTGGAGTGGTTCGGTAGCCCCATAGAACATCAGGCAACTCTTCCGCCCACTTGCCGCGCTTGTTTTTGAGTCGACGTTTCAGGCCGACAGAGATAGCCTTGTTGGCAGCTTCGGTCTGTCCGTTTCCTTGAGGATAGGAGACGGAGGCTGTCTTCATCTGTATGCCGCGCCTCTTGTATAAGGCCTTAATTGCGTCGGCGACAAACTGGGTACCGTTGTCTGACACAATGGCGTATGGTACGCCGAACCTTGTAAAAATATGCTTCCAAAGGAAACTCTCCACATCGGCGGCCGTGATCGTTATGAGTGCTTTGGCCTCCACCCACTTGGTATAATAGTCCGTAGCAGTAATGATGTGGGTAAAGCCGCCAGTAGCCTTCGGCAGCTTGCCAATAATGTCCACCCCCCATTGAGCAAAGGGCCAAGGACTAGAAACCGGTTGCAACGGTAGGGTCGGCTGGTTGAGAAGAGGAGAATGCTTTTGACAAGACTTGCATTGCTTGGCAAACTCTGTAGCCGTATGTACCATTCTTTTCCACCAATAACCCTGGGAAAGAGCACGATCAGCTAAGGACCGGCCGCCGGTGTGACAACCAGCACTTCCACCATGCAACTCTTTGAGGATGCCGGGCACCTCCTGCTCGTGCACCACGCGGAGGTCGGGACCAGTGTATGATCGGCGGTACAGTGTGCCGGAGGGATCGATGAAATAGGAAGCAGATTGACAACGGATCTTATGGGCTTCCTTGCGGTCGGTGGGAAGCACGGCATGCTTCAAATAGGAGACGAGGGGGTCCATCCAGCTGGGTGCCTGATGGATGTCCATCACTTCCTGTGGCTCCGGCTCGAAGCTCGGTGATGGGACTTCGCCGAGAACTATTGTTCTTTCTCCTCCCTGATCGGCACATACGACTCCCAGTCCGGCAAGAGCATCGGCATAAGAATTGAGATCACGCCCAACATGGTCAAAAAAGACATTTTTGAACGAACCAGCCAGGGCAACAACTTGGCTCACGTATTTGTTCATGCGTGCATCCTTGGCCTCGTAATCATCATTAAGCTGATTAACAACGAGCTGGGAATCGCTGTAAACCTGAACTTTTTCAGCACCCATATGCCGAGCTAATTTGAGCCCGGCAATGAGGGCCTCATACTCCGCCTCGTTATTGGTTGCCGGAAACCCAATGCTCAATGAATGCTCGTGCAAGGTCCCACTCGGTGATACTAGAACAATCCCGGCACCAGCCCCTCGGTTATTAGATGCTCCGTCGACGTGGAGTCTCCAGGCGTGCCCGGTGAACAAGCTCGCTCGGCGGGAAGGGATGGGCCGCTTCGTTATATATTCTTCGTGAGCCGGATGGCTCGACCGAGGTCCAGGGGCCGGCCCGGTGGACTCTCTGGCCAGGTCCTCTTCATTGCCTCTGCCGTCTTCCACCCCAGGGGAGAACTCGGCAACAAAATCAGCCAACACTTGACCTTTGATTGCCGTTCTGGCCTGGTAATGGATATCAAAATTTGCCAACTCCAGGGACCACTTGCACAATCTGTTAAAGAGATCTGCCTTGCGTAACACCGCCCTCAAAGGGTACTCGGAAACGACCACAATGGTGAAGCTCTGGAAGTACGGCAGGAGCTTCCTCTTCGCCATTACCAGTGCCAAAGCCAGCTTTTCTATTAGGAGGTAGCGGGTCTCGGCGGGGAGAAGCGCCTTGCTAATGTAGTAGACTGGCTTCTGGTCCGTGCCCGTTACACTCTTTGAGGTCTCCTGCCGAACCAGGACAGCACTAACAGCATGCTCGGAGACTGCAAGGTAGAGGTGAAGCTCGTCCCCTTCTTTGGGCACAACCAGCAAAGGAGCTTGAGATAGACACCTCTTCAGTTCGGTGAGCGCGTCATCGCAGTCTGGCGTCCATATGAAGCTTCTTCGGCTGTTGCTTTTAATCGATTGAAAGAACGGTCGGCAGATATCCGAAGACTTGCTGATGAAGCGATTAAGGGCGGCAGCCATGCCGGCGAGGCGCTGAACCTCCCTCACCGTGGCCGGAGCCCTGATTTCTTGTATGGCCTTGATCTGACTTGGGTCGGCCTCAATTCCTTGGCAAGTAACTAAATGTCCAAGGAATTGCCAGAGCCAACGCCAAATGCACATTTTTCAGCATTTAGCTTCAAGCCGAACCTCTTTAGAACACCAAAAATTTCGCCGAGGTGGAGAAGATGATCGGCTGCTTCCTTACTTTTAGCAACCATATCGTCAATGTATGCCTCCATTATTCTGCTGAGGATCCCCTTGAATAATAAAGCTACCATACGCTGAAACGTAGCCCCGGCGTTCTTTAAGCCGAACGGCATCACCAGGTAACAGTAAGTGCCACTGGGAGTGATGAACGCCGTCTTCTCCTGATCCTCCTCATCCATAGCAATTTGATGGTATCCCCTGTATGCGTCCATAAAACTCAGCCGAGCGTATCCAGCGGTAGCATCCACCAATTGATTGATCCATGGGCAAGGGAAACAGTCCCTTTGGACATGCGTCGTTCAGATCGGTGAAATCGACACAGACGCGCCATTTGCCGTTCTTCTTCCGGACCACCACTGGATTTGCTAGCCATGTCGGATACTGGACCTCCCGAATGGCTCCGGCATCAAGGAGGCGTTCTACCTCTTCATTAACTGCATCGGCGTGTAGGGCCGAGGATCGCCGCGGCTTCTGAACAACAGGCCTTCTAGCTGGATCAACGTTCAAATAATGTTTTATCACGTCGGGACTAACGCCCGGCATTTCATATGGAGTCCAAGCAAAGACTTCCATGTTCTCTTTGAGGAACTCGACCATCTGTGTTTTCTCGCCCTCATCGAGGGCCGAGCCAATGAGAAAAGAACGGGTCCCATCTTCATTGACAGCAATCCGAACCAAGTCTTCCACGGCCCTGTCGCTCGCCGGTCTTCCAACCTCTTCGGGCCCTTGCAGCGCCTCTCTCGTTTCCTCTTCGGGGGTGGTCTCATCTAGCAATTCAGGTACCTCTATACTCTGTACCTCCTTAGCTTTGCCCTTCCCGCGGACAGAGTTGACGAAACACTTTTTTGAGGCCACCTGGTCCCCCTTGATGGTCTCCTGTCTCCCAGACTCTCCAATGAATCTAACACATTGATGAAGCGTGGATGCCACGGCCCTCATGCCGTGCAACCAGTGTCTTCCCAGGATTGCGTTGTATGGGCTCGACGAACTGACCACTATGAATTCCATATCCAACTTCACCGAACCAGCATATACTGGGAGTACGACTTTGCCGAGCGGGTAGACCGGAATCCCAGTAAAGCCAATCAAAGGGGCTTCCACCGGGGCCAATTGCTCTTTTGAGAGACCTAGAGCCTTGAACGCTGAATAGAATAGGATCTCCGCCGAGCTACCCTGATCGACTAATACCCTCCGGACAAGTTTCCGCTGGAAGGGTAAAGAGAGGACCAAAGCATCATTGTGGGGTAAGGATAACCCCTCCAAATCTTGCTCGGTGAACGTGATCTCCCACGTGCTATGAGCGTCCATCTTCCACTTCGATGAACTTTGAACCACCATCACCCCCGGCGGGGAAGGGCGGTACAGTTTTTCGTGAAGCTCGTTGGCCTGGGCCTTGTTCATTGGCCCGTGAATGCAATGCACCACGCCGTCGAGAACTTGGGCTCTCGGCTGGATCCCTGCATTCGGTGACTTGGTTCGGTCGATCCACCGATCCATCTTTCCCTGCTGGACTAGCTCTTCGAGGTAGACTTTGTATGGCTGGCATGCTGTCGTATAATGCTCTTGTTCGTTGTGGAATGAGCAGTATACCCTCTGGTTCGGTTCCCGGCCTTCGGCAGTTCCCAACTTCTCCGCCGCCCCTGTTGGCCATTGGAAACCAGGAAGCCATCCACATTCTCGGAGCATACGGAAGATTGGCTCCTTGAAGTAGGTTGTGATGGCAAGGTGGTCCCGCCCATCGCTCGGCAGGCGGTCCCATGCCTTTCCGCTTCCTTTGTTTCCGCCGAACCCTGTGCCTTCCTTCTTTGATACCACATTAACCTGCTTCTTCACTTCCTTGGCCGCCGCTTTACCCTGTTCGGCAACCGGTGCTACATCGGATCCACCGATGTACTCCTCAAGCTCTATGTACCGGGCAACGGTATGCATGAGCTCTGTCATATTGTTCGGCTGCCGAAGTATCAATTCCTTGGATAGGTCAGAATTCCTATCCAGTCCACGTTTGAACGATGTAGCCGCAGTCTTTTGGTCACAGCTCTCAACCATGTTGTATACATTGTAGAAGCGCTCAGAATAATCCTTCAAGGACTCGCCGGTCTTCCGCCGAAGGTCCGTTAAGGCTTCTATTGTTTTTGGCCTCCGGTTACTTGCCACAAACCGTGCCGTAAACGAACGCTCTAGTTCGCCGAAGCTGCTTATTGAACCGGGTTTTAGCTGTGTATACCACAGCATGGCATTGTCCGGGAGGCTCAGGGAGAACGTTCGGCACATCATTGCCTCGCTCAATCCGCAAAGCGCAGCCATGGACTTGAATTGCTGCACATGGGTCGGCGCATCCGACTTCGCGTTGTATATGGTGAATTTGGGGACCTTGAAGTAGGGAGGGAGAGCCTCATCCGCTATAGCCTTGGAAAAGGGGGAGACACCTTTCGTCGAGGTTGCTATAACCCCTTCCTTCAGGGGGATTACTGCCGAAGGCGCGAAGCTTTTCTCTCGAGCATCACCCCTTGTCCTTTTATTGATTAGTGGGGTCCGAGCCCTTCGGCAGCTGATACTTGGCTCTGGGGTTCGGCGTTTCGACCCCGAGGCCCTCCTGCTTTCTACTACCGGGGGTTCTTCCTGATGCCGGACGGGCCGGTAAGTGGTTCTCTCGCCAGTGCGAGTATTTACCACTATTAAAGCCCCGCCACCGGCGCTGATCTCGCACCTCTCCTCCGGTAGCAGCCCCTGGCTGTTCTCTTCCTGAAGTCTGGATTGTCCGGCACATCGACCCGGCAATCGCCGGTGATGTCCCTGGTCAGACTGCCGGTGGTGGGAGCGACTGGTAGAATGGACCGGCGACCTCTGACGGTGCCGAGTGCTCGTTTCCCTTTCCTCCTCTTCATATCGCCGCCCCTCAGATCTGTCCACTCGCTGGTTATCCTGGTGACCTCACGACCCAAAAGGGTGATCAAGAGGATCTCCCGCGTTCTCTCTTGCGTCGCCGAGCCGAGGAAGTCCTTGAGTCTGGTCCGGCCTTCCCCTTGACTTCGAACGAGCGCTTGATGCCGTGGCGCTTGTTGCTGGAAATAATGCTCGGCGAACGTTATCGTTTCCGGACGCATCGGTTCGGTGTCCGGGTTCCAGGTGGACAACGCCACTAGTATCAATGCGACACAGTGGGCCGAGCCTTGCAAAGGCAGAGGCCCTAACAGTGTCAGCCGTTTGGAGAGCATTCCTCCTACGTCGCCGTTCCCGCGACCTGGAGACGGGTGGGGCGCTCTGAAGTGCCTGGATCTCTTGTACTTGTGTTCTTAGTCGCATTAACTCCTCCGCCATGCTCACCGGGAGCACTGGTGGGGGGGGAGGAGGAACTGTGAGGCTTGTTGCAGAGCGGTGCACACCATCTATGTGGAACGCCGCTGCTCCTAAATCCTGGTTGCTAGGGTCAGGGATGTTTGAACCTGCCACCCTAGGGTCGCCGGGACCCCCAGTGGGGATGCCATCCCGCCCTACCACCGTCCGCTGAGAGGAGTGGTGGCCCAGGTTTGGATTGAAGTTAGTAAGGCCGAGAGGTCGTCCGTCCGTGCCTGTCATCCTGAACTGGAAAAGAGAAGAACGGAGGGAAAGCTTCACCACAAGATGTGTTTGTTAATCCACCTGATCCCCAGCAGAGTCGCCAATTGTGGTGGCAGGCTTTCTACGGTTGGACCTTGTGGCTTGGATGGCTGAGGCTTGGACGAAGATGGGTCAGACCTAGCACAAAGCAACCGCGTTAGTGCCCAAACCCGGAGCGTGGTGTCCGGGGCAGGCACTCCGACGCTCTAGTCAGTAAACAGGAGAGGAGATATGAAAGTATGGTTTAGGGTTTGAGAAAGTGTTACCTCATTCTTGAGGGGAATACCTCCTTTTATAGCCAAAAAGAGTGCAGAGTCCAACTCCCATAAGAATACTTATTCGTTGTATGATGAGCCCGCCTACCTCGGACCCAGATAGACATCCCAATCCTGAACCTATCCAACCTCCTATATTCCGCTCCTGAATATAAGGGATGGGATAAGACGCGAGGTTTCCTCCTCCTGCCCAACTCTTCCTAACTTCCTCTCCAAGTTAGGGGACAGGAGGCTCGGCGAGCACAGGTTCTGCCGGACTGCTGGTACGGCGCTGATTACATCAACAGGGGCAATCTCCAACCCGTTCGGCGGGGAACCGCCGAACTAGATCATACCGATTAATACATACGCCGAACCAAACCGTTCCCTCCCATGGATCGACACCTCGGTTAACTTAACCAGGCCCGGCTGGACTAGGATCGGCCACCGACCCATGGGTACTAGATTCACTGGTCCGACTAATTGGTGCAACGTGGCCACCAGCTTGGTCCCTCCGCCGGACCACGCCCTCCACAGAACTGTTGGGATTACGCCTTTTTTTTGGATAGACAACAAAATTTTATTAGAACTTGACAATGGGTACATCGAGAGAAGACCAATTACGGACCATAGAGGATGCAGTACCATAATAGACCTACAAAAGAAAGAAAAAGAAAGAAGAAAAGATTACATTCAATATAAATTGAATGAGCCTAGGAACTGTTGGGATTACGCCCGGTAATCCCACCCGCAACGGAAGCACAGCAAATAAAAACAAAATCACACAAGGAGAGAACACAATCAAAATACGTGGTTCCTCAAACTCGGGTACGTCCACGGGAGAGAGATATCTTCCACTATATGAAAAATAGAGATTACAATGTGAGATGTAAAATCCTCCCCGAGCTCCTTACACATGGCTCACAATGTTTTACACTCACCTCCACATCTCTATTTTTCCTCTCACATCTTTTCTCTCTCTCACACAAAACCTCACAGTGGGGGAGACCCCCAAAGGGGTTCCCGGACTGACTCTCCTCTCCTCTCTGCTCAGTCTCTCTTTCTTTCTCCCCACCCTCTACACTCTTCACACACGGTACAAACCCTTCTTAAATACATGTAGCACAGAGCCTCTAGATTTGCCCAGAATATTCTAGAGCCCAGCACCAAATATCCCACACATGCTACATATTAATTGCTCATGCTGGCTTTTCCTTGAAACTTGCATTGACCAATGGTCCAAAGCCTTTCTAGTTTCCACCAAAGGTCCAAAGCCTTTCTAGTTTCCAAAGCCACCGAATTTCTTTTCTTGCTTTTTCCTTATTTTTCTTTTCTTTTTCACATTGGGGCAAAACCCAACAAACACCCCCTTTTGCACATGTGAAAAATTGTTGAACTCGTTCAGCCACTCTAGCAAGCGCCTGTGTCACTCCAAGTCGAGCGTCTCATCACCCCCACACTGGGTACATCACTGACTGAATGTCTCCTTGCTCACTAGCTCTTCCGTGGCTAAACCCGCAACATTGATCAAATGCACCCCCCATGCTCAGTCGGACGCCTCGCACCCCCTCGCTCGGATGCCTCTCACCCCCATCACGGCGTGAACGTCTAGTCATCCGCAACTTGCCTATTCACTTGCACCCGAAGCTTTCTGATAGGTGCGTAAATGTGCACATTTACACCCCCTAATTTACTCTTGTTATGTACGTTTATTGTATTATTTGGAGTTTGATACTCGTTTTCTTTATTTCAGAACCTACGGAGCCGTTGGATAACATTTGAAGCTAAGTCGATATAAAAATAATTAATGACACAAAGCGAGCTCGAAGTCATGCTTGGAGAATGTTATACTTGCCAATCAAATTAATCAAGAAGATGGACCAAGCTTATAATGCATGGAAAGAGAGAAACACCCAATAAAATTCCTACAAGATGGATAATTATGTGCATAATGATGGGCCAGTAATTAAAAGTTCGGGCCTCCTTTCTGAAGAAAAGTATTTCAGCACTTATAAAAGGGCAGCAAGGGTTTTATTTGGCATATCTTTTCCACGCAGAAATGGAGAGAACGGGGGCTGCCATCAGGATCTTATTCCCATGCAGCAACAAGCCATGGCTGTGGCCACGACTTTGCATAATGCACAACACTCCATGATCGGCTAAACGCTCGGCTAGGGTGACGAGGATGCTTCTCCAAGTAATATGATTGTTTGATTTCTAGGGTTTTATATTCCAGTTGGGTACCACCAAATCAAATGGCAAGGAATCCTCAGCAAGGGGATAGTAAGCAAAGAGAGAAGGAGGAAACTCACTGTCGAAGGCTGGGCCCAGCGCCATCTCCGACTTTGCTTCTTCTTGCGGAATCAGGACCTCGGTATGAATGTGGGTTTCTTCTCCTTCGAGTATTTGTGCCACCTGGGTTGCAAGGCTCGTGATTTTTGGGCTTTTCTTCGAAGCCATGGTGGAAGCAAGAGGTTCAAAGTTAGGGTTTTCCAGTTGCCTTTTGGAATGAAGAAGGAGTGGGAGAAGTAATGAAGGGGAGTAGCGGTTTTCAGTCGTGGGAGAGGAAAGAGGAGAAGTGGGGATTTCCTGAAATTAAAAAGAGGAGTTATGGAGGGGGGTAGTGGAGTAGGAATCAACCGCCCACTCTCTCCCTCACCCTCGGGAAACGGAGAAAACCCATGTGGGGTAATCATCTCTCTCTTCTTGTTTCTAGGCAAGATATGTGCCTAGGAAAGACAAGTGTTCTATCAAGGAGGCGGCTGATTTGAAAATTTGGAGTTACAAGACTTGGATTTAAATTGGGTACGAAGGGAACACCAAGAGCATCGCTGTTATGACTAGATTTTTGGGACTAGCAGCTGCAGGGAGGCCAAAATGGAACGGTTACACGCCTCAATTTTTGACAAGATCAAGGCATGGGGGGCAATGTTTACACCCATTTTTGGCCCAAAATAAGAAGACCGATTGATTGGTTAAAGGCAGCTTTGGATGTCGATTCCAGGCCATGAGATGCCATAAAAATCGGTCTCAAGCGAAGTAGAGGCGACGTGAGTACAAAAGGGGCAATCAAGCTTCCAAAGGCTTGGGGCAAAGGCAGAGCCCAAAATGGTACTCCCATAAAAGACCAAGAACTAGCCAAGGCCTTAGGCCGGTCCATTGAGCTTAAAACGTTTTTTATCCGAGGCCGAGGACAGGCCTTGGAAGTGACGAGGCCTTCTAGTAGGTCCAAATCAGTTAAAGCCCATGATTCACATTGGGCTCAGAAGGCTTACAAAGGCCAAAAGCCCATGATTCACATTAGGTTCAGGCCCGATTAAGTGGTAAGCCTGCTGCCTAGAAAGTTGTGTGTGGGCCTTAGTTAGCAGGAGAAGGCCTTAAGCTGCTCACAAGCAGCTCAAAGGCCTGGAATGTTCCTGTTGGGCAGGTCTGGGTAAGCTGCTTAAATGGTGATTTCAAGCAGCTCAAACTCTAGACCGATGGGGCCCCATACTTCAGCATGAAGCAAAGCTAACGACAGATGGCATACATGCAGCCCTTGGAAGTGATGGTAAGTGATACTGGCAGGCCTCAGCAAGCTGCTCACAAGCAGCTCACCCAGGCCTGCTTGTATTTATGTTTCTCAATCCTTCTTCCGTGAGATACCAAGCTGAGAAGACTTGAGGGCCCACAAGAGAAGGGAGGCCCAATAGAACGTAGGGAAGGTCTGGGAAAATCTTGGTAGGCCCAGAGAGAGTCCCTTCAAACAGTAACTTGAGTGCTGAAGCAACTCAGAATGGCTTGGATGCTTCAAAAGCTGAAATCCTTTTTGCCCTTCTACAGATTTTTATGCAAAGAAGAAGGGCTTCTTAAGCCTTTGCCGTATTCTTGGAGTAAAAGACACATTTTGGTCAGTTAGTGGCTCTTCATTGGAGCATTTTGAAGCTGCTCTAGCCCAAGCGTTTACTGAAAGGCCACATGGCGGCCATGCATTGGGGGATTTTGAAGCAGCTCAAGGCTTGTAGGTCCTATAAACCACAGTTCAGGAGGCCTTGCCAAGGGTCCACGACCTCAAAGCTCACAGCTTATGCATTTCCATTTCTTTCAAACTTCACTTGTACTCACTTCATAAGTAGTCTAAGTTTTATTACTTTCCTTGTATCCAAAGTTTCATTAAACCGTTAATGGAGTTCGTTTTATTCGAGTTTCAGCTTCGTTCTGTCCCTTTCTTTCCATTTTCTTAGCAACGATAAGAAAATATTTAAGTCCTTATCTCGACAAGGCATCCAACGAACCACTCCGAGGCCTTACCCTTTGGGCCAAGCGCAATCATTTGAAAAGAGTCAGATTTTGAGGCTTCCAGGCCTTGAAAAAACCACGTGGACAGCAGTACTGCCCTGGCACGCCCGCTCTCTCCAGGCCGAATCAGTTGGACACTTTTTGTGGAAAACACATCCATACCCATACACACATAGATGCTGGCACTCTCTCACTTGATGAACACACGGCACTCACTGCCGACATACTCCAGCTCCCACGCAACATGCTCCAAGCTTTTTCTTTTCTCAGTGTGTGTTCCCAGCAACCACAATCCGGATCTGCAACCGTCGACTGCTCCAGGATCGCCAACCATCGGCTCTGATACCAGTTGTTGGGATTACGCCCGGTAATCCCACCCGCAACGGAAGCGCAACAAACAAAAACAAAATCACACAAGGAGAGAACACAATCAAAATACGTGGTTCTCCAAACTCGGATACGTCCACGGGAGAGAGATATCTTCCACTATATGAAAAATAGAGATTACAATGTGAGATGTAAAACCATCCCCGAGCTCCTTACACATGGCTCACAATGTTTTACACTCACCTCCACATCTCTATTTTTCCTCTCACATCTTTTCTCTCCCTCACACAAAACCTCACGGTGGGGGAGACCCCAAAGGGGTTCCCGGACTGACTCTCCTCTCCTCTCTGCTCAGTCTCTCTTTCTTTCTCCCCACCCTCTACACTCTTCACACACGGTACAAACCCTTCTTAAATACATGTAGCACAGAGCCTCTGGATTTGCCCAGAATATTCTGGAGCCCAGCACCAAATATCCCACACATGCTACATATTAATTGCTCATGCTGGCTTTTCCTTGAAACATGCATTGACCAATGGTCCAAAGCCTTTCTAGTTTCCACCAAAGGTCCAAAGCCTTTCCAGTTTCCACCAAAGGTCCAAAGCCTTTCCAGTTTCCAAAGCCACCGAATTTCTTTTCTTGCTTTTTCCTTATTTTTCTTTTCTTTTTCACATTGGGCAAAACCCAACAGGAACAAAATGGCACACTTTGATTTGCTCTTAGTAAAATACTATTTTTATATTTAGTCACGGGGAACGACTTCGGTGTCTCCACGCGTTTTGGAGACACCGTAATATTGGCATAACAAAACCAATATTAGCATAATTCAAACCCCTTATACGCATAACCAAACCATAAGAGGGCATAACAAAACCACTGAAGAGCATAACCAAACGGACCAATGAGATTTCGCCACACCAGCTGGTTGACCAAAAGTGACCAGTCAAAGGGTAACCCCAACCGGTTAAAAAGTTGGCATAACTTAAACCATTAAAAAGCGTAACAAAAACCAATGTTGGCGTAACCAAGAACCATGAGGGGCATGAAGCATAACGAAACCACAAAACAGCATAACAGTAACCACTAAAAGGCATGACCATAACCACTAAAAGCGTAATAGTACGGACCTGTCCCCACTTGTCGCTTTCTGTCTCCCGGGCCCAACTGTATTTTTTTCTAATTAATTTATTTATTTGAAAATGTCTAACCTAACCGTGGTTTAGGGGGGAAAATGAGAAAAAAATTTAAAATGTAAATGTGTTTTGCGATTATGTCGACTAGTAAAATGTAACAGACCTCAGTAAATCATTTATTTTAATAATCAAGGCCGTTGATTTGGTTGTTATTGGTTATTTGGTTGTTTTTGGAAAATTTGGGGTCCATCCGGTTTATTTTGGTTTATGAAGCTTTTTGATTTGTACAAAAATTCAACATAAGAATGATAACTTGTGTCCGATAAAGCTTGTAACGACAAGCAATTTACTTTATTTTTTGCAGGAATGATGTAATCTCTTTTACGCACAAGATAGACGGTTCTGATCTTGGAGGAAATAGATAAAGTGGTCATCAAGTTGTGAACTATAGGACTTTAATACCTACGTAATCATCTAATGTGTTCCGATCATGTGGTTGCCGACATCCGATTGTCATAGAAGTTGGTGACAAACATAGAATCGATAAGATGTGCAATCTTAACGGTTTAGATCGGTCATCAAAAAAAATATTGAACAACTTCCTTTAAAATCTATACGTTGAACTTTATTGTTTGTAACTAAGGTCTTGTGCTTTTATATAATGTACAATACTCATACGTCGCAACACAATCATGACGATCGATACTGTCCATTTTGTTTTGCTTGGTGTTTTAATTGTTCTCGTAATTTTTTAGGTCTACCGGGTTTAGAATGCCCTTTTATTGGGACGTAGATTCATTATTAGAATGACATTTTACATCTGATCAAGTATGTATTGATAAGAGATTTAATTCATTTTTGGAAGAAGTATTCAAATCTTTGTTACGTAAAACATAGACGGTCCCGATTCGAAAAAAATAGTTGAGGCGGCCGAAGATTGGTGCAGTATGGGACTTTAACGCTTTTGGAAGCACCAAATGTGTTCCGATTATGTGGTTGCCGACATCTGATTATCACCAAATTTGGTGACAATGATTAAATCAACAATATGTTAGTTTACTTTTCTTTTCTTTTCTTTTTTCTTATTATATTCTCACACTTAATTGTTAGTTTTTAAATTTTTAAATTTTCTAAAATAACTTATAAGTTGTTATTAACTTACTACTATTTTTTTTTCTTCTATTACTTATAAATTAGTAGAAATATTTTCTACATGAGTTTACAAATCCATTCACTTTTATATCATTCATAAAAATATACTACTTTATCCTTTTATAATACTCGTATATTTATTTATTTTTATTTACTAGTTTTTGTTTTCAAGATTTACTAAACGAACCATGTTATTAATTAAATAACATACATACAATCACCAATGCTAAAGATCATTAGAAAATAGTAGGAACAAATTTGAGTACAAATATAATTTATTTTTGTACAAAACTCATGATTTCTTCACTTAATTTAACAGGAAAAATTACAGTGATATAACTGTTACGTTTTATATCGAATTGATATTACACAGTTAGAAAAATAATATCATGTCAGAAGTGTGTCAGAATGATAATATCATAAGATTTATATAGTTAATATCCGAAGGGCCATCGTCTTCATAAATAATATCAAATAGAGTGTAAGGATCAAAACTAATATCAGAATGGCTACAAATGCAGAAAACACATGTAAGCTATTTTTCCCGTTTGGACTCATTTCAAGCCTTGTTAACTAGTAAAAAATACTCTATTATGCTTAGGGAGAGTGGGAAAATAGTTGGCTACCTCGGGTTCAGCCGAAACAAGCTTAAAACAGGTTTTTCAAAGTTTTCGATTTCCCGGGGAGATGATAGGAACGGGAGTTTGGGCTCGGTTCAGGGCAGTTGGTGGCGGTTTTGGGAGGATTTTGGTGGGTAAGGAAGTTTGGAAGTGGTAATTCGGAGTTTGGGGTGGTGTAGGTGGGAAACCCACTTTTCTCTCTCTATGGTTTCTCTCACTAAACCTCCATGGCAAGAACTCAATTTCACCTATTCCTCTACTGGATTTGGACGTGCTAAGGGTGAGAGAGGTGTGTGTTTGCTGTGGTTTCAGAGGTAAGGGAAGAGGTGGTATTAATGGAGGAGTTTGGAGGGAGAGGAATGGAGAGAGATGGCCGGAGGTGGTGGTGGCCGGCTGGAATTGAAACAGATGAAATGTAGAGGATAAAAATGTTAAAGGAGTTGTAAAGATGAGATGTAGAGAATAAAATAATTAAACTGTGGTTAACGTGGGTGGGTTTAAAGGTTTTTTTTTTTTCTCCACCAATGACCGGTTATTTCGGTAACAAGTTTTTTTGTTATGCCTAAGTTATACATTTTAATGGTTTTAGTTATGCTTCAACTGATTTTTGTTATGCCATTTTTTACGGTGTCTCCAAAACGAAGGGAGACACCGAAGTCATTCCCAAAAAAAATTTGCTGAATTGCCCCTTTTCACAACTCTTTCAAAGTTTCAATGGCCTTTAGAAGAAGACTTCGGCTCTGTTTGGAACTCAGAAAAAAGAAAGGAAAAGAAAGAAAAATTAAAGAATTTTTCCTCCTATTGTTTGGTTAGAAGAGAAAGTGAGAAGAAAATAAAATTTTCAAGTGTAGTGGATAGTAAATTTTTCCTCATATTTTCCTTCTCTTTTATTTTCCTTTCCTTTCCATAGGTTCCAAATAGAGCCAAATAAAAGAACCAGGCTTCTCTTATTCAGCATGTTAAAATCCTAATCGCCAGATGCCAATCGGGATCGATCGCTTTGTTATGTTAAAAAAACCACTATGTTTGAATGATTTGCGGAAGCTTGTTTAGCTTTCGAAATGAGGTTGAAAAGGCGCGACTTTTTTTTTATCTTTTAAACATTATTTGTGGGGTTTGTTACTCTAGTTTACGTCATTCTTTCTTGTAGGCTTCGATGTGTAAATCATTCGTGGAAAATTTATATATGATCAAGCATTGGTATCAATTGGATGTTCTGAACCGATCATATTTGCCTAGAGAAAATGGACCATCATAATTTTGTCCAATGTAAGGTTCAACTAGGTACTTGCCAATCTTCAATGGATGTGGTACTTTCATTAATGATTCACAGCTTCAGACTTAGAAAATATAGAATTTGGATTGTAAAAATGCAGACGGTTTTGGACCCCCTTCGACGAGAGCAGATCCAGTCAAGTTTTTCTATTATCCTAGTCTGATTCAGAATGATCGAAATTGTTCACTTTTTAGACCTCACCGAAAACATTAACTACGTCGAAAATCAATTCGATTCAATACCATTTGATACAATTTTGAAATGCATTAAGTTTGTAAAAAAATAAGTGTGCAACATTGAATTACAACCCATGTAACACAATTCTACAAAGTATCCTTGCCTTTGGAGCCTACAAAACAGAAAGTCTGCTGGCACAACAGATCTGTGCACAGATTGTGCATAGATCGCGTTGTGGGGCCCACTAAGGATCTCATACAAATAATCCGAGCCGTTCATTATGTTTAAAATATTTTTTCAAGTGTCCCCACTAAAAAGTAGCTCAATCCGACACCTATAAGTACTTGATCTAATCGTCTAACTTTTCATTCTCTAAAAACCCGAATGAAAAGTTAAATGATTAGATCAAACACTTATAGGTATCGGATTGAGCTAATTTTTCGTGAAGGCCCTTGAAAAAATGTTTTAAACATAATGCACAGATCTGCTGTGCCAGTAGCAAGGTTCCTACAAAAGTAGCTAGTCAAACCTTCAAAAGACCCAGAAATCAGACTCAACAAGTCCATCGTCAAATTACAGAATTTATAAAATTGCCAGAGTACCTCGTTAGAAGAAGATAGGAACTGTTGACTCGTGGCTCCATTAAAATACAATCTCATCATTCATGTCAGCAAACTAATGAATTGATACCGAGCAAGAAGTATGGGCATGTTTGGCAACGGGCAAGAAATTGATTATTTCTTTGATTTATGCGGGATCCATTACGGATTCTACAAAAATTATTTAAACTGCAAGTCATTCTTAAAATCTTTTTGTACGGGTTCCTGAAAAAAATTAGCTCAATTCGATATCGGCGCGCTACGAATTCTGAAACACCCGTTACTGATATCGGATTGTGCTAATTTTTTACAGGAACCCATAACGAAACATTTCAAGAATGACTTGCGGTTTGAATCATCTTTAATTTGTAGAATCCGTAATTGGCTTTGCAAAGATTTTTAAAAAAAATCAAGCTTTTCTTGCGCAAACGGGAATAGTTTTAAAAGGTAGAAAAAAGAAATAGTTTAATATGAAAAAGTGACTAGTTAAAGTAAAATTTTAATTTTTGAGAATTAATTTTGTCCAAAATTTGCTGAGTTCGATAAGAATGCTCTTAGAAGGTTCTTTGAGTCAAAATGTTGGAGTCAACTAAATGACAACTGAATTTAGCATGAATGGCCAGTAGGGTGTTGTGCTGACACTGAGCCCATATATCCACAATCAATAATTATATAATCACACACAATTACACGAACACTTATGCACATTCACAAATAGGGCGGGCATCACACACACTGTGGTTGTACCATCATTATGACTCACAATAACCCATAGACGAGAGAGACAGTAGAAATAATCAACCCGGTGGCTTCGGAGGATTCTATCAACTAGTGCTAACAAGTAGCAGACGTTATTGAGCTCTCAAAAAGAAAAAAAAAAGTAGCAGACATAAGACAACACATTTTTCAGTTACACAAATTATACAATGTTCAGGTGTGTTAGCCAAAATGTGCCAAAATTTACCGGGCCTTCGTACACCAGGTTTCGATATTTAGGATTTGTTCTGGATTTGGTTGGTGTGTTAGCCATTTCATCAAAACGTTTTGACGTGGTCCGCAACCAAAATGGGCTTCGAACCACAATAATCATTAAGATATGGTGGTTTTGAAAACTCTTCATGTTCAACACGTGCAACAACGTTTAAAAATTTTGGATTCATAAAATTTTAGGGTTGTTCATGATTCTAAGTATTGTTCGGCCCGAATGAACCCCGAGTTCAGTTGAACATAAAAAAATGGCATGGTTTTAAATTTTCACATCTTGTATCAAAGCTATTTGGTTTGGTTTTTCCCCGGTTTCATCCTCGAAAATTGGATTGTTCAACCAAGCCACATAGTTGTTACGTCCCGTAGAATATATTCTCTAGAAAAACACAAGCATGGAGGCTATATAGAAGTTTTAGACTAGTCTAGGAAATTCTTGAAATATGTACGCTATTGTAGAATATTTTAGAAAAGAACTACCTAGAGAAGTGTTGAAGGATTCTAAGAAGCCTCCACACACATTCTAAGCGAATTCATTAATTTGAGGAGGTGGGAATTTTCTGAAGTATATTTTAGAATTCTCCTTCGATACCATGCCTATAAAAGAGAAGTGGCCTCGTTCAGTCAAGGCACCACATACTACGCTATTATACTTCTCTAAAGTAATCCTTGTAGATTACAACTTTTTGATTTTGTCCTAATTTAAATTTTTTTCGCGTTGATCATTAAGATTGATCTTGAAAAAGCTTTTGATCGTTTGGAATGGGGTTTTATTTGTAAAATCCTTGCTATGGCAGGGGAAAATACTCTTGTTAAATCTGTTAATTGCACCATCTCGACTTATCTTATGCAAAATATCATGCTCCCCAAATCTGTTCATAAAGCCAACTTAGTTGGAGAGTTAATGTCGAGGATCGTGTTTGGTCTCATGTCCTTCTCTCAAAATATAAACACTGCTCGATTGCTTACAATCGTCCCTCTTCTACTTGGAGAGGACTTTGCAAAGAGGAACACATTTGTAATGCTGGTACAACTATGGTGAGTCTCTTTCTCTCATGCAACCCAAACCCTCTCTCCCCCACTTCTCCCTAACCCCCACCCGCGCTCCTTCGCCTTCTCCTCTGCCGAGGAAGCCGCAATGGAGCGCCGCCTCCGCATCGAACCCCTTCTCCAAGCCCTTCATCGCGACCCACTGAAACAGGACCTTCGTGTTTTAATTACAATTAATCTAGCAGCATTTTCCCTAATCTCTCATCCTGAAGGCATTGAAGATTTCGAGCTCAAAAATGCTCTTGGCGAGGCTTTGGACAAGTAAAGTAGAAATTATTTTTAAATTATATATATATATATATATATGCGCTTAATTAATACTTTATTGGCAAAATACAGTTGGAAGGACGCTACTATGGGGTTGAACTCAAGCTGGTGCCAAACAAGCCTTCTGAGTCATTGCTTGTGGTAAAAGTTCTCACTGACCTTTTTATTTTGTTCCCAGTGCACATACGCTTGTAATTTTTTGAGTTGTTTTGCTTGAGAAGAAAGGCAAACTATGCTTCGAATTGGCCTTCTATAATTGGAACTCTCTTTATTTAACTGAGTCGACTCCTGCTTGCGTCTATTTTCTGCTCATTTTCATAACTTAGCCATAGGTTTTTTTCTTCCTTTAATTATTTTCCCGGTACCACATGAGATATACCCACCCGACACCAAAAAATTTCTCATTTAAGGGAATTGGCCCCCAAACAGTAATATTTCTATAATCCCTACATGTTTTCCCTTCACATTGACGTATATTCTTTCACCCACCGATGAGTTATATGATTTAAAAGTGACATCCTCTGTTGTTTAGATATTTTAAGCTGGTATCCAAATATTTTTTAGGAATACAATGCATTATTAATTGCACTTGATCAAGTGCCCCAGGAGCATTCCTTAGCATTTGTCAAAATTCTATAATCTCTACATGTAATTTCTTCAGATAATTTGGTACGAACAAGATGCTAATTAAAATGCTAAAACTTGTTGATTAGTGTCAACATGCTAAAATGTCAAAACTTGTTGATTAGTTTGAACAACATGCAATTTTCCAAGAATGCATGAATCACTAACATAAACGGGTTAGTTTATAAATCGTTTATTGGATTGGACAAACTTTGCTGTTAAACTAACCCAATTTGTTTTTACTATGTCAGTTTCGTGACATTCTTTCCGCAGATATGGGTGTTGCATCACTAGACTCCTTGGAGATAGGAGGGAGCCAGGTGGCCGCCGTTTTGGCCTCACTCCATGCCAAGGGTGAGGCTTGGGGGTTCAGAAAGTTAGGCGGGGCAAAAAATCCCCAGAGAAGCGAAAGGAGGGGAAATGGCGCTACCTCGCTCAAAAGCTCGAGCGCAAGGCCAAGAGAGAAATTGTCTGACAGATTTGATCTTGAGTTAAAATGGGTCTGACTCCGGCTTCCGTTAGCTTACGATGCCTTTCCAAGCAGCTTCCCGGGCTGCACTCCACCTTCCAGCTTCCGTTAGCTTATGATGCAATATTTCTAAGAAAATGATTTATTTTCCCTGTTTTGTAAACGTGAATCTGAAATCTTACAAATGTTAGCCTTTGTTATTGTCTATTTCCACTGCAATTCTATTGTTTCCGGAATCCGCAGTGTAACTTTAAACCCATCTCTATCCTCCAAGAGCTCAATGGTAGTTAAATTTATTCAGTGCCCCTAGGCATGGCCACAACCACACATTGATGTGGGGCTCAAGGGTTAGTGTATGGACCTTACATCAGTATGTGGTGGCAAAGGATATATATGGGGCAAACGTTGAGTGTCACTAAACCTATTGGAGGGGGGTGGGGGGCTTGGCATTAGAGCTTCTTTTGAAGCTAACACCATTGCCATGACTAAACTTAATTGGAGTGTTAATGTCAAGGATCGTGTTTGGTCTCGTGTCCTTCTCTTAAAATATAAACACTGCTTGATTGATTACAATCGTCCCTCTTCTACTTGGAGAGGACTTTGCAAAGGGGAACACATTTATAATGCTGGTTCCAATTACGGTAGCAATTCATAGTGGTCTCACCACCTCCTTTTGGCATACTAACTGGACGGGTCTTGGTTCTTTGAGGTCATTGATCTCTGGTCCTCCTAACAGAGACGAATCCAACTTTAATGTTAGTGATGTTTGTAGTCTTCATGACTGGGACTTTTCCATCATTTCTCTCTCTCTTCCCCCAATATTCTTAACCTCATTTTACCCATCCAACTTCAGAGGTTGGACCCTCAACCAAATGCCATCGTATTGAAATCCTCTCCTACTGGCATCTTTTCCTCCAAATCCGCTTGGCTTCTTACGAGAAACTTTGTCTGTACTCCTCCGTTTGACAAATGGAAATGGATTTGGAAAATCAAAGCTAATCCCAGAATTCTCATTTTCTTTTGGCTTGCTGCTCAAAACAGACTAAAAACTAAGGACCTCCTTTTTATGCGCAAAATTACTCAAAATGATCTTCGTGAGATTTGCAATGTGGACAGTGAAAACTCGAACCATGTTCTTAGGGACTGTCGGGTGGCTCGCAGCTTTTGGTTAGGTGTTTATGTGTCCCCAACAGTGCTGTCCTTTCCTTCTCCTACCCTTTTCCCCTTTGGCTTAAAGAAAATTGTGAGTCCATATATGGCTAAACACCGATCGGGTGTCCCGTGGTGTGTTGTTTTCCCTTTTACTTGTTGGAACATTTGGCTCCTCTGGAACAAAACTCTCTTTCGTTCTGAACCTTATTGGGCCAGAGAACTCTTAGAATCCGCCATTGCCTCTTCTATTGCCCTAGCAGTTGAATGGAACCATATTGTCTTGGGATTGCATAACTAGAGCAGAATTGATTGGTGGTGGTTTTGCGGGACTTGGATTTGGCTTGCGTGGACAAGCTCTGGACCCCAATTCGCATAAGTAGATCCGGCCACTCTTTTTGGGTTCAGATTGATCTAGTTAAAGCATTGTTAATAAGAAGGTAATGACTTCGGTGTCTCCACTCGTTTTGGAGACACCGTAATTTTGGCGTAACAAAACCATTATTGGCATAATCCAAACCCCTTATAGGCATAACCAAACCATAACAAGGCATAACAAAACCACTAAATAGCATAACCAAACGAATGGACGAGATTTTGCCACATCACAAGGTTGACCAAAAGTGACCGTTCAAACCGGTAACCTCAACCGGTCAAAAAGTTGGGTATAACAAAAACCATTAAATGGCATAACAAAAAACCCAAAAGGCATAACACCAAAATTTAAAGGCATAACATGAGTATAACATTTCCCAAACTGGTATAATATAAACCGAAAATGGAGTAACGAAACCATTAAATGGCATAACTGAAGAGTTATGCCAACATGGGCATAACGAAACCATTGAAAAGCATAACCAATAACCAAGGCTGGCATAACAAGAACCATAAAAGGAATAAAGCATAACAAAACCACAAACTAACATAACAGTAACCACTAAAAGGCATGACCGTAACCACTAAAAGCATAACAGTACGGCACATGTCCCCACTTGTCCCCACCTGTCGCTTTCTGTCTCCCGATTGTCTTTTTTTCTAATTAATTTATTTATTTTAAAATGCCTAACCGTGGTTTAGGGAAAAAAAATGGGGAAAAGTTTTAAAATGTAAATGCATTTTTCGATTATGTCGACAGTAAAATGTAACGGACCTCAGTAAATCATTTATTTTAATAATCAAGGCTGTTGATTTGGTTGTTATTGGTTATTTGGTTGTTTTTGGAAATTTTGGACTCCATCCGGTTTATTCTGGTTTATGAAGCTCTTCGATTTGTACAAAAATTCAACATAAGAATGATAACTTATGTCTGATAAAGCTTGTAACAATAAGCAATTTACTTTATTTTTGGCAGGAATGATATAATCTCTCTTACGCACAAGATAGACGGTTCTGATTTTGAAGAAATAGATAAAGCGGTCATCGAGTGTGAACTATAGGACTTTAATACCTACGTAAGCATATAATGTGTTCCGATCATATGGTTGCCGACATCCGATTATCATAGAAGTTGGTGACAAACATATATTCGATAAGATATGCAATCTTAACGGTTTAGATCGGTCATCAGAAAAAAATATTGAACAACTTCCTTTAAAATCTATACGTTGAACTTTATTGTTTCTAACTAAGGTATTGTGCTTTTATATAATGTACAATACTCATCCGATCGCAACACAATCACGACGATCGATACTGTCAATTTTGTTTTGCTTGGTATTTTAATTGTTCTTGTAATTTTTTAGGTTTACTGGGTTTAGAATGCCATTTTATTGGGACGTAGATTCATTATTAGAATGACATTTTACATTTGATCAAGTATGTATTGATAAGAGATTTAATTCATTTTTGGCAAAAGTATTCAAATCTTTGTTACGTAAAACATAGACGGTCCTGATTCGAAAAAAATAGCCGAGGCGGCCGAAGATTGGTGCAGTACGGAACTTTAACACTTTTGGACGCCCCAAATGTGTTCCGATTATGTGGTTGCCGACATCTGATTATCACTGAATTTGGTGACAATGATTAAATCAACAATATGTTGAATCTCATCGGTTTAGATTGAGCATTAATTGAACCAATGCGAAGACCAGGCAAAAAACGCTGCCGTTTTGTGTACACGGAGAATGCACCCACCGAAACTTACCAAAAATCATCAAAACTAATATATTAAAAACTTCTCATACCAACACATATGATTGACTTGGTGTAGTGGTTATATAAGTTGCTCAAATGCGAGTTGGGCCGGGTTCGAATCTTGGCCCTTTTGTCCCCCACATTTTTTTTTTTTTAAAACCTCTTTTGATCTACCACATGAAATAAGGCTTCACCTTGGCTACTGTGTTCTTGTGACCTTAACTTAAAAACTTAAATTAAATTTCAGAATTTTGTCTTTATTTGAATTTTTTTTCGCATTTGTAAGTTTCGCGTCAAACTTTTTTCGCATTTATTTGAAAATGTTTAACCGTGGTTAAGTGGGGAAAATTGGGGAAAATTTTAAAATGTAAACGTGTTTTGCGATTATTTTTGGAAATTTTGGGCTCTATCCGGTTTATTCCGGTTTATGAAGCTCTTTGACTGGTACAAAAATTCAACATAAGAATGATAACTTATGTCCGATAAAGTTTGTAACGATAAGCAATTTACTTCATTTTTGGCAGGAATTATCTAATCTCTCTTACGCAAAAGATAGACGGTTCTGATTTTGAAAAATTAGATAAAACGGTCACCGAGTTGTGAAATATAGGACTTTAATACCTACCAGGTTCCGTTCCTGGCCCTTTCGTGCCCCCTTTGTTTTTTTTTTTGTTTTTTTCTCTTTTGATCTACCACACAAAATAAGACTTCACCTTTGCTACTGTATACTTGTGACTTAAATTAAATTTCAGAATTTTGTCCTTATTTAAATTTTTTTTGCATTTGTCAGTTTTATGCCAAACTTTTGTGAGATATTGATTCGTCCTGACGAGAGAAATCGAAAAAGTAAATTTTTTTACTTTTACCCAAGTAGGTTGAGAAATAACCACTTTTTCGCTAAAAAAGTAAGTTTTTGCGCTAAAAAGTGGTTATTTCTCAAAATACTTGGATAAAAGTAAAAAAAATTTACTTTTCCGATTCTTCTTATCGAGACGAATCAATACCCTACATAACTTTGACGCAAAACTAAAAAATGCGAAAAAAATTCAAATAAAGACAAAATTCTGAAATTAAATTTAAGTTTAAGTTAAGGTCACAAGAACTGAGCCTGTGGCTAGTTAGAAAAATCATCCTATTTAGCATTTTCATTACTTTGGCAGCTTACGATTATACTTTGATAACATGGATTCTTGTCATGTCGTGCCTGTGTCTGCGTGTCCTCGTGTCGTGTTCATTCACAAAGGTAGTTTTGGAAAAATTTCGGCAAAGTCTCCCCTGTTTTTTGTTCTAGCCTGACGTCTCGCGTCTCTGTCAATACAACAATAACAACTGGAACAACATCAGGTTACGCACAAACCCATGTTGTTGGACATTTCTCATTCTAAATCACCATTCACAAGCCACATTCATATCCAAAATCCGTTGCCAAGTTATCCATTCACAAAAAAAACCATTAAACCAAATGCTATCACAAAAACTCTCAACTAGTATAGGTGACCAAATGAATTACATCTCCATTTTATTACAGGTGACCAAATGCTATCACAAAAATCATAAAACCAAATGAATTACTAAACTTGACATTAAGGTAAGCAACTATCCTGCTTCTCCATCTTTTCGGAGCAACAACCACCGTGGCCAATTTATGAAGATGAAACAATAACCATTTCCTTGTGCTTTTAGCTGCTTCTCTATCCTTTCTTTGTCCTCCTTCAACACCACTTTCTCTTCACGAAGTTCATTCTTCTCAGCCTGTTTCAGAGGCAGACTATTAGACAAGCACCAGAAGGGTCTTGACACTACAACAAAAAATGCTTTTAATAGCATGCAAAAAACGCTATAGTAGGTAATAGATAGCGTTCCAGAGAACGCCTTATTAGCCCATGCAATTAAAAGTCTAAACTTTCTATAGCTTTCATTGCCCGCTGTCAACACTTGGAAATCAAAAAGTTTTGCACAAGTACCCAAACAGAGAGAGATACCAGTCTTAATCATAAAAATCTAAGCTTCAAAAAGATGCGCAAACTCTCATTTATCACAATTCTACTCAAAGCTTCAAGCATACAAGAGTCCACCTCGCTTACAATACAGCAAGAGATTTACTACAAAAGCTTGGGAGTTCTTTCTTGGTTCTAAATTAAAAATAAATCATGGAGTATAATCATTTCCTGGCAGCAAACTAATTAAGAAAAACAGGAACATAGAAGCTAAAATATAATTTCCCCATAATGAAAGTTCCTCTAAGAAAACCTAGATTTTCAAGAAGAAAATGCCTGTCATTGTGGAACGGACGATACCAAATCAAAAAGAAAACCTAGATTTTCAAGTGCACAAGCTGAAAGGTACGACTAGGTTTTTTCCTGTGCAAGGCACGGGCTTAGTTAGTTTCTTCTGTTTGCCAATGAACCTTTATAATCCAAAACATGGCAATGTACATCAACAAGTTACAAATAACCTAACAATCTGGGCAGACAAGAATCGCAGTAGCAAGCCAATATGCTTGCTATATAATTATGAACTTACGCCAATCAATAGTCGTTGACACATATGCCAGTGATACAATGATATGACTACCAAAAGTCCTTACAAGTATCAACCAAAGTACTTCAGTTCACAATCAAACACCTTAGAACCATCAACCAAACTAAGCAATTAATATCCAACACACGCATTACCAGAACATTGAGGGAGCAGAACAAAAGAAAAGAAGTAACCACATCGTCTTCACAGACATCTAATATATAATGAGCCTTTGATGAAGAAAGTGAACCGTATTGGGATATATAACTGCCAAGAAATAGAGAAAAAGTGGCAGGCAATCTGGAAGAATGTGAGCATTTATATACAGCCAGCTAAACTCTGTACCACAGCTCATAAATGTATACTTACTATCCATGGAGAAAGAATGTGAGCTTAGAAGAAAGGGTACATAGATGTCTGGAGGAGGGGAATAACATTGGCTATAGAATAATAAATGAAGAAGAGTGGCTCAAGAAGCAAATTAAGGAATAATTAAAAACTGTAGCTACGTGGCATTCTCACTAACATTTAAAGGACACATGGCATTTCATCAAGAACGCCAACAGCTGAAATCTCTATGCAATCCAACAGCTGAAACCTTCAAGTACATGACTAAATAAACCTTCAAGTACATGAAATCTCTTATAACATCTAAAATCTCTATGCAATCCATATATACAGAGAGAGAGAGAGGTTGTTACCTAAAAAATCTTCTATTTCATGACTTGCAAAAGATGCTCCTTGATTTGCTTGGGGAGAAGCTTGATTTGGGATGCCACTAGCAACATCTTGAACCAAAGTAATTGAAGGAAGAATTGATATGAGAACATAAACCATGCAAGCACATATAAATTTAACTTGCCTTTTCATCACAAGTAAGAATAAAGTTATAGTCATAGCCTGAAAACCACATTGCCTAATCAAGAAGGCAACAAGTGATTTTACAATGTTCAGTTCACTAACTAGAAAAGTTTCTTCAGCTATGTATCCAGTGGCCAACTAGAAACTGCAAGAATTGAATGACAAAGTACTTAGTAGCGGCTGTAAACAAACAACAAACAAAGCCAGCTCAAGACTTTAAGCAGACCGAAGCAAAATCCTATGATGGGCCCTTGTACATTTTGCTACTAGAAAAATTAAAAGAGCAAATACATCCAAGATGAAATCACAGTATGTAATTGTTGTCTAATATAATCCCCAAGCAAAAAAAGCTAAACTTCGAGAAATAGTCAACGAAAAAAAACTGGGATCAAAGTGACGGTGAAGCAAATGGAGTTTAGTATAAAGGCTTAGTATTGGTTAGCTAATGGGTATACTAGTTGAACTCCACTTTAAAACAATGACTCCATCACAAATCAAACAACTAATAGAGAAAAAAATAAGGGTGCTAACTGATGGGAAATTAAGAGAGAACTAATGCCACAGTCAAACTCACAATTTTATCTAACTCAAACACAACACAACGCTTCCAAAATACAACTCTCAACTCACCTCTCTTCTTCTCACATTTCAGTGGTGGGGAAAACCCCCCTAGGGGGGCTTCGAACACTCACTCTCCTCTGCTCTCTTTTTTCTCTTTTACCCACACTTGCACAATGCATGTACATACAATACTTATACATAATCTAAAACATTCTGAGCCACACAACCCAATCACAATACACATACATCAACTTGCTACCTAAAAAACATACTCAGATGCTATGTTAGAAATCTTTGTTCAGGAATAGGCACATATCTTTGGATAACAAAGTTTACCCAAAAAAAATAAAAAATTCTATAGGGACAAGCCCTCGGATTACCATTCTCTAAGTCACAGAAATGGCAGTTGCAAACATTACAATATCATGCGCAATCTTGATTTGAAGAATTTTCACTTTTGAGGCAGGTGCAATTTTACTAGTGTATCCAAGTGTAAAAGACCCACATCAAGTGTACTGGAACTATTATTGACCTGATTTTTGGCCAAGTATCCCCAAATCCTTCATTCAACGATGAGTAACTAAAACATTATCAAAAAATATCAGATTTCAACGAATAATGGGCAGTAAAAAAATTATATTTCAAAAAATACAAGATCTAACACAAAATATCATATTTCAACGGATAATGGACAGTACAAAAAATAGTATTTCTTAAAAACAGGGAATCAATTTTTACCCAAACTCAAAAAATGGGTCGAGGTGGGCGAGATGTCGGCCTTGTTCTTCTCGTCGAACCTGGGTTGCGGATCTGGATCGAATCCGGATCGTCGGATGGCGGCCCGGACGCCGTTGGTGTTGCTGGTGGGGGCGGCGCCGACGTCCACAGGGAGGGCGGAAGAGAAGAGGACAGTGAGAGAAGAGAAGAGAAGAGAAGAGTGGGAAATGGAGATGAAACGTTGGTGGGAGATGAAGATGAATGTGATTAAATGGGAGAGATGAACGTGGGAGATGGAGATGAGATGCAGATGGAGATGATGGAGATAATGAGATGTAGAGAATAAAATTTGAGAATGTGAGATGTAGAGAATAATATTCTTAACCCTGGTTAAAGGACAGGGGTTGGAGTGGGAGTAAGAAGGATTATTATTTTTTACCGGTTCTTTAGGTGACAAGTTTGTTATGTTATACCTTCGGTTACACATTAATTGGTTTTGGTTATGCTTCTAGTGGTTTTAGTTATGCTTCCAGTGGTTTTAGTCATGCCATTTCTTACGGTGTCTCCAAAACAGAGGGAGACACCGAAGCGTTACCCTTAGTCACGATAAATCAAACTTTAAATCAGGAAACATGAGGTATGTACCAACTACCGATAGCTGTAGATACAGATTTCCACCAAATTAACAAACCTGCATGCATATGGTATGTTGCGTGGCCATGGTTGGTTAACTAAAATCGGCCGACGAATATTAATGTTGTGCTATGTTTTCCGGCCAGGTTTGCTCTTGGGCTCCTGTGCTTCTGCTTAACGGCGAGGTTATTCTGGTGGACTGGAGCATGGCCAGCGTGCCTCCTGCCGGTTTCTACTGTTGGGTGGTCCGGTCTTTGCCTAACGGCTTCGGTTGAGTGCATGCGACTGTTTGGGTTTTCACTGTCGATCTGTTTGTTCAGTGGTGTTGGCTTTGGGCGCTCGGTGGTGGCTGAATGGATTGTCGACGGTGTGGTGGTGGGCAGTCGGAGCTGGTTGGTGGTGTGGCGGAAGGCTTGTTGCGAAAGTGCACTGTGTTAGGGTTAGGGTTTTGGGTTTTCTTTGGGCTGGGCTTCATTGATTTATTTGGGCTTTTTGGCCTATTTCTAGGGCTTTGTCCCTTTTGAGGTGTTCTTCTTTGGGCTTCACTGTTGTATTTGGGCTCTTAGGCCTTTGGGTGTATGGGCTTTGGTCCCACTTGGCTGTATTCCAACTTTTGGTTGGAGTCCCCTTTCCCCTTTCCCTTAATAAAATGTTACTATTGCCTATCAAAAAAAAAAATGTTGTGCTATGGTGATCTCAACAACATTTATATTTTGCTGTTAATTTCTTACCATTTTTGTCGTGACAATGAAACATGCATGCATGATCGATCGATACTCAAAATATAATTACCGGCTATAGCGATGTGGACTGAAATTAAAGTCTTTTTTTTTAACGAACTAAAACTAGCATGGTAAGTTTCTGAATCTCACTCTAATGAAAACGAGGGAAGAGTAAAACACAGCACATCCCTTGATGTCATTCATAAACCAGAAAGGAGAGTGAGAAGATCGAAGAGAAAGATTACCGAAAAGAAGCTTCTAGTGGAGATTGGGGTTAAAGCCGATAAATTGAATCATAGAAACAAGTATACCCCCGCTTCTCCCTTATCTTCTGATGAAATCCGGAATAGGAACTCCATTTTCTTTAAATATGCTCGTAAGATTTGGGATATAGGACCCAGGCTGGGCTTTTGTATTAAAGGGGGGAGAAGCTATTGTTTAAAGAAATTTGTTGAAATGAAGGAGGAAGAAATATTTGCGGAAAGGATCAATGCTCTTGATGACTTGGAGGAAGTTATTTTCGCGGAGGATGTTGATGAATTTGAGGATGAGGCCTCTCTTTCTCTAGAATTTTAATTCCATCATTTTGTGGTGTTGGTTTTGTTGGTTTTCGGATTTGTTATCTCCATTTTTTTATTTTTTTTTTTTTGGGGGGGTTTGGGGTTTCTTTTGGTGTTAGCTGTTGTTTGGGTTGTTTTTGGCTTTCGTTTTCGTTTGTAGTGTTTTGGTTAGCATCTTGTCTTCATATGGTTTTGGTTTTCTGGTGGATGTGCAAGTGATCCATTTAAATCTTTGTAATCATTTCTAAAAATTAATAAAATACGGAGTATTTTTTTGCCGATCAAAAAAAGTTTATGAATCTCAGGTACTTAAACAATCACACTACCGAGAAACCAAGCTTGTCAAATTGGTCTTCCTACCCTCCTCCCTCGGTGGAGGCAAGAGTTCGAGTTTCGCGAGGGGCGAGGGTGGGGTTCAAGGCTATGAATAACCTCTGAACCCTCTCTGAACTAAACCGGATTGACAAGGGCAATAATTTAGAGATGGGTATTGAAAGACGCTACAGTCATGGCCGGCTTGGTCTTGGTCTATATATAGAAAGCTGACCCTAAAACCGTGGGAGACCGGTCCTATGCACAAAAATGCTGCGTCATATTAATGTTCACTGAATCCACTATACATTCTTCTCATCTACAATTAGTAATAGTAGCTAGCTATTGACTGCTACCCGGTAACGATCGAGAACAGTCTCTTTAGACAAAGCACATTAATTGGTCAAATTGGATTGCCAATATCACAGCCACAGAATATCCATATACATATACTCTACTCATATACGGAGTAAATCTTAATCCAAAACCATACTAGTCTCCATCAACGTTTTCACCACTCCAGGATTTTGGTACCTTCGGGGTCATTTATTTCAACGTACTCAATCGAAGTTCAAAGTTCAAACACCCACCCATCAATTTTCTTGGTCAAAAACTGACCCAAGAAGAAATTCAAATTCTTGAAAGCAATTCTACACGGCATCATCCCATCCCTGTCCCGTTGAGTTGATTGTTGCCGAGGTCAAATTTTCATTTTATGGACACATTAAAAGGAGATGAAACAACGTTGACAATCATTCCTCTCTCCAAAAAGTTCTTACACGAGCAAAAACTTAATACTATTGTAATCTCTCTCTCTCTCTCTCGTAGGCATGCAGGAGCATCGAAGATACTGTTCCCAGCTGCTTGTGTTACTAGTACTCTTCATTATAAGCCTTTATGGTGTGCCAATATTGGGTAAAAATGGCAATGGCTTAATAGAAGTTGATGTTGGGGTGATTCTTGATGTGGATCATATGGTTGGAAAGGTTAGCCAGACTTGCATATCTATGGCCCTTGAAGATTTCTATGCATTAAATCAAAATCACAGTACAACAAGGATTGTACTTCACAAGAGGGATTCCAAGGGTGATGTTTTGGATGCAGCATCTGCTGGTACGTTAATTAATTAGGAGTATTTACTTTGTCCCGATACTTTTGCACTTAAACATTTTGTTTAGTAAACTAGAAATCAAAAATTAGACTAAGTGGATATCAGTTTGAAAAGTTTAAGGACACGATAGGTTTTAATCAATGGATTGATGACAAAATAGAAATAAATTGAATAATAAGTTGGATTGCATCATGCTTTCATTTGTAACTGGTTTCAGTGACTACACATATATATAGCTTCCTTCTTCTCATTGTTAAATGTTAAGCTTTTATGCAATTGTTGGCCATCGTCGATCATGCAAAGAAAATCCAATTTGCATTGAAGCTTGGGTTTGTAAAACTAAAACCTTGCCTTGAGGATTCAAGAATAAATATTAAACCTGCAGATCATGAGGTGATAAGGAAGAATTACTCTCCATACACTGATCTGAAAGTTGTGAATATTGTGGTTAATTGGTTATATATCTTGTTGTTCTTTTTTTATGCTCCCTTGCATGTGACTATTATCATAGATAGATGTCCTACATCCACTTATATGCAAAAATCTCTTTCTTTTTTTGAGAATTTCGTAAATCTCATGTTGAGATTAGCCATCTGACAGTCACTTTGGTTTAATCTTTTTTCGTACTTTTTCCCTGGTTGTGGTTGTGGTTGTGGTCATAATTTAGCGTATTCATCATAGGCCACTTCTACCGTCTTACTCTTACCTGATCTGCCAAACAATAAAACATGCGGCATATATAGTATTAATTCACATTCATCTACTTTAATAATTTTAAGCAAATGAGAAAAACAAACTTAGACAAGAATAATCAATGGTTGAGTCAGGTTTCTCTTTCTCATCCAGGTGCCCATGGTTCCTTTCCTCTTATCAGGGAAATCGCAAGTTCAAAAACGATTTACCATTTTCTTTCTGCTAGTCGTTGGCTACCTGCCTTATATGGTTTATAGGAGTTTAATCAACTATAGAGATCTCACCTCTATTGAACCTCCATTTGCAGCCATAGACTTGCTGAAAAATGTCCAAGTACAGGCAATACTAGGTCCACAAATATCCTCACAAGCAGAATTTGTGATTGACATTGGGAACAAAACGCAAGTTCCTATCATTTCTCAAGCGACGAGTCCTTCTCTCTCACCCGCGAACAACCCGTACTTCATTCGAGGGGCACAGAATGGCTCTTCTCAGGTTGAATCCCTTACCGCTATAGTTCAAGCCTTCGGTTGGAGGGAGGTAGTGTTGATTTATGAAGACACCAACTATGGGAGGGGCATAGTGCCTTTTTTAACTAATTCTTTCCTAGGGATCAGTACTCAAGTCAGGTATCAGAGTGTTTTGTCTCTTTCAGCCTCAGATGATCATATCCTTGAAGAACTCTACAAGCTCAAGACAATGCAAACCAGGGTTTTCGTGATGCATATGTCACCATTTCTTGCTTCTCGCTTTTTCACAAAAGTGAAACAAGCTGAAATGATGAACAAGGGATATGCTTGGATTATTACGGTTGGGCTTACATCTCTCTTGGATTATATGGATCCTACAGTTATAAATTCTATGCAAGGGGTGATAGGTGTGAAACCTTATGTTCCAAAAACCAATGAGCTTGAAAACTTCAAAGTGAGATGGAGAAAGAGATTTCGTCAAGAAAATCCAGATGTGGATAAATTTGAAATGAATGTGTTTGGGCTATGGGCATATGATAGTGCCACGGCGTTAGCAATGGCAGTAGGGAGATCTGGTATTGGTGTATCAAAGTTCAAGAAACCAGTTGCTAAAGAGAACTTGACAGATTTAGCAACAATTGGAATCTCAGAAATGGGACCAAGGCTCCTTCAATCACTCCAGAACATTGAATTCAATGGCTTGAGTGGTAAATTCCATCTACTTAAGGGACAGTTACAACCATCATCCTTTCAAATAGTCAATGTAATTGGAAAAGGGGACAGGGAAATTGGATTTTGGACTCGAAAATATGGCATATCAAAAAATCTGAGCTTGCCCGGTAGTAAGGATTACTTGCCCAACAAAGATGATCTTGGAGCTATCATATGGCCTGGTGAATCAAATGTTGTGCCTAAAGGTTGGGAGATGCCGGCGGGTGAAACAAAGTTGAGGGTTGGGGTTCCTATCAAAAATGGTTTTAGTGAATTTGTCTCAGTGGAAAGGGATTCTCAAACAAATGTTGTGATTGCCACTGGTTTCTGCATAGATGTGTTCAAAGAAGTCATCGACCATTATTTGCCATATGCTGTCCCCTACGAGTTTCTTCCCTTCGAAACTTCTGATGGCAAGAGCGCTGGAAGTTACTATGATCTTGTGTATCAGATCTTTCTTGGGGTAATCAAATTTGCAACTTGAATTTGAAATGTTTTAATTTTTGTTCTCTCTTTTTTAAGTAGCTAAAGTTTTGTGTCCATCTCCAGAATTACGATGCTGTTGTGGGTGATGTAACCATTCTATCAAACAGATCTAGGTTTGTTGATTTTACATTGCCATACACGGAGTCTGGTGTGGCAATGATCGTTCCATTCGAAGATGATGACAGGAAGAATGCATGGATTTTCATGAAACCCCTAAAAATGGATTTGTGGTTAACAACGGGGTTTTTCTTCGTCTTCACTGGATTCGTGGTTTGGGTTATTGAGCATCGTGTAAACGAAGAATTCCGTGGCCCACTGGGCAAGCAAGTTGGAATGATATTTTGGTTCTCCTTCTCCACACTTGTTTTTGCCCACAGTAAGTCCATCATCACCATCTCCCGCCATATTAAAAGTACATAAACAGCCAGAATATCAAATTTGTGAGTCCCAAGATACCTATATGGCCATGCATATAAAACCCCTTTTGACCGGCCGGATTCACAATTCGTATCGATAAAGATTTATGACCTGATACCACTATTTAAAACATGCTCCATTGCGAATAGATAATCAGGAGGATGTTTAGTTTCATATGTCCTCTCTTTTGAGTTCTCTTTCTGAAGTCTGAATCTTCTCAAAGTTTGATGAAAACAACATGCTTATTTTCATTTAACATGCTTAATGCATTATTGAGTAGCACTGCAAACATCATCATAGTATTTGTTGACAAAATTTTCTCACGCAACAAGGAACTTGGTTTTTTGTTTGATTCGCAGAGGAGAAGTTGATCAACAACTTATCTAGATTTGTTGTAATCGTGTGGATTTTCGTAGTACTGGTACTCACATCGAGTTATACTGCGAGCTTAACATCAATGTTGACAGTGCAAAAGCTAAAGCCTTCTATCACAGATACAAGAGACCTTATACAGCGTAAGGAGTATGTTGGCTACCCGCAGGATTCTTTTGTCGAGGGGCTACTGAAGAATAAGGCATTTGATACCTCCAAGTTGAAGAAGTATAGCACGTTGGAACAGTATGATGAAGCCCTTTCCAAAGGAAGTAAGAATGGAGGAGTCGCTGCGATTTTCGAGGAGCTCCCTTACATAAAGCTCTTCCTTTCCAATCCTAAATACTGTGCCAAGTACACCATGGTAGGACCTATCTACAATACTGCAGGCTCGGGATTTGTGAGTCTCTCTCTCTCTCTCTCTCTCTCTCTCTCTCTCTCTCTCTCTCTCTCTCTCTCTCTCTCTCTCTCTCTCTCTCTCTCCATGCGGGTTGACTAGGGCAGCATCAAATATACCCTGCGGAGTTTTGAAAACAATTCAAAATACATAATAAAAGCCTTTTTTGCGGAGTTTTGAAAACAATTCAAAATACAAAATAAAAGCCTTTTCTGTATTGTTAACAATGGTGGATGTTATAGTTTGGAATGAAAGCAGCATGGAAGTCCACCCCATTTGGATTTGTACATCAAAGTTCTATTTAAATAGCGTTATGCATGCAATATCATATTACCAGGCCGCCAGCTTTATATTATCCTCTAAAACATGTAATGTGTGGATCTACTTGCAGGCATTCCCAAAGGGATCTCCCCTAGTACTTGACATATCAAGAGCAGTCTTAAATGTAACAGGGCAAGATGTAATGACAAGAATCAAAGAAAAATGGTTGGGGGAAGGAGCTACTTGTGTGGAGCAAGATGGTGCCAAGGTCATCTCCGACAGTCTCACGCTCAATAGTTTCAAGGGTCTTTTCATAGTGGCCGCCGTAGCTTCATTTTCTGCTCTCATCTTATTCTTGTCAATCTTCCTATATGAGAATTGGGACACCGTAGCCTCTCATGACTCATCAATAAGGGAAAAGCTTATAGCAATGGCTAAAACTTTCGATGAAGAAAAAGACAATTCATCTGATACATCCAAGAGAAAAAAACCCCACAAGCGAAGGTATGGCAGTGCCTGCAACAGCAATAGCTGATTGTCCACAAAGTCCAACAACAAGTGATTCTCAGCTTGCTGAATGGATTTTCTCACACGATGAAGGGCTTTCTACAACAGAAACCAGTACCCCAATTCATGAAACTATAGAAATTGTAGAAATTAGTGAAGAAAGATGATCATATGAATTGCTAGAAACGTGGCCATCCTATTTTGTTTTCTTGTACAACTCGAGCAAGATGTATAGACTGTAGGTATCCAGTTAGTTGGGAGGTATTTACACGTCCAATCTCATGATATGGTGCACCACTAAATCCTTTCTTTTATATATACACCTTCATGTCGAACAATTCCTTATAATTCTTTCGAGCAAGTTGACAAACCATCCATTGACATTCAATGTAACGAAATGCAAGACTTCCCATACGTAATACATCCATTTTAAGCGTAGGAAAAGACTTTCCCATACGCGATGCTTTTTACATGCATTTCCTTCATGGTGACTTAAATGCAATATGTGATGCTAGATGAAGAGAACAAACTTGGAATCGGGAGCAAAGGATTAAATGAATGTATTCAACACTACATGTACACACGCTCAAACGCTCTTGCAACAGGAGTCATCAAAGAATATAACCAATTTGGATTCAAGGCCAAGAGATGCTCAATCTACATTACACAAAGTAAAATGCTCTCACAACAGGAATATCAAAAAGAATTCCTAATCTTGTGACAATACAAACACCAAAAGATAGAATGGTAGAATCATGTATTAAATGAAATCATGGAAAATTAAAAGGAAGAAGGGAAAAAAAGAAGCAAAAAAGGAAGCTACTAAGAATACAAGGACTGCTTGTGAATCCATGAGGGACAGTTGATGTTGTCTATTTTACACAGGGGGAAACACTTGTGCATTATGAACTCCCATGAGATCTGTTGGAAGAAATTGATTGTGCTGAGACAGAAGCTGTTGGACTATTTTACACAGGGGGAAACACTTGTGCATTATGAACTCCCATGAGATCTGTTGGAAGAAATTGATTGTGCTGAGACAGAAGCCGTTGGACTGCTAAGGTCCCAATCCCCATTGGCAACTTTAGATTTTCCACTCAATCTCTCCATTGCATCTTGGCAAACATCAGTAAACCAGTCATCTTCCGGAAGTACACTGTGAAGTACAATATCATTAGCTATTAGCCTCAGGAGCGCTCATGCCATGCAGAATGGGTACCTACAAGAAGAGGTACCTACACGAACACGTAAGAAACAATGGTTCTGTACCTGTTTGGATCCATCCCTGTAGCAGAAAATGCTGCAATTGCTTTAGATATGATATCATTGGCAACTCGGTGCAAATTCCAAGAAAAGTAACGCCCTTGGGAAGCAAAGCAGACAACAAACTTCATATCCAAATAGAACCGCACAAGAACCAATGGGTAAACAAAAACTGAGATCCACTGTGGTGGCAGGCTTTCTCCGGTTAGACCTTGTGGCTTGGATGGTTGAGACTTGGACGTGGACGGGCTAGACCTGCGCACGAAACAACCGCGTCAGTGCCCAAACCTGGAGCGTGGTGTCCGGGGCAGGCACTCCGACGCTCTAGTCAGTAAACAAGAGAGGAGATGTCGAGGTATAATTTAGGGTTTGAGAGAGTGTTCTCAACGTACCTTACTCCAGAGGTGAATACCTCCTTTTATAGCCAAAGGGAATGCAGAGTCCAAATCCCATTAGAATACTTATTCGTTGTATGATGAACCCGCCTATCTCGGATCCAGATAGACATCTCAATCCTGAATCTATCCAATCTCCTATATTCTGCTCCTGAATATAAGGGATGGGATAAGACACGAGGTTTCCTCCTCCTGCCCAACTCTTCCTAACTTCCTCTTCAAGTTAGGGGACAGGAGGCTCGACGAGTACAGGTTCTGCCGGACGGCTGGTACGGCGATGATTACTTCAAACAGGGGCAACCTCCAACCCGTTCGGCGGGGAACCGCCGAACTGAATCATATCGATTAATACATACGCCGAACCAGACCGTTCCCTTCCATGGATCGACACTTTGGTTAACTTTAACCAGGCCCGGCCGGACTCGGACCGGCTACCGACCCAGACCGCCGACCCATGGGTAGTAGATTCACTGGTCCGGCTAATTGGTGCAACGTGGCCGCCGTCCTGGTCCCTCCGCCGGACCACGCCCTCCACATCCACAATTCATGTAACATAGAGCACCGGTGAATACTTAGGTTATCAATTTTCCAAACCTGTTGAAGACCAAGAGAACCTAAAGGCCTTGGTCCTTCCTCAATATCTTCCCAAAAAGTTTGATCTTCAGAAAGCCATAAGATGACAGTTTCTGTAAGTATCATCAATAACAATGTTGCAAATCTTTCCCTACCGACAAACATTTCTGATGCTATGCTAGCAACTCTGTTAAGTTTAGTGTAAAGGTCCTGAATAAAGATTCACATTGGCAAGAAAAAAAAGGGTAAGAACTTTAAACAAAAAGACTAGCAAGTAAAAAAAGAAGCGACTAGGAAGTTATTTAAAATCACCAAAAAAATTAAAGAAAACGGTTCATGATAAATATCGCATCAATCATTATTCATAAAGAAACTTAATCAATTTGAATTCACAAGCCTTAGTCCCAGCTACTTAAGATTGTCGCAGAGGGTTCTGTATCGAGTCTTCTAACGCAAGACTCTAGGAATTGAACAAATAAAAGGTCACAGTGACAAGCATGAGATGATGTATCAGCTATATATGGTAGCCGACTACCAACCCGCAAAAAGTGAACCAACCTTTACCATAGGGAGATGCTGAGATCTCAAGCTGCTATCACGCCTAACAACGACCGATAGAAATAGAAGGTAAGAGTATATTGACACATGCAAGCAAGAGAGACATGCATTTAGTGCATAAAACATTCTATAATGAGATCCAGTGCACAAATAACTGAAAACTTGTGCAAGTAAGACATGGTATATGAACCAAAAGATGAAAAAATTCCAGTGAAAGCCATTATAACAAAACCTCCAGGACTTGTAAATACCTGGAATATTGGAGAAGGCAACCATTCCATTTCATCAGCATTTCCATCCATATTTATGTACATGTCTGCACTAAGATGACTATCACCATCCTCAGTGAAAATAAGATCGAGAGCATGTTGTCTGCAAAAGCTATCCTTCAATCTATCAACCGAGCTCACAAGATGTCTCTTCCATTCCCTTTGCTCAGGATGACGGTTTTGCCTATCTGTAGGTCTTCTGCGAAGGTCATCATTGTAATTAGACTGATTAATTGGGGCGAGCTTCATGGCTGCACGTGGTAAAAGATCATCTGCCAATAAGGAGGCATTTGCAAGCAATGCAATTTGCTGGGACTCGGTCTCAGCCATTCGAACAATTTTGTTTCCAGAACCTTCATAGTTTGCTACTTCTTCCATGGAGCCAGGTAATGCTTTTATGAGCATGTTAACGTATGAACTATATATCTGGAACAAACCTTCCAAAGATTTACCTCCCAATTGCATACTAAGAAGGGGTCCCACATCCTCAAAGAAATCCTAAGAACGCAGTTCAAGTATCAGCAAACTGAATAAGGGGTGTAGATCAGAACGTCACAAGAGCTAACATCATACAAGCAGACTCCATCAAAATTCAAGTACTTTGCTTTTCTTAAGATAAAAGCCATCAGTAAAACATTATCAGATAGTCCAAAAACTCAAATAGGAAGGACACCATATCGACGACCCGTCAACCACAAACACTCAAAGCACATAAATAGATAACCACTTCCCAGGGGAACAAGTGCCAGTGAAGACCAACTAAACAGCATACTGAAGTAACAAGAACAGGCGGGGAATCCAAATTCCATCTAAAAGATCATCTAGAGGAGATTGCAAAAGAGATGTAAAACAAGTATGGCACTAGAGACCAAAATAAGCCAGTCAGTGGCAGATGAAGGCAGCATCTCTCACTTCTCCTGCACCTCTGCCAAAGCTCTCATCCCATTCCTTCATTTATAGCCCAAGGTTTTTTTTTTTTGACACTACTAAGGAAATAGAACATCAAAACTTAAACGAAGAAACCAAAAGAAACTATTATCATGTATCTGGGTAGAACCCACAGTAGAAGTGCAGGGAACAATAAAGTTTGTGGTGTTAATCAACACACTGTTCAGCACAACATATTGGAAATGTGGGCTGTGACCACACTGTTTGTGGTGTTAATCAACACCTTTTCAAGAGTGTTGGTGGCTTGACACTCTAAATCAAATTCGTTCAAGTTTTTGATACTACTAAGGAAAATCTAACACTCAAAACTAAAATTAAAAAAAACAAAAGAATCTACTTTCACGTGTCTAGGTAGAACCAATAGAAGAAGTGCTGATAAAACCAATTAATAATGTATTTTGGAATCTACAGGACGTGTCACACACTGTTTGTGGTCTTAATTGCACCTTGTCAAGTGTGTTGGAGGCTTGACCGATCTGAATAAAAAACTGGCTCCATACTGCAAGTGGCTATGCTACTTGGAGATCCTCTAAGTTTTCACCAAACAATGCACTAGGAGTATTTGGGGAAGATGGTTCACATGGATATGATATGATAGGCTGCCAGCACCCGTTTGCGTAAGGAAAACCTTAGTTACAGAAAAGGAAGGAATTGCTAATTATAGCACAACCTAATTATTCACCTGAACCATCAGATTGAACCGATGAGCACTACTAGAAAGTTTGTGCTGATATGTAGTGGTAGAAGCAAGAGATGTAGTTGAAGATCTGCCAGATTGACGCGTAACAGCTGGAGAATATGTAAGTTCCCAATCATCAGTGGCAGCCAGGGCAGCAGTACTCTCTTCAATGCGCTTTAAATTAGCATCTAATGCTTGTTCAACACTAGGTCTAAAGAGCTTCAGCAGCACAGGGCAAAGTGCCAAGCCACGAGCTTCCAGCAAGGAACAATGACCAAAAGCTATTTGCACACACTCTGCTGCAGCCCTTAAACCTCCAGTGGCTGCGGAAGAAGCTAATGCATGTCTTTTCACAAGGAGTGCAAAAGCCTCGGTTTGCTTCGTAGCCCACATTACAAGCTCAGAAGTGTAAGCTCGCTCCTTACCAAAGATAGCCAAAGAATCACTAGCAGCTTGAGAAATGGCAGAGAACACTAGCTGTGAGAGAGCTGCGTTATACGTAGGGCTGTAAGTGAGCCGAGCTACTCGCGAGCTCGGCTCGGCTCGGTTAAGGCTCGACTCGGCTCGGTTCGAAGGGTAATTGAGCGAGCTCGAGCTCGATTTTGAGGCTCGTTTAACAAACGAGCCGAGCTCGAGCCTAGTTAGGCTCGGCTCGACAGGCTCGCGAGCTGGCTCGACTCGACTCGGTAACGGCTCGGCTCGAAAATATATATATATATACTTCTTAATTTTAGGGTTTCTCACCTGTTTCTTTTTCTTTTTCACTTCTATCCGCCGTTTCTTTTCCACTCAAATCAGGGGGGAGAGAGAGAGAGAGAGAGAGAGAGAGAGAAAAGAAGAAGGAGGGGTGGGCAGCCATTCTCTGATTCACTTTCACATCCCTCTGCAACTCCTCATCTTCTCTGTCCCTTCGCCGTCAATCATCACCGCTTCGTCGTTCGTCGTCGATCTCCTTCTGCTAAGGTTTCCGGCCGTAAGTCTCTCTCTCTCTCTCGATCTCACTCTTCTCCTAGCCTTATTTTTACTTACGCCGATGATGTTGTAGATTTGACGGCAGACAACTTCGAGAAGGAGTTCGGTCAAGATCACGATCTCGTCGGTTCTACGATGGGTTCTGATTCGTTGCAATGAACTTAGTTGAAGATGGGTTTCACCTGCATGATGGGTTCTGATTTGTTGGAGTTCTCAGTTCTGTTGTTGGATGATTAGATTTGAGTTTTTTCATGGTGGTAATTGGGGTTATGTTGAAGATGGGTTTCACCTCTGCGATGGGTTCTGAATTCTGATTAGTTTTTTTTTTTTTTTTCCGCAAATTCTGATTAATGGAAGATGGGTTTCACCTACGACTGGTTCTGGAATTTTTTTTTTTTGATCCGCAAATTCTGTTGATGAATTCAAGCTCGAGCCGAGCCGAGCAGGCTCGTTTATTTCAAACCGAGTTCTAACGAGCCGAGCTCGAGCTTTGTACATGTTTGGCGAGCCGAGCTCGAGCCCTGATTTTTTGGCTCGATTCGAGCTCGAGCCGAGCTCGAGCCCTACCGATTCTGACCGAGCCGAGTTCGAGCATGTCAATACTCGGCTCGACTCGGCTCGTTTACACCCCTAGTTATACGCTCCTCCATATGAGGTGCTTGATGGACAAAGACTCTGCATGTTATATTGATATCTTTGGTAATGTGCATTGAGAAGCAGACTATGGGCACGGGGCCATCCCCAAGCTTTTTAAGAGCTGAAATAGCTGCACGAAGCTCATTGCCACGGGTAGAAGGTTGACAAGCGGCTTCAGCAAGCTGATCAGCCAATTTTTGCCTACGTTCAGTAATAGCAGTCTGTAGTGACAAAAGTACAGCTGGAATTAATGTCTTCTTTTCTTTTGCTTCAGAAACTACACGTTCTTCTTCATCGAAAGTTTCCAAAGCTTCCTCCACCCTCCTCTCAGCTAAAAAAACGTCAAGGAGATCAGGGAACTCTGTTAACCGTTTCTCAAGGTCTGAAGGTTCTTTGTCTTCATAAGTAGATAATCCATTTCCAGTAGAACCATCAGGAACGGTAAGGGATAATGAATCAATTTGAACTCCCTCAGCTAGACCATGAATTAAAGTGGCCTGAGTAGATAGCAGATTTCTCATTGACGATAGCTCCCCCTCTAAATCTGATATCTCTTTTGATGTGCTGTTGAAAAAAGAAAAAAGGTATAAAATCCAAGCTGCATTGGATACCCAGTCAATATCAATATAAGATCATAAAAACACCGGTATAGCAGTAAAAACATACCGCAAGAAAACTGGTCAAAATACAGAGAAAACCTATGGCATAAGGAGTCTCTTAAAAAATTTACTTTTCACACCAAAAGATGTTGAAAAGGCGGATTTTTAACGACAGAAACCCACTTTCCCGAGTTGTATACACAAGGAAAGGAGGACAAATTTTGTCTTTTAGATCCCTCTCAGCTTTATAAAGATGTGGATGATTGTAATGATAAATGTGGAGACAATTACATTAATTGCACCCTCCTGCTATGTTACAGGAATCCTGACACAAAAGTTGGATGCGAAAACGTATCTTGAGGTTAGACCCTTCAAACCTTTAATCAAAGGCTAATCCGACACGGCATAAACAGATACACTTATACATTTCTAACTTAAGTGTAAAATGTAGTTTTTTCAAGGGCAACGATGCAAATGAGGAATGACAATAATACATGTTTTAAGTGTATGACATGGGTACTTCAGTACTTGTTTTATTTTGACAAGTCCACCTAGCAAAACCTAGAGGACATTTCCCATGCGTTCCTTTACCCTTATAAATATATAGACACACAAATATGGCATATCTAACTCTATGTTAACTCATATCGGGCCTCTGCGTTTTGTTTTGAAATTCCAGTGGAGGGACACTAGCAATCCCATAGGAAAGTGTCAGTTGTAGGTTCGAATTTTATGAGACTGAGTTGAGTTGTTGTTTTGGAGGTTCTACACCTGTTATGGTGGATAAACCAAGGAGTTCTTTCTCTTCATGGACGGCTTATCAGAAGCAGAACCCAAGTTTTGAAATTACAGCTCCTTGGTGTACGCTTTTTTGCGGTTGTCATAATCGGTTTTGTATGCAGGTTATAAAAATGCAATCTTTTTAGTTGTTCTCTGTGTGCATAAACTAGCTGTTTATCCAACTGCAGAATTCGAACGTTTTGATTTGCATATCAAACTTCACCATTGGTGCGAGCAGACTCACGAATGTTGTACTGAAAGACCAAAACCAATAGAATTCGAACGTTTCGATTTGCATATCAAACCTCACCGTTGGTGCGAGCAGACTCACGAATGTTGTACTGAAAGACCAAAACCAATAGAGCAATTTTTTGTGTGATCACTGATCAAGAACACACAGGTACTTCTTGCTGTCAAGATTTGTTGGTGGACATATTGCTTTAGTATATATTGATGCCGAGCTTTGCTGATTCAATTTTGGTTGGCACTAAACAAGAACGCAAAAGTGTATTGTGTTTTTTGTTCTACTTTTTAAGCTTTTTGGTTGAAGCATAATGATAGGCTTTTCGAGGATAAGAAAAAAGATGTTGACTCTTTATGGAACAGAATCTGTTATTTGTCTTCTTTTTGGGTCGTGGTTACGTTATTCTAAGCATACCCATTCATGGTTCTAAGGATTGGAGGGTGGTGTCACTGGTGGAACTCCCGGGAATTCAATAGACTTGTTTGGGTCTTTGATTTTCTCTAAGATAATTTGATGTGTTTTTGGAAGTGATAGGAGTGCAGAGAGGCTACTAGCGCTAGAGGTGCAGAAGTAGTAAGTGGGTATGTCAAGGCTAGTGAAGACTTTCAAAACTTGAATTGCAAAACATGTCAATTATAGAAGCCTTGGGTCTTGATTTTTGGGAGATCATTGTTTGAAGGGCGTGGTGGAGATTCGAGTTGTACAGCCGAGGAAGTTCGAAGGCTAGTGCGACGAAGTTGTCCGAGGAGGTGGTGGAAGGAGGAGAGATGGTGGGGAGGTGGTGGAAGTGGACGGAAGGAGTGGCGACGGTGATGCGCTTGATGTAAGAGGAGGTGGAGCCAGTGTCGAACGGTGCGGTGGTGATGAGGATTATGATGGAGAATGAAGGGTTGTGGGTTAGTATGAGCTTTCCTAGCTCCACCATTGGAACTAGGTGGCCCATTCCTGGAGATGGGTATAGTATAATGGTGTCCTCCATTGAGAGAGAGAAAGAGAGAGTAGCTTTTAAGTTTGCAGTGCTATGGTTTTGCGATGTTGTTCCAAGTATATGTATAGAGGGAGGCTAGGTGCAAAGAAATTTTACCCGAAATACACTATTTATGATCGGTCATAAATAATGCATTCTTGGTGATTTCCGAATAAAATTTATTTTGTACATAGCACTTTTGATATGTATAAGGTGTGCGTGGACTGAACGAGAGAAGGAAAAAAGCCTGATTGATGCATGTGCACCAAATGCAAACATGCAAGTGAAATTATACAATAGTCCAGAAGTACTGTTGTGTGGTGCTCCGGACCATTTTCCAATCACACATTTCTGTGAGGTTTACCATTAAGTATATGGATCCCGCAGGAATATGTGATTATAAAGTGCTCCGGAGTTCTACTTGGCGGTACTCCTGAACTATTGAAAATTACTGAACAGGTGCAAAGGTTATGGGACAATGATCGGTAACCATTTGTCCTAAAAAAACACTAGGTGGAGATGGCATGAGAAGTAAGGAGTCCGGCTCCACTCCAATCCATAGGGAATTGAAGGATCCTCCAATTCTAATTCAATGGTCAGGATTACCCTAGTAACTCCAGCCTCAAAGCTCATCTGGCATTCCACAGGCACCCAATTACTTCTCAAATATTTTTCAATTACATAAGCGTCTTCCCTCCCATTAAACCTACTCTTAAAGATTATTATTTTTTATATAGCTCATGTTTCGCCATTTCGGTTCTTTTTTTTTTGAATAATCTTGTTGTAGTGAAACTCCACAATTAATGACTCTATGTCAGTATGATTCATGTGCAACTTATAGAAATTAGCTGCTTTATAAAAAAAAATTATAACCAGATGTTCGGGCCAATTTGTGTGCACCTCAACTAATTCTGGAGTCCTGAAAGTAACGATTGAGCAAAACCACCAGTGGCCCCAAGTGATTTCAACTTTTTTTTTACATAAAAAATAACTACAATGAGCATGCAACATCGTACGAAGAACGTGAAAATACACTAGTATCAGTAAAAAAAAAATTCTTATGAGCTATATAATATCAACAAAAGAAACCATGGTGAAAGAAAAAAAAAATTACTGATATAACATTAGTAAAAAATTCCTCATGAGCTATAGCCTATATATTATTAGTGGGAGAAAAATCCTCATTAGCTATATGAAAAAAAAATCCTTTCAGATGGTTTAACGGGGAGGGAAAATACTTATGTAATTGGGGAATACATGAGGAGTAATTGGGTGTCCGTAGAATACTATATGAGTTTTGGGGCTAGAGTTACTAGGATGATCCTGACCAATGAATTAGAATTGGAGAGGAGCCGGACTCGAGAAGTAAGACCCGTTGCCGATGAAGTTGGTGCAGCAATTATTGTAATGAGTTTGATGCTAATTAAGTTTGGTGCAGCAATTAATTGTAGTAGTATTTGTGTAGCCTGGTTCGGCTTTAAGATTGTCACTTTGCTGCCTATGTACTTGGGGGGTTTGATTTGCCCAGTCAAGTCACAGGGATACCTGGGCAGTGCCTTAGAAACTATGTCTTACTGTAATTGATAATATGGAGACTATTAAGGAAATAGAGTCGCACATTGTTTGGGAGTGGAATGAGTGTTCACTTAATAACATTTGGGACATTTTCACTCATTGCCAATTGGTTTTGAGATGGAACAAAAATAAAAATATCACTAAAATCTGTGAGAGGAACCTAAAATTTAGTAGGACAAGATTCAATTTTAGTTTTGGACACTCCAGATCTGTTTGGATAATTTTTTAGTGTAAAATTACCAAAACCCTTAAGCCCAAATAGATCTGGACCGTCCCAAACACGTTTGACGGCCGAAATGCGTGATCGGCACCACGTGACCCGTGCCCACCCGGCACTGAAAAATTTCTCCCCGAACAGAGTTGTAGATTTTGGCAGGAAGAGTACAAGAATCCAGAGATCTCTGTCTGTTTAATGTTATTACTACAAGATATTAAATTCCACTATTAAAACAACAGCTATATCATTTCTTGTTATTTAACTGATCACTGGCCTTACAACTGGTAGCTCATAGGCAAGGGAGCCATTAGTTCAAATATTCTTTTTCACCAACCAAGCTAGATTGTGACCATGTGAGTCAACTCAACTCTGCTTCCATGACTCTACTAACTTAGCCAGCGCAACTCGGGACGACCCGCCTTCACTCATAGCTTCCCTTGCGCCCTCACTCGCTGCCTTGACTCGGTCCCTAACTGCCTTTCCTTCCTCCGAATCCATCAACTCAGTAACTCGCTTCTCCACCTCCTCTGCCGTCACAAACCCACTTTCCGACTCGTTCATCCACAAGGCCAGCTTCATTTCCTTCACCAACAGCACCCTATTCAGCCTCTGCTCCGCGTATAGCGGCCACGCCACCATCGGGACCCCAGCGCACACCGCTTCCAACGCCGAGTTCCACCCACAGTGAGTCACGAACCCACCCACCGAGTCGTGCTGCAGCACCGTCACTTGTGGGGCCCACGACTGGACCACCAACCCCCTCTCCTTCGTCCGGTCCAAGAACCCGTCCGGGAGCAACGAATCCAAATCCGGGTCGGGCAACGCCAAAAGCACCCGGGTTTCCGTGGGTGGAGCCCTCACCACCCACAAAAACCTCTGCCCACTCCTCTCCAACCCCATTGCAATCTCCTTCAATTGCTCCCCTGTGAACAAACCCCTGCTTCCAAAACACAGAAACACAACGCTTCGACTCGGTTGCGTATCCAGCCACGTCAAACACTCCTCCACGTCACCACCGCCACGGTCCTCACCGGAGGCAATTAACGGCCCTATACATAAAACCGGTGGGGTAACAGCGTTAGGAACACACAATCCATCCGAGATTGCTTTAACAGCTCTCGGCTCCAGTGCTTCGAACGTGTTCACAATAATCCCATCGGATTTGGGCATGTGGTTGAAGAAATCAATGAAGCATTCGTATTCTGTGGAGTTTCTTTCGAGCATCGGTCTCGGCATATCGGCTGCTGGAATCGGGGGTAAATTCGGAAAATGAAGATCCGTGTTTAAGTCTTTGAAGCTTTGGTTAATGCTTTGATGAATGGTGGGTAAGTAAAGGAAGCAATCTAGGCAACCGGCGCCGGAAGTGAAGAAGTAGTAGGTGGGGATGTTGAGTTCTGAGCCAAGTGGGAGAGCGGGGGTGCAGAAGAGGTCGATGATGAAGGCAGCGATAGTGGTGGTGGTGGTGGAGAGGGAGAGGAGGGAGCGGCGGACGTGGGGGGTGTTGAGGCGGAGGAGCTCGAAGGTGATGGCTTCCGTGGAGGGGAAGGAGGCGGGGTCGAGAGGGATGAGGGGGAGATGGTGGAAGGTGATGGAGGGAGTGGTGGAGGAGACGCGGCGGAGATAAGGGGCGGTGGAGCCGGTGTTGAAGGAAGTAGTGGTGGTGAGGATGGTGATGGAGAAGGAAGGGTGGCGGGTGAGGATGAGCTTGCCTAGTTCTACCATGGAGATGAGGTGGCCGATGCCTGGAGATGGGTACAGGACTACGGTGGCTGCCATTGACATTGGGACTGAGATTGGTGGTTTGTTTGGGGTGTGGTTCAGAGAGGAAGAGAGTTGTAGCAGAGTGTTCTAGAATAAACTTGGCATTCGCCCAGTGAATTGCTTCAGGTAGTATTATAGTAATTTCATCGTTCACTGGCTTCGGGTCCGATGGAAGTGGAATAAAGTTTTTTAAGTACCGGCCCAATCCGAGAATTGATAATATGAAACCTTAAGTCAAGGTTCAAAGTCGAGAATCATTTTTATACAGTGGACACACGAAAAGGATGCTTTATACAGTGGACACACGAAACCATGAATGGAACACCAAGCATTGGAACTCTCTCTCACATCCATCAATTCACTTCCCATCACCCCAAGGATCAAATAGGACTTTAATTCGGTTATAACGTTGGGTAAAGGAAAGTGTGTAAAGGCTAGGGTAAAACATCAAGTGTCCAAGAATAGGCAAATATTTCAAGACAACTTAACGGGGCGAATATGCAATGTGTGCCCCTTAACATCAAACCGATTCCACCTTATCTCTCCTTCTAACCCTTCAACTTGTTTCAACCATAAAGTAATGATTCCTCCTTTCAACTACATCGGTGCCCCTTTCTTTCTTTGTATTCTTCCTTCTTCTTCTTTTTGTGTTTCTTTTTTTTTTAAGGGACACCACCAATTCAAGCACAAAAATTCACAATCTACCCCAAAAATTTTACCTTTACATTCTTGCCTTTCTCCAAACACAATATGGAAGGTGGAGCTAACCAAAAAAAGGCTAAGTACAAAAGGCTCAAAGTGGCTTGTAAGGGATAATGTGAAAACAAAGGAACGAACCGGCCCAAGCATCAAGAAAATGCCTATAATCCTCTCCCAGGGGTGTAACATCCATGTGACGAACCAAAACTGAGAGATAGTATTATGTGTTTAAGTTCCAACACTCAGCAATCAAAAATAATGAGACCATCAACAAATATATTCTTTCTGTTGACAAACTAAGAAGTTACGTGACACCTCTCCAATAAAAGGGTAAGGCACAAAAGCTCATTACGGCATAAGTCTCCACTAATCTAGCCATCGAGAACGTTCAAAAGACACTCACAAGCAAACTAAGTCCAAATAGACGTGAAGTGCCGAGATACAAGTGCCATAGCTACATGCATTAACAAGATAGCATAAAGAACTAATAGTCCACAAAATACCCAAACAACGCCAACATGCCTCAACCCAAGCAACCAATAAATACCTCGCAAATTTCAAGTTCCATGCAAGAAAGATCCCACTATTTTTAGATTTTTCCAAATTTTCAAGTTTTTTTTTTTTTTTTGAATTTAACAATGAAAAAGAACAAAGTGATCCCTCCTCCCAACTTGAACTATTCAATGTCCGCATTGACAGCATGAAAAAAAAAATGAAGAGATATGACAGAAATATAAAAGAGAGGGAAGATATCACCTCGAACGGGAGGAACTAAGCAGGGTAAACTATATTGAGAGGAAGACCTCCCAACTTGGATTGAACAACCTGCAAAATGTTAGCCTCCAAGAAACACACACAAAAACAAGAAAAAAAAAATAGAAAGGAAAAAAAAAATCTCAAAAAGTAAATAAAACTAACCTAACTAAAAAAAAAACTCAAAGAGGACAATAAATAAAGAATGACACTTGGGTTGCCTCCCAAGAAGCGCTAAGTTTTATGTCCTTAGCCAGACGTCAATAAAGCTCAAATCAGTTTATGTCGCTTCTTGTAATTAACAATATATGGATCATTCCAAGAAAAATTATTTGACTCAAACAAATGTCGTGTAATGAATTTTCCAAACAAGTGAGTCAACATTTTATTCTTACTCAAAATTTGGACATGAACGGCATACCAAAGGTATGTGTTCTTGACTAGCAGTGTCTTTATACTCAATTGAGTAGGAATCAAAGGATCGCATCCAAAAATAAAATCCCACCCAATTTTACTTTGAAAATCTAGACACTCTTCATCTACTCTCATCCCATTAGTTTGAGTCACATGTAAAGGAGTGACCATGTTTAAAGTTTCTACCGGGCCCAGTACATACATAGATTCATGTGGTAGAACTTCCAATTGAAGGTTTGATACTTGGTCACTTGACATGGTCTCGAAGTTAGGGCTCAATGAAGGAGGAGAAGAACTTATTCTCTGCTTAGCTAACAGCGCGTCTTCAACCCTAGAATCTTCGAAGGTTGGGATTGACTTTTCCATATCCCATTTATCCTCCCCATACTCCTCATCTACTACACGCTCCATATCCACTACCTTTTCTATATCTTCCTCATGCTCAGTGTCCATTACTACCGGCTCATTATTCAATACTATTTTCTCCTCCCATCCACTAATTGCAATTTCTATTTGGTCCACATGAGCCTCAATCTTTGATAAAGATTGGGTTTGTGAGTGAAGCAGTTGGGTACGCTCTTGTTTACAAGCCCTAAACTCGTCAAAAGCTTGCAACATCTTCTCCTGAAAATCGATAGAATATTTTTGAGGTGGAGGGGGACCTTGGTGCTGATATGGCTGCTGTAAAGAAGTAGGGTAGCTAGCACACGAATCGAAAGAATTAGAAAAAGCTAGCCTTGGGGATGAGGCATAACATTGGTTCAGAGGTTCTTGTGTCCATGTAAAATTGGGGTGATTTTCCCATTCCAAATTATAAATGTTGGAGTAACAATCATAACTCGGTTCAGGAAACCACTGGGCAGAAGTAAATTGCTCTTGGACATACTCAGAACACTGGGGAGTATAAGCATATTCCATTTTTTAAATTTTTTTACAATGAAAGAAAAAAAAAATATCTTAAATGCATGCTACTCTACTAAAATAAGTGGAGAGAAAAAGAAAAAAAAAGAATAACAGAAAAAAAAGAAAAGAACTTACAGTGCTTTTGGGTCAAGGTTCAATAACCGCACTAGACTTCCTTTGACACCAAACAATTGTTAGTTTCAGAATAGCAAAGTCAAGAAACCTGTACTAAAAAAAACTAATACAAAAACAAGTGAAATAATGAGAGAAGATAAAAAAAAATAAAAAATCTAAGCTACGAACTAAAATAAAAATCAACCGAAACAATGCAACCGTGCTTGTAATCCCCGGCAACGGCGCCAAAATTTGATCGTGTCGTTTCCGTATCAAAAATAATTAATAAAATGAAACAATTACTACTACCTAAAAGATAGCAGCAAGTACTCCGAGTATCGTCCTCAGGGATTACGAATGCTGAATTGCAGTTATTTCAATCGATTTCTAAATTAATTCGGAAAAGAATTTGATTGTTTGATTTCCTAAATTATGCAAACTAAAGTGATATAAAGCAATCAAAAGTAAAAGTAACGAGAGTTTATGGGAGAAAAGATTTAGGGTTTTGAATCCACTCGACCCGTTGGAACAGTATTTATGCGATGATAAATCCAGATATCGTTAGGGTTCGCGGGCCCTCACGGTATCGCCTAAAGATATTTATGAATCACTGAATAGCATGGGGTATCGCCGCCTAGCACGAATCGTCTTACTAGTACGATCCGTCTCTATGGCACAGATCGTCTAATAGCATGACGCGTCTTACGGAGTATAACCTATCTTACTCAATTATCATAAAACAATTAAGAACCGTTGTATGAACGTGCATAAAAATCTAGGAAATCATACACAAAATTTGATGGGAAAAATTAACACGATAAATAAAATCCTCAAATCAAACAACCATGATTTGAATAATAAAAACACCGAATCAAAACATAAATATTGTTACTCAGAGTACGAGCTTCATCTACGCCCTAGAAGAAGATTTAGCCAGACATCAGAGTCGAAAACTACGACCAACTTCTACAGTATTATGTTCCAGTCGAACTGCTCTGTTCCGCCCCCAAGGCTGACTGCCAAAGTCAGTAGGTTAACTTCTCATTATATAGGGTTTAATTAAAGCATTAATTACATTAGAGACATGGGACTTCATGTAATTACTAATCAACAATTCTTCTTTAAAGCTCTTTACACTTCAGCCCCAGTCTTCCATTAAATCTTCTTTTTATCCAATATTCTGAGCAACGAGCTCGATCACCCTGTAGACACAAAAAAGGATAAAATAATATAAAGTAACATAGATAAATGACTAACGAATGTAATTTGGAGGGCCAGAATATCAATATTTCGGCACTTATCAGGTAGTATTATAGTAATTTCACCGTTCACTGGCTTCGGGTCCGATGGAAGTGGAATAAAGTTTTTTAAGTACCGGCCCAATCCGAGAATTGATAATATGAAACCTTAAGTCAAGGTTCAAACGTGGAGAATCATTTTTATTTCAATAAATTGACGCATTAAGTATCTCAAATTCGATAGTATTCTCTTTGACTTGTACTTACTTTGAATGTCTTAATTTGAAGTATACCAATTTTGTGGATCAAATAAGATAAACACTCCCGATCAGATAAGGGATCCAGGATATTGCGTTTCGTGCGACTATGTTTTCAGCCATTGTATTGTGTTTTCAATGATTCGGATTTGTTGATGTTCATAAACCATTTATGACCGATCATAAGCCATCAGTAGATCCGGACCATTGAAAACACAATCCGACGGCTGAGTAGCGAGATCCGTATGAAACGCTCCGTTCGAGATCCATTACCTGATCCGAACCGATAAGATAAATATACAAAAGAATGAAAAGATCATTCTTTATTTATCTTCATCTTTTATATATGGTGGACAAAGCTTTCTGACCGATGACAATTATTGTTTTCGCATTGAATCTGGCTTGTCTTCAGTTCTGGTTTAGACTGCCGTTTGACGGTCTAAGTGATCGCAATCGTCAGTTAGCGTTTTCAATGGTTTAGATTTGTTTTGAATCTTTTACAAGTAATAATTTACTCTTATCGGTAAAAGATTCAAACCATGTAATTTTTAGTAATATAAATGGTCCAAATTAGACTATACACACTCATCTACAGTTGGCTGCAGAGAAGCTAGATACTTCAGCATTATATACAATTGTAGTAACTAGTGTTTGCTCGTGCCTACGGCACTACGCACCGGTTCAACCAGATTGAAAAATGGAGCACTTAATTTTTTAATCACATTTTTTATGTATGAACAGTGAACGTGTGTACTGGCGGGTGTAAACGTGTGTGCATGTGCGCGGTGAGTGCCACATAGGATAACCCTTCTGTTTTATGTGTGCACAGTGAACTTGTGTGCCAGCGTGTGTGAATGTGTGTGCATATGCGTGATGAATGCTACTTAAGACAAAGGGTGCCATATAGGATAACCCTTCTGTTTTATTAGATAGATAATAAGGTAAGACAAATGATATTATTGTCGGCCAATTTTTCCACAAAATTTGACTATAAGTTGGGGGGAGACTTGAAAGCACACCAAGTTTTTTTTTTTTTTTTTTTAAACCGCGAAAGCACACCAAGTTTGACCCCAAAAAAAGAAAGCACACCAAGAAAATTTCTGAAGAAGTATCAATCAATAGTACTCCATCAAGCGAGAAATTTTTCAGCGCCGGTTGGTATATTTCATATGCTACTTATTCGGCACATTTGGACCGTTCAATACACTTTTAAACGGTTCGAATTGAAACTCTCTCTCCTCTCACCTCAACAGTTTCTTTCTTCTTTTTCTCTTTCCAAATTCGACCTGTCCAAAAATGCAATAAACGACTCGAATGCGCCGAACGAACATATACGCACCCAAGAAAAATTTTCCCCATAAAGCAGCTACAAAATTCGTTATAGGCCCACAGCAAAGACTGCAAGCACAAGCTAACAGTCAACAGTAAGAAAGGAAGCCGCATATACTTCTCTGTACTCTCAGGCCTCGGCAAGCTGCATATACTCCATCTTTTTCTTTCATAAAAATTAGGTAACTTTCATTATCACTTCTAGTCTTATGGAGCCAGTTTATGCAGAGTTTTACAGAAAATCAAATTCTGCTAGTTAAGGTAACAAGAGATAAGTCACACGGCGTACGCTGATTTAAACGACCTCAGTTACAGAAAATCAAATACAGAACATAAAACAAGTACTGATTCAAACAACCTAAGTTACAGAAAATCAAAATACAGAACATAAAAACAAGTAAAACGTCACGCAAACATGCATGCTGGGGTGAAATCAGAACCATTTAGAAGTCTCATTTGAGATTCATTTCCCAAACCATTTGTGCTTCTTGCTTTGCCGACGAACCCAAAACATTTACTGCTTCTCCAAGTTAAAAGACCAAAATTATGCAAGCAGAGGGTAGTATTTCAAAACCTTAGTCTTATTTCAAATATCATAACAATGCATCTACCACAGGGGCTTCAACCTGCCACAAAATAACTGTTTTATCGATTCTGCTCTGTTGGTCTCAGCCTCGAGTCCATGACTCTACCAATTTGGACAACGCAACTCGAGACGACCCGCCCTCGCTCATGGCCGCCTCTGCAGCGGCTTTAATTTTCGAGACTTGAATCCTCACCGATTTCCCTTCTTGCGAGTCCATCAGCTCGCGAACTCGCTTCTCCACCTCGTCTGCTCTCATAAACCCGTCTTTTGAATCCTTCATCGGCAGAGCCAGATTCATTTCCTCCACCATAACCACCCTATTGAACCTCTGCTCCGCGTAGAGCGGCCAGGCCACCATCGGCACCCCCGCGCACAGTGCTTCCAACACCGAGTTCCACCCGCAGTGAGTCACGAACCCACCCACCGAGGCGTGATTCAGCACGGCCACCTGGGGAGCCCATAATTTCACCACAAGCCCCCTCGCTTTTGTCCGGTCCAAGAAACCTTTTGGGAGTAAGACGTCCAAGTCGGGCTCAGGAGGTGAGAATCGTTTGCTTTGGTCCTCCGATGGCGGGCTCCTAACCACCCACAAGAACCTCTGCCCACTTCTCTCCAACCCAACAGCAATTTCCGTCAATTGCTCTGCTGAAAACAACCCCATACTGCCAAAACAGAGAAACACAACACTTCGACTCGGTTGCAAGTCCAGCCACGTTAGACACTCATTCGAGCTGCCATCATCGCTGCCAGCCTGATTATTGGCTGCAACCAGTGGTCCAATACAATAAAGTGGCGGCGTAAGTTCCTCATCCAGCACACAGAGACCGGCCGATATTGCTTTGATGGCTCTTGGCTCGAGCGATTCAAACGTGTTGACAATGATCCCAGCTGATTTCGGCATGTGGGTTGACGAATTCAAGACGCCCTCATAGGCCTTATCGTTCCGGTCGAGCAACGGCTTCGGCATGTCAGCTGATGGCATCGGTGGCACACCGGGAATGTCGAGATTAGTGTCGAGATCTTTAAAACTCTTGGTAATGGTCCGATGCATAACGGGGACGTAAAGGAAAGCAGCAAGACTACAAGCAGCGGAAGTGAAAAAGAAGTAGGCAGGGAGGTTAAAATCTGCAGCAACGGAGAGACCTGGATAGCAGAAGAAGTCCATGATAAGGGCACGGACTGTGCTAGTCTTGGAGATGGAAGTGATGGCTTGGTGGACGTTAGGGTTGTTGAGGCGGAGGAGTTCGAAGGCTAGGGTTTCGTGGTGGGGAGATCGAGTTGTTGGGAGGGAGAGAGACGGCGGGAAGTTGGTGGAAGGTGATGGAACTGGTGGTTGCAGAGACATGGTTGATGTAAGGAGCAGTGGAGCCGGCATTGTATGGTGGGGGAGTGACGAGGATCATGATGGAGATATTAGGAGATTGGGTGAGTATAAGCTTTCCAAGCTCTACCATGGATATAAGGTGGCCGATGGCCGGAGATGGGTATAGAATTACAGCATCCTCCATTGACTGCTGTCTGTAGAATGAGAGATACAGAGACAAGGCCACGGATACTCGATTACTTGCAATGACTATTTAGGGAGAGAGAGAGAGAGGTGTCTGCTCAGAAACATAGGAGTACGTACCAAGAATAACCTACTAGAAACACATATTCAATAAAGTTGGGTCCGGCCTTCTCAAGAAAGAAAAAGAAGTTAGGTAGTAACTGCAAGTCTTCACAAAATCCTTGCCGGCAGAGGGCCAGAGGTCGTCAAGACCATTTTCGGCGCCGACGATGACTGTTAAAGACTTCTTTGGGGGTGGACAATGTCTAAGATTGCCAACGCGATCTTGGAAAAGGCAAAACTGGGTTGTGTTTTTCTCCTTTACTCATTGATCTTAGTTTCAATTTCCATTTTCAATTCACATATTGAAGATGCTGCTATTACCTCTATTCATGTAAATTGGGAGTTGGATCTTGGAAGAGATGGGGTACTTTGTTGTTTTCGAAGAGAAAGAGTCGAAATTAAGCAGGTGAGCAATAATAGGGTTTTGATCATTGCTGTGAAGTAGTGAGAGGGGAAGGAAAAAAGACGACAAAGTAGAAACTACTCCCTCCGGCTCGTAATGTTTGTCGAGTTCGCAAAACGAAGATGTAAAAATAATACAATTTTTGCAAGAAAAATTCAAATTTTTTTCAACAATTCATTAGATATTAATGAGTTCTTGTAATTTATAAAAAAAGTTTAAATTTTTTATTGAAAGAAATGTATTATTTTTTAGTCATTATTTTGCGGATCAGACAAACATTTTGGGACGGAGGTATGTAATTGAAAGGAGTAAGTACATAACAGAAAGTCCAAAGATGAGAGAAGGCATCTCTGTTTAACCAAGGAGGCTATAATCGTCCAAACATGGGAAAAGTCGTGGCATTAAAAGAAAGGCTAGTGACCTTAGCATTACCCAAAAATTATTCAAAACTAGAGAAAAAAAGAAAAGAAAATAGTTATATATATAAAGTGTTACAACTATATTACTATAATGATGAAGTACAAAGGAAAAAACAGTTTTTTTTTTTTAGTATAATGAGAAAAATAGTGAAGTATAAATAGTTTTATGATTAAAATATTAGACTAAAAATATAGGAGTACTTTTGTATGTAAAAATATTTTGGGGCGGGACCGGACGGGATAACATCAACTCGAACCTTACCCGACCTAGATTGGTTTTTTTAATTTTTTTTTCCCGAACCCGTTCCAGTACCTGAAAATTTAATGAAAACCCGTCCCATGAGCAAATCCCTACTACACTTGCCATCCATAGTATAGGATGGGGTGAATTGTCATCCCCAGTACACTTATGTGGTTTGTGGTGTGCATGAGCAAATCTACCGATGCAACAATGTACGGCTAAAGTTTTGCTAAACTTTTTGAGGTTTTTTCTTGTTTTATTATTTTTTTCACATTTGTTAGTTTTGCGTCTAACTTTTGTAGATTACGTTCTGAAAAGTAAAAAATTATGACTTTACCCAAATGTTTTTGGAAATATCCAAGATAAAACCCAAAAAACCGACATTTGGGGTTGTTTCTTGGATATTTCACAAAATACTTACGTAAAAGTCATAACTTTTTACTTATTTGATTTCTCTCGTCAATATGAACCCATAATATATAAAAATTTAGCGCAAAATTAACATAAGCAAAAAAAATTAAAACAAACCAAAACAAAACCAAAAATTTATTGTTAATAACTTAGTGAAAACGCCCATGACAGAAATCAATTGAGTTTAACTGATCAAATGCACCAAATGGACAATCAAATCATAGCTAGATAGGTAATAAGAGTAGATCAATTAGGTTTAACGAATGAAAAAAAAAAAGAGTAGAGTTTGTCTAGATTTTATTTACTGGGGCTCAAGTGAACCCACTCCTTTGTACGTGGTAACAGGGTTAAAGCGAACCCACTCCTTTGTACGTGGCGTCTTCGTAACCTTACACAAAACTAAACTTGAAAACACGTGTTCGTTTTGGGATTTTGGATTTGGATTTGGAGGTAATGAGTATATAGAGAAATAAAGTAATGATTGGAAATAGAGATAATGATTAGAGATAAATAGAGAGATAAATGAGAGTAATGATTGGAGATGACTAAGATAATGATTAAAATCCAAAATTCAAAATTGAAAAACAAACGGGGTCGTCATGACTCATGAGTGGTTGGTTAAGGTAGAGGTGATACAACAAATTTCACTTCAGGTCACACTTCTAAAATACTTTCACATGCACAACATATCTGTAAGGACCCGTAATTTTAAATTTCATTTCTTTAATTAATTTGAATGTGGACGATCGTATTTCGGATGGAATATCATTTTTCTTAACGTGGTGTTACGGATTGACGTGCATCGTTATGTAACGGAAGTTCGGTTGGTCGTTGAAAAATGTGTTTCGTTGATGTGAGGGTGTTTGGGGGTGTTGTGAGTGTGTGGGTGGTGATCGGAGGTTGATTCGTTGAACGTCGGATGTTACGGCCTAGCATTTTTATTTATTTAATTAATTACGTAGCCATTTATTATATGTGTTATGGTTGGGTCCCAAATAATTATTTTGCAAGCGCTATGGGTATTTTTGTCACGATTGTAATATTTGGGGTATGAGACTGATTTTGGATAAAATAATGGTACCGGATGGTAATTTTATAAATGGTGTTACGTTCTCTCTAAATTCTAATTAATTAGTTAGCTATAATTTAGGGTACAACGTGAGTAGTGGGTAGTTTTATAAAGTTACTCGTTAGGAGATATTTTCACGGAGTAGGGTTTTTATTTGAAGAGAACGTGGATCAGTGGAAGTCATTATATTAGGCTAGGGTTGTTTATTTTGAGAGAGAGAAGTTGCAACAGTCGAAGTCGAGAGCAGCAGTCAAGGGTTCGGAGTGGTCTTCTTTGGATTCTCTGAGGTAATTAGTTTTCATCTACTTCGTTTTCTAATCTGCCGCTTCACAAAACCATCAGGTCTTTCAATTGGGCTCTAGTTTTTCGTTAATTTATTGCTTGTTCGGCGGTGTGTGCATGGGAACATCATGCGGTGTGGCCGTGCGTGGTGATTAATCTGAGATGGGATTTCGATGTTGCTCAAGGTTTTGGAGAGAGTTCTTTGATTAATAATTTTGTTACTCAATGCAATAGTAGTTTCGGAATCAATGGTTTTGGACTGACATGAGTGCAAGTGCTTTGTACATAATTTATTGGTGGACGAAGGTGATTATTTGGAAGGGGTAACAGGTGGTGTCATGGTAGGTTTAGATCTCGCCAGACGTAGGTGCTAATGCATTTACACCAGGGTCCTGCTAGGTTTAGATCTCGCCAGACGTAGGTGCTAATGCATTTCTATTCCTGCTGGCCAATGGTTGGGTTTAGGGTTAGGTTTGTGCTGAATTGATTTGATTTGGGCTTTTAGGCCTTTTAGGTGTAGGTTTGTCCCAATTGGTGTTTTTCCTGATTTAGGCTCAGCCTGTTGGGCCTTTTTCAGTTCCTCCGTGTGGCTTGGAGAAGAGGGGTTTGGATGGTCAGGCCGGTGTATCCAAACTCCTATTACCTCTGTAAACTTCGTGTTTATGAGTTAATAAAACTATCTTTTTGCTGATCAAAAAAAAACAGGTGGTGTCATGGTATTGTTCTTGGAAAACAAATATCTCGTTGGGGTGTATGTAGGTGGACATTTGGTGGCTACTGTTGGCTTAATTAGGAAACTTAGGAATGTTTAGGTTGTGGAAATTTTATAGCAGTAGTTTTCCTAGCTTTGTATTGTCAGTATATTATATTTAGACTAGTTAGTTACTCGTATGCTCTATTTTTACAGGGTAGTCTCGTTTCGCGTAGTCAAGTTGCATTACTTTTGGACCCAGGTGAGTGGTTAAGCATGTTACGTATTTTCGAACTTCCCCATGTCCCTTAAATTGTTGTTTTGGAAAATTTATGATTGAAATTGGAAACACATTGTTATATTTGATTATATTAAATTGGCATGCGGTATCGGTGAAACCACTTGTTGATCGAATGATCTTTTGGTGAGAACTTTGTGGATACTGATGGGAACATATTTTGGAAGTCCAGGGAAATTAATCCTCTGTGTGCGGGTGACTCTGGCCATTAGGGAGGAGACCGGATTAGGCCGGTGACCCTAATGCTCAACGGTTGTTCTTGACCGGATCATTCTTAGGGAAAAGTTCCACGGGCTGCCTACTCGTGGTGACTCTGAGTTTCGATATTGGATCCAATTTTTGAGAGATTTATTCACTGGCACTTGGTACTATTGATTTTGGTTGTGGTTCCCCATTGTTGTTGGAGATTGGATTGAGAACACCATTAAGACTTATCGGATGAATCGTTAATCGGATTAATGGATTATTTTGTTGTTCACCGCATATGCCAAATTATGTTGACATGGTAAATTATTTTGATCCCTATTTCAGAACCTTATTCTATTACACATGCTTTGCCATTCACTGAGCTCGTCAGCTGACGGATTTATTCCAACTTCTCTTTCAGGCTAGTTGGAGAGTTAGGCAAGGATTCTGGCGGCATCTCGGGGATTTATTTTGGTTGACCTCCTTAGGGTGTCTCATACTAGCTTATTGTTTTATTTTATCGCTTCCGCATTGAAACAATTTTTTAGACATCTGGATTCTTTTATTACTGTTGGATCACTGGATATTATTTGGTTTATGGGATGTTTGTGCCCCATTCTTTTTGTGGAATTTATTGGTTGGGGATGTTCTGAATAAAAAAAAAAAATGGTTGACTGTTTGGTGGATTTTTGTTTGGGAGTTTTTATAAAAGTTCTTTTAGGCTGCATGTTCTACGAGCTTTGGTCTTGTGGTCCATGGCCGGTCACTTCTCATTTTGGGGTGTGACAATTGTGGTATCAGAGCCAGGTTTGAAAAAAAAAAAAAAACTTTTGCATTCATTTTTTTATCATGTTCATCTAGTGGAGGTCCGAGTCCCCAGAGTTCTACTGCCATTTGTAAGAACTTTGGTTATTTGATGTGCTTCGGTACCGCATAGTATTATGGAGATAGTAGTCATTCGGTGGGAACTTTATTTTTCTGTAGACTTTGGATACGGTATTGGAGGAGAATGTGGCATATGTGATTTTATTAGTTATTTGGGTTGTCGGCCTTATTTTACAAGTACGTTGGTAACGTAATGGAGTTGGACAACATCAATCTGAAGAATTAGTATTGGTGGTAGTACACTTGGAGATTGACTTAAGAATGTAACTTAGAGGATTGCTATATGTTGGTATGGACAATGGGCTAGTTGAATTGTTGGAGTGTGTGCTAAGATTTTCTTATTTTGTAATGCTCTATACATCCTAGATAGCCAAATACTCTTGAATTATTACTCTTGATCGGTCCTTCGTTCCTATACTTGAGATCCTAGTAGATATTTGGTTATGTTCTATTAGAGAAGTTAATAAGAAGGCTTGTCTGAAGAAATACCCTATGAATTCCTTGATGTTTATTAGGAGACAAATACCGTATGAACTCGTTGATGGTTAGGATTTTGTTGTTTTATCGCTTCAATTCAAAAAAAAAAAAAAAACCTTAGATGACCAGGTGGGTATAGAGTGGGAGTAGTCGATTGTTGAAAGTGGATTTTTCTAACCGTAGTACTAATTGTTTGGTTGCGAGAATTTGACAGTAAATAGATAGGCTTTGGCGAGGATATGATTACTTGATTGGTATTGGCATGCATTGGGCTATGGCTATTCATGTGAGTGCTTGGGTTGGTTTGAGTCTATGGAAAGGGATTGTTACAGTATGTTTGGTGATTAGACAATGAGGTTGTGGAGTGCACTGGTGGTAATTTGAAATTTTAATGCATTATGGTATCGTTGATGTGAAATTATGGGAAGGTTAGGAAAGAGAAAATTTAATTGGATAAACTTATGAGATTAGAGTTGTTATTGTGCCGTGGAAGTAAATATGGGAGTATTACCGACTTGATCATTAGTAGTTTTGGGGTTCGTAATTTAATTGCTGAGAAAGGTTAAAACTCTTACTTTGGGGGATAATTCAGAGGCGTAGTTTGAAATGACAAGGAAAAATTTATAATTCAAGATTCTGTGGTGTTATATTTTGGGTTAGTACGTGGAGTTAGTCTCCAAGATGCGAGGTGATCAAGTTAAGAAATTTTAGGTGGGGATGTATACTATATGTTCTTTTGGGAAGTCAAACTGGAGGCTAGTCAATTCGATTATTGGTTTTGAAAACACTATTGAGTTTGGGTAATTGATAAAGGCCACATATATGTGTACAATGACCCTTGACATTTTTCTTTGCATCATTGGAACCCGTCTTGAACTTTGCTTGAGGTGATCGATTTAGCATTTATTGAATAAGTCTGCCACTGTTGCTGAATATGTGGAATAGGTGTGAAGTTTGGGTGCCTTGTTTGATTCCTAAAATTTATTCCTGATTTCATAGTCTGTTTGGAATCTCATGAAGATTTATTTGAGAATGGCTCAAGTTTAGTTGATTAGTAAGTCAACCAATTACAGGAGGTGATTTGTTAGGCCTTAGGACTTGTGATACTGGATAAATATCAATATATGTGATGTTTAAAGAGGTGGATATATAGTAGAAATTTGGGCTTCCGAGGTTGTAGGGATGGTAGTAATCAATTGTAGATATTAGACACTTGGAGCTTGACTTACTTGGTTTGGTTGGAATTGTTATGATTCTTTCTATGGTTGCTAATTCGAACTTGAGTACTGATGGCTTGGTTAATTATCTTCTCTATTGTTTCCGGACAGTCATTTTAGGTGAAGTTGAAATGTAATTTTGGAGATAATCTTGTCAAATTGTCGTTGGTTCGCAGTTGAGGACGGTAGTAAGATGTTACAAAAAAGAAAAAAAAAAAAAACTCACCTTGGGAGGACCCATATGTATTTTGGAAACTTGACTGTTATGGAGTTGGATGGGAAAGGAAAATTTGATACCTAGCTAGAAATGGAATATTCAACCTTGACGTATCATTTTAGTAAAAAAAATAAAAAAAAATAGGAGAGAAGATTTTGGGGGATCGATGATGTAGGTAGTTTATAGATTTAGTCTGTTTGGGTTAGTAGTTTTTGTGATAGCCATAAAAGTTTGTTGCAACAGATATTCACTGATTGGTCATTTTGAGTTTAATGAGTATGCTCAGCTTGAGTGTGGTTAGTGTCTTGGAAAAACTAAGAATTGGATTTCCGTATGTGATTTGGTACAGTCCTGATTGGTGCTTTACTAGGTGTTCAACAGGATAGGAGGATGCACTATTGTTTAAAATATTAATTTTGGAGTTTGGAGAATGTGGTAGAATTGGTTATGATGGTCTATTTCAAACATTTTATTATTGGTTTGTGCTATGCTTCGAGTGCCTACTGAAAAGTATGTTGGTATGAAATGAGGAGGACTTATGAGATGAACCAATGAGATTTTGGATTTTTAGAAGACATGATGCCTTTGATTGCAATAATCGTTTTGTTTGAGTTGTTATACTGATGTCGGGTTTTATGTATTGGTGGTCCACTTAGAACAAGATTAGATGCACTTGGATGGGCTAATATTAGACATAATGAGGTAGTGACTATTCATGGTTTGGAATATTTCGAGTTCTTGGATATTCGACATGATCAATCTTATGGAGAAATAATTCTATTCGGAGTTCCAAATGACTACAATTTTTTTTTTATCTTGATGTGAGTGATATGGAGTTGTAAAAAGATTGGAACGGTCACATGAATGTCTTGTTGGGGGTTGTAGTTGATTGGCTCACTAAGTTAACGCATTTTGTTGCTATTAAGCTGACATATGCATTGGATTGATTGGCGTGGTTGTATGTTAGGGAGATTGTTAGACTCCATGGTACATGCACATGTATAAGATCGTGATCCGCATTTTGTATCTAGATTTCGGGGTGTCTTACAGGCATTGATGGGTACTCGCTTACTTTTTAGTTTTGCTTACAATCCGCAAAACGATGATTAAAGAGAGAGGGCTATATAGACTTTGGAGGATTTATTGAGCGCATGTACCTTTGGGTGGAAAGGAAATTGGGATGATTGCTTGCGGTATGGAAATTACTTACAATAACTGTTACCATTCGAGTTTGGGGAGTTGCTCCGTATGAGGCTTTGTATAGGCAGAAGTATAGATTCCCTATCTGTTGGCATGAGGTTGGAGAAAGGTGACTTTAGGACTTGACTTGGTGGAGGATGCAAAAAAAAAAAAAAACTATTTGGGAAAGGTTTGTAACTACTCGGAATAGATAGAAAAGTTATCCAGATAATCGTAGGAGGGATTTGGAGTAATTAGGTGGCCCTATGAATATTTTTGAAATGATGGAAATCTAGTGACTATTATTTTGACATTCTTTTGCAATTCTGGTAGTCTTAATTTGATTGACGGTGTTGGTTGATTAACTTCTTTAATAGATTTGGGCTAGTTCAATTTCTAGTCATATTGTAGGAGATATATATATTTTTTTCGAACAGCCATTGGAGGGATTTGGAGTTTGTAACTAGAGATATGGTACTTCATAAGATGTCCCCTAGAAAGATGTTATTCGGTTTGGCAAAAAGGAAAGTTGAGTCCTCACTATATTGGGCCGTTTGAGGTTTTGGAAAGGATAGTTGAGGTGGCCTATAGTTTGGCGTTGCCGCCTAGTTTGGCCAAGTACATAATGTTTTTTTTTATGTGTCGATGTTGAGGAGGTATGTGCATAGTCTGTCCCATGTAATTGATTATGAGACACTTCATGTACGGAATGATTTAACCCGCAGAGATTCTTGATACAAAGGACAAAGTGCTTCGCCCAAAAAGAAAAAAAAAAAATTCTATTGGTCAAAGTATTGTTGCGCAATCACACGGTTGAATAAGCCACTTGGGAGCATGATGAGGAGATGCGCGAGAAGTACACCCATTTGTATGATTGAGGTTAGTGCGCAATTTCGAGGACGAAATTTATTTTAAGGGGGGAAGGATGTTACGGCCTAGCATTTTTATTTATTTAATTAATTACGTAGCCATTTATTATATGTGTTATGGTTGGGTCCCAAATAATTATTTTGCAAGCGCTATGGGTATTTTTGTCACGATTGTAATATTTGGGGTATGAGACTGATTTTGGATAAAATAATGGTACCGGATGGTAATTTTATAAATGGTGTTACGTTCTCTCTAAATTCTAATTAATTAGTTAGCTATAATTTAGGGTACAACGTGAGTAGTGGGTAGTTTTATAAAGTTACTCGTTAGGAGATATTTTCACGGAGTAGGGTTTTTATTTGAAGAGAACGTGGATCAGTGGAAGTCATTATATTAGGCTAGGGTTGTTTATTTTGAGAGAGAGAAGTTGCAACAGTCGAAGTCGAGAGCAGCAGTCAAGGGTTCGGAGTGGTCTTCTTTGGATTCTCTGAGGTAATTAGTTTTCATCTACTTCGTTTTCTAATCTGCCGCTTCACAAAACCATCAGGTCTTTCAATTGGGCTCTAGTTTTTCGTTAATTTATTGCTTGTTCGGCGGTGTGTGCATGGGAACATCATGCGGTGTGGCCGTGCGTGGTGATTAATCTGAGATGGGATTTCGATGTTGCTCAAGGTTTTGGAGAGAGTTCTTTGATTAATAATTTTGTTACTCAATGCAATAGTAGTTTCGGAATCAATGGTTTTGGACTGACATGAGTGCAAGTGCTTTGTACATAATTTATTGGTGGACGAAGGTGATTATTTGGAAGGGGTAACAGGTGGTGTCATGGTAGGTTTAGATCTCGCCAGACGTAGGTGCTAATGCATTTACACCAGGGTCCTGCTAGGTTTAGATCTCGCCAGACGTAGGTGCTAATGCATTTCTATTCCTGCTGGCCAATGGTTGGGTTTAGGGTTAGGTTTGTGCTGAATTGATTTGATTTGGGCTTTTAGGCCTTTTAGGTGTAGGTTTGTCCCAATTGGTGTTTTTCCTGATTTAGGCTCAGCCTGTTGGGCCTTTTTCAGTTCCTCCGTGTGGCTTGGAGAAGAGGGGTTTGGATGGTCAGGCCGGTGTATCCAAACTCCTATTACCTCTGTAAACTTCGTGTTTATGAGTTAATAAAACTATCTTTTTGCTAATCAAAAAAAAACAGGTGGTGTCATGGTATTGTTCTTGGAAAACAAATATCTCGTTGGGGTGTATGTAGGTGGACATTTGGTGGCTACTGTTGGCTTAATTAGGAAACTTAGGAATGTTTAGGTTGTGGAAATTTTATAGCAGTAGTTTTCCTAGCTTTGTATTGTCAGTATATTATATTTAGACTAGTTAGTTACTCGTATGCTCTATTTTTACAGGGTAGTCTCGTTTCGCGTAGTCAAGTTGCATTACTTTTGGACCCAGGTGAGTGGTTAAGCATGTTACGTATTTTCGAACTTCCCCATGTCCCTTAAATTGTTGTTTTGGAAAATTTATGATTGAAATTGGAAACACATTGTTATATTTGATTATATTAAATTGGCATGCGGTATCGGTGAAACCACTTGTTGATCGAATGATCTTTTGGTGAGAACTTTGTGGATACTGATGGGAACATATTTTGGAAGTCCAGGGAAATTAATCCTCTGTGTGCGGGTGACTCTGGCCATTAGGGAGGAGACCGGATTAGGCCGGTGACCCTAATGCTCAACGGTTGTTCTTGACCGGATCATTCTTAGGGAAAAGTTCCACGGGCTGCCTACTCGTGGTGACTCTGAGTTTCGATATTGGATCCAATTTTTGAGAGATTTATTCACTGGCACTTGGTACTATTGATTTTGGTTGTGGTTCCCCATTGTTGTTGGAGATTGGATTGAGAACACCATTAAGACTTATCGGATGAATCGTTAATCGGATTAATGGATTATTTTGTTGTTCACCGCATATGCCAAATTATGTTGACATGGTAAATTATTTTGATCCCTATTTCAGAACCTTATTCTATTACACATGCTTTGCCATTCACTGAGCTCGTCAGCTGACGGATTTATTCCAACTTCTCTTTCAGGCTAGTTGGAGAGTTAGGCAAGGATTCTGGCGGCATCTCGGGGATTTATTTTGGTTGACCTCCTTAGGGTGTCTCATACTAGCTTATTGTTTTATTTTATCGCTTCCGCATTGAAACAATTTTTTAGACATCTGGATTCTTTTATTACTGTTGGATCACTGGATATTATTTGGTTTATGGGATGTTTGTGCCCCATTCTTTTTGTGGAATTTATTGGTTGGGGATGTTCTGAATAAAAAAAAAAATGGTTGACTGTTTGGTGGATTTTTGTTTGGGAGTTTTTATAAAAGTTCTTTTAGGCTGCATGTTCTACGAGCTTTGGTCTTGTGGTCCATGGCCGGTCACTTCTCATTTTGGGGTGTGACATCGGACGAGTTTGCAAAATTTCCAGATTGGTTCCGGAACCTCCATTTTTGCCAGTTCCGGAACCCACTTCGAATTTTCTGAAAATTTGGGTCGCGTGTTAGACCACTATATAAGCACTACCTTTACTCTTTTTACACTCCATAACCACGAAAATCAACCCTAGAGCTCTCTCTCTCATCTCTTTCTCCCTTTTGTACTTCTCTCTTCGATTTCATCTCCTTAGAGTGAGATTTCGAAAAAAATCCAAGAATTAAAGTTACTCTATGAAGCACGAGCTTTATATCTATTCAAGAAAATTCACCATCGGATCATTTTGAAACTCCTTACCTTTTCGGTTTGCTTGATTGGGCGACCAAGCACTTGAGAAATCGTGAGATCAAGCTTGGAGGAAGATGTTCTTGGTGGAAATCGTGTGTTCCAAGTTGGAAGAGGAATTTCCTTGATGGGTTCGAATTTGAGGTCTAGGGCTTGGAGGAACTCTTGGGTTTTGCTCTTGATCTTCGAGGTAGGGATTTCTAACTTATTTTATGTGTTTATGAGTAGTTTTGGTACCTAGATCTTGTTGTTGATCATTGTTTTGGGTTTGGGTAAAATCTGTCATGGTCGTGTTCTTCGCGCTGCAATTCTAGATTGGTTTCGGAACCCCCCTTTTGCCTAATTCCGGAACTCTTTGTCCAGTGGTGAAGTTTTAAGTTTCTCGGGTTGAGTTCCGAAACCCTTATTTTTGCCAATTCCGGAACCCAAAAGAGTTTTTCGTAAAATTTTCCTTTTTCATATTCAAAGGCCGTGGTTCCTTCTATGGGGTTGGTTTATACTTATTTAAGAGTTTATGAACATTATTAGACGTTGGACACGTGGTGTATTATCTTGGATTTTGAAGGAACAAATTATCGTTGAAATGAAATTTAAAGACTTATCAAGAGTCGTTGAGAATCGAAATAGGACACTTGAACCTTAATTATGAAGTAATGACAATTATAGGGAATGTGATGTGAAATGGTTACTCGATATATTAAAACAATGGGGATAGTTTAAGTATTCAAAATCCAAAGTTATGTTAATACCGTTATTCTAGGGTGGAGTTCTCATAGTACATCTTTGACACCCGATGAATGATTACGTTTATTTGAGGGTAAGTTTAGGAATGAATTATGAACGCACATAGCATAACGAATGATGTTTGATAGGAATTGGAATGTGAGTCCGTTTCTAGCTATTTGCATGATGTTGAGCTTGTGAGGGATTAGTTGACGCTCGTAGTATAATCACTAGATTGATGATGTGGTTAATGATGAAATGAGGCCACGAGTTGTAATATGGATATTTCACTTAGAATCAGATTATTTGACATATTTCCTTGGATTTGAGTTCGGAAAGGATTAATTGATTTACCGTGTATGTTATTGATTGATGTAAAACAAATGGTTGATCTACTACGTTAAAAATGTGGAATTTTGGTGTCTCTCTTATTGAAATTGTGAAGGGAGTTTCTTTACGTGTGTTTGATTCATGAATCTAGTTGATTATCGTGTTTTGTTATGTATCGAGATTATAGAATATGCCTGAAGATGAATTGGTTGAAAAGATGAGATTATTTCCGTGTAAGTGAATCTAAGTATTGGTGTGAGAGGCATACTTTGCTATGTGTGGGGATTAGAGAAATGGTGGATAAAGAGATTGCTCGCTTAGTGAGAATATGTGACACTAATTGAATGATTTATCGAGAATGAAAGCCACGGATCCACCATAAGGTGAGATGCCGGAATGAAAGCCACAGATCCACTATAAGATGAGATGCCGGAATGAAAGCCACGGATCCACCGAAAGGTGTGATACCGGAATGAACATAGGACGCACGGGGTCCTTAATGCCCGGAAATGAAATCGGAACATGTGACATAGTGAAAACGGGGAATCTTGTAATTGTTTAGTATCATGATAAAAGGGGAATGTGTGGGTTTGATGATGAGGCTGATTGATTATTGAGATTAACTTGATGTAATTGAGAAATTGGGAAGTGAAATTTAGAAAGAAAAGAGCACTCATGTGAGGAACTATGAACTTTTAACTTGAGCTTGTGCCTTGAATGGTTTGAAGTGTCGATACTTGCTTTCTTCTTTTCTTATAGACTTCCAAATATGGTGACTTGATGTATTGAGATTGGTGTGGTAATCTGTTTGGCTTGGAGACATGTTTGATACTTTGTGGTAATCCATGGTGGGAGGTTTAAAGTGGTCTTGGCACCTTAGATTTATCAAGGAAAACAAATAAAAGGAATTTTGAGGGAATGAGAACTTGAGACTAGAATTAAAGGCACGTGTAAATGCAAATGGGTTGAATCATGATGTGTTGGTCATGAAAGGAGAACTTGATAAAGGGGATACGATGGATGTTAACATGAGTTTTTTTTAAAGGTTGTTTTGGGAATGAGTGTGAGTCCTTTAATGTTGTAATGTGGTATTATTCAATATATACGCTTTCTCCTTATGTGAAGAGTATAATTTGGACGAAGGGTTGGCCAGGGAGTTAAACCTGTAATGTTTCTAAGTGGTAAAAAAAAAATAGTAACATGAACTGAGTCTATGTTGTTGAAAGGAAGGATAGCTATGTAGGTTATATCCTTAGTTAAAATATTTTGCTCATATTAAAATATTTTCTTGGCACTTATCACCCCATTAGCACATAAAGTTTGTAGAGATTTTCCTACTAGGTTAGTGTAGCTCAACCTATCATTTTCAGGTACACTGCAAGGACACAGTTTTGAAGGGTGTGAAGTGCATGCAGACATCACAGGCTAAAGTTAATTTCTGAAGTACTTGTCTTTCTTCGTAAATCAAATTGCATTGTCTATTTGCTCTATTTTAGAATACTGTATCAGTTTGACAGACTTGTGAGATTTGGGAACTGTATTGTAATTCGTGGTATCGTATGTACTATTGTGAGGTTTTGTATTTAAAATGGTATAGTTATTTATTTTGAAAATCGAGGGCGTGACAATATCTATATCTAAAGGTTTTTCAAGCACTTTCATGTGTCAAGGGTGTTTCTACTAATGAATAAGTTTTGAGAAAAATTTTGTAGCGATCAAGTTGTTTCCGATAGTGAATAAATTGTTGATAGGTTTTTGAGTAGAGTGGAGTTGCTGTAGAAAAAAAAAATTCCTAGACAACTTTTTTGTTAGTATAAACGAGATGGGAAAAACGCCTAGGTTTTTTTTTTCCTTTTTTGCCGGTCGAAACATGACCTAAGTGGAATCATAACCCATTGGTAAGCATACACTATAGGCTTGGATTCAACCTTCACTAACAAGTACATTCTCTCTACATTTATTTTGGTATTTTTTTTCTCCCACAAGTGCCAAAATACCTATTCTCACTAAATTATTGACTCATTTTTCAAAAAGAAATTATTTTGGTATTTTCCATCATTTCTGGAATTTTGTTTAGATTCACGTTATTTTTTGGATTAATCATTCATCTCGACAAAATAAGTGTAAAAAAAAAAATATTACTACCAAAAATAAACAAAAGTTATCTAAAGATGAAAAAAAATTGAAATAACTGATATTTTTATCTTTAGTGTCGTCCTATCCGGACTTTTTCAACTTCAATCTTCATTTTTCTACTTTTGTGATTTCTCTTGATGAGACTAATAGTTAATTCCAAAAATTATGACAAAAAGCTAACAACGAATTACAAAAAGTAAATATTGCCAAAAAAAATACCAAAAATTAGGAAAAATGAGTTGTCTTTTAACTTATGACAAAATGAGTCCAAAATACCATTTAGACGTAAACACCAAAATAAATTTAGGGAGAAAGCATAACAACGAACACTTCTGCCCTTCAAAAAAAAAAAAAAGCACTTTCATGTGATATTGACACATATATCGAAGCTCAACGTACGACCCCTACACACATTAGCATTTCTAATCCATAATAAAAATGGTGTAGGGAATATCCAAAAATCTCCATTCCTACCAACTGCATAAGCGAACGCTATTAGCACAATTTTAAAATACAACAAACGTTCCATGTTTGTGTCCGGAGCCATTCGATGCACAACAACGCTTTAAACTTGAGCAGTTTGATGCACATGGATCAACATGCATCGAACGGCTCTGAACACATTTGTGGCCCAGATGGTGTTTTGAACTTGTGTTCGTAGACTTTTTGAACTGCATAACAGCATTTCAAAATGTAGATAGAACAACCGAAGCGAATATTACGCCGGCCATAGGTTCTTTGCTGGCTATCCAAACCACCGTACCAAACAGAGAACTAAGAAATACAAGTTTCATGAACAGTACTGCATGATGTTTCGACAGAAAATGACCAAACTGCTGAAAGTCTTACACCATTGCTAGAAACCCGTGTCCCGTTCTACATATGTACATCAAACCAATCCACAGTATGTTCCTAGTGCCTGTTTCCTCCTACGACGACGGAAGACGGACTTGACCTCAAAAACAACTGGCTGCCGAAAACCTTGGAAATCTATAAACCCATTCACATTTACAGAGAGAATGATAATTCACGGTACCTACCAAGTTCCATTTACAATAATACAAAAAGGTGGAGGTGTTTGGATGGTTCTCAGAAAGGTACAGGTCAGCCCACTCATAAATCACCTGCTTTCAGTGAAGTCTGCGTCGGTCACATCTCCATCTCCATCAGCTGATTTACCAGTTGAGCGAGTTGGCCCGGTATCAGCACCACCAGGTGTGGGTCCAGCACCAGGAGCCCCTGACTGGCTGTAAACAGACTGCCCTAGCTCCACGACGGCTTGGTTCAGTGACGCCATTGCATCTTTAATGGCTTGAGTCAAACCAGGAGAGATAACATCCTTTAGTTCTTTCAGTTTGGCCTCCACCTTCTCCTTGACAGAAGCAGGTACCTTGTCTCCCAGCTCCTTGAGCTGCTTTTCAGTTTGGTACACAACAGATTCTGCCTGGTTTTTTGTATCTATAGCCTCCCTTTTTTCCTTATCCTCCTTTGCGAACCTTTCAGCTTCTTTAACCATCCTCTCCACCTACAATAGGTACATTCCGGTCAAATGGGGCCAAATGAGTTTCTTTGACACCGAAAGAAACAAGTTATTGGATTTCACTAGTTCTTCACAATCACCAAGGCTATGTGAAGTATATGACCATCTGATTTTATAAGCCTAAGCTGAAATGCAAGACACGCGAACTACGATATTTGCTACAACTTACTGAACAACTATGAGGTTAGCTAAAGTTTATAATCCTCCTTCAGTGGCATTATATCCATTGGTTGTGGCACTAATGAATCAAATAGTGAGAACTCAACGCGAATAAAGCCACAAAGTTTGTACCCTATCAAAACACCAAAGAGAATAGACAACACTAGATATTGGACCTCAAAAGCAAACGCTTAAATGATGCAGTATGCATATATAATCAGGGATGATAAGGGAGTTCTGATTCTCCAAAATAATATATGTACTTTTTCTTGGGTTTTTCTATCAGATAATTTTTCTTAGTTAGATACATCAAAGAATTTCAGTCATGAAAAGTTTTCAATTTCTTTGATTTCAATAAAGAATCTCAGTTGAGAGCAGAAGGGTTGTGAAATCTTGTGCTAATCAGCAGCTTTGCTTGAGGTGGAATGTCTCCCTTAAAGATGGCTCCTAATTCTCTGTTCTGACGGCGGACGTGGTTATGAAGTATTGTCTGGTCCTTCTGTTTGAAGTTTTGGTGTTAATGCTGGTATAGCCTTGTTTTTCTTTTGCTACTGCTGTTTTTTTGTGTTGGGTCCGATAGGGTTATGTCTCTATCTCAGTTGACTAACTCTTTAGCTGAAAATACATATGGTCGATAACCATTACCATTACCAAGGCACAAGTTCAAGAGCAACCTACCATTGATGCACCCATTAAAAACAACAAATTGGCAATAACGATAATCAACTTCCAACAATTCATGTTGTGAATCTAGAACACCAGCATTACCATCATAATAAGTTTGTGCATACCTCATCTTTGGGCAAGGTACTCGCACCAGTTATTGTAATGTCCTGCTTCTTTCCAGTTCCCTTATCAACAGCCGTTACCGAAAGGATACCATTGGCATCAATGTCAAATTTCACTTCAATCTGTGGAACACCACGTGGAGCTGGCGGGATACCATCCAAACGAAAGCTTCCTAGAGATTTGTTATCTTTTACAAACTCTCTTTCACCTTGAAGGACATTGATCTCAACGCTGGTCTGGCCATCTGCAGCAGTGGAGAACACCTCTGATTTGGAGGAAGGTAGGGTAGTGTTCTTCGGTATAATTTTTGTCATCACACCACCCAAAGTCTCCAGACCTAGAGATAGCGGAGTCACATCCAAAAGCACAATGTCGCTAACATCTCCAGCCAAGACACCAGCCTGTAATTAAAATACAAACAAAGGATAGTAATACAAACAAAGGATAGTAAGAGCCGCTCTAGGATTCAGGTGGCCTCCTTCCACAATCTACAAGACATTTCTAAATACTGCATGGACCTTTTGTTTGAGAGGTCTAATAGTACAGAGAAATGTAATTCCATAAGTCACGAAGTACCAAAGGACTACAAACGATGTGATTAATAATACCACATCCACCAAACACACGAGCCCTAAATGTATGCAGAATCAAGATGTAAGATCTGCACGGCGGGGAGAGGGCGGGGCAAGAGGAGTATGCAGTGAAGAACAAACCTGAACTGCAGCTCCGAGAGCAACAACTTCATCTGGATTGACTGTAACATTAGGTTCTTTACCAGTCTGCTTTCTAACAAGTTCTTGAACGGCTGGGATACGAGTTGATCCACCAACAAGGATGACTTCATCTATATCTTTAAAGGAGAGTTTTGCATCCCTCAGGGCATTCTCAACTGGTGTTCGAAGCCTACAGAAAAAGAAATCTAATCTTGAGCCACTAAATTGAGATTAGAAGTATGTGATTATTTTGAAGAAAACAAGACTATGTAATAAAAACAAGTTGTCTCTTTACCTCAACTGATAGCTACAAGGAAAACCAAGTTCCAGGTTCTCATATTTATTCACAAACTTGCTAGAAAATTTACTTTAAATATCTTGAGATCTTGCGTACCTGTCTAGTAGATCTGAGCATAATTCTTCAAACTTGGCCCTTGTAAGGGTGGTGTCAATGTGTTTGGGACCATCAGCAGTGGCAGTTATGAAAGGTAAACTGACAAAATAAAGAGATTAGTCATGAACCTGAAACAAGACACTGAGTCCCAAAAAGGAGCATGAAACAAACCTTATGTTGGTTTGAGTCAGCGATGACAGCTCCATCTTTGCCTTCTCAGAGGCCTCAGTGAGACGTTGAAGAGCTTGTTTGTCTTTCAGAAGATCAATGCCTTCGTCTCTCTTAAAATTTCCAGCAAGCCAATCAACAATTCTCTTTTGTAAACAAAGGAATAGTTGTCATTCTATTGTTATGAAAAGGTCGGAACATAACCCATAAACTAAATATAATCCTGGTTCAAAGTTTAGACCTTGTCAAAGTCATCTCCTCCCAAATGCGTATCACCAGAGGTAGAAAGAACCTGCTTCGCAATTCTCGATGTATATCCAAGAGGTCACCCCAAGCGTAGGGCATCAACGTCTGATTGAAGCATAATAAATCCGGAAGTCCGGGATCGTACCCACAGAGATAACTAATACGGCTTTGATGGATTGTAGATGTAAGTATGGTTTCCGGCTTTTAGTCAGCCAACTTGGTGTTACGTTTGCGGTGGAAATAAAAAGGCTAAATTAAAGAGGGAATAAACTAGAGAAAAAGCGGATTAGGTCTAGGAACAATCAACACCCACGACTCGAGCTAAACTACATTTTTCCACCCAAAATACACGGTTTTACCCGGAAGATAAGATGGTTCGAAAATCAAGCTAGCTATAGAATCTATTTAGCAAACACCTCGAGCGTCAGAGCTCCAAGCATCATGTGTGGTAAGTAGGCGAAGCTCTTACCTACACATGATCAAGGAGGTTAACACCTCGGTAATTTGACAAACAAATCCAAGCCCCACATCAATTTCCGACCCAAAGTTGCAAACTTTATTGGTGAAAAATGCAATCTTTACTCAAGTCATGGGATGCTAATCATCCCATGACCTAACCCTTGAAACTACTCACACATATCTATGAAGATAAGAGCAAGCAAAAATCTACTAAGCATATTTGTGAACACAACACTAAAAGAAAGCTAGCTAGAAAGATAGATCGGGAGATAATAAACAACTTTAATAAAGGAGAAAAGAGTCAAAATTAACTTACTAAGGTAGAAAATGCAGAAATAAAGGCTGGAAAAATAAGAACACTTCAAGAACACCAAGAACAATTTGAAATCTAGCTCTAGATCTAAAAATGTAAGCAAATCTAATTCTCTAATTGTTTGTACAAAATGACATCACGCCTATAAATACTCCAAGGTACGCGGATGGAATATTCCTCGAGATGCTCCAGAGATTCGCCGCTAAAGCCTCGGTACCGATGGCAATGGCCTTAAAATGCTGATAAGGTACTCGGTACCGATGTCTCTAATTCTTCCCATCGATGCCTAAGGACTTCAACTTCAAGGCTGCTGCTCCAGAATCTTGGTAATGTCAAGCAGCTCGGTACCGATTGGGAAATTAGTTGGCATCGATGCCGAATTGATTAGTGCTGGCGTGAGGGATCTCCATGGTGCTCTCGGTACCGATGAAGCTTAATAATTCCCATCGATGCCGAGCCAATTCATGGCTGCCGTGGACAAAATTCTGAACCAATTAAAGTCCAATTGTGGCATTAATGCTAAGCCAAGTAATGGATGTCCCATGTAATGCTTGGTATTGATGGATAATTTCATGTGGTACCAATGCCGAGAGTTTTAAGTGGCTGATGCTGGAATCATTTTGGTACCAATGGAAATCAAGTAATGGTACCGACAGCGAGCCTTTATTATTCAGCGCTTGCTTCTTTGATTCTTGGCTTGCTTTCTCGAGCCGACGGGTCTTTGAACGCTTTGGCTTTAATTCTGATGACTCCGAACTTGGTCACTTTTGAACCTCGAATAATCCTGACAAGCTTTGGCCTTTAAAACTCCTGAATTAAACGGCTTTCCTACAGAATGAAACTAAAATACCTTACGAGTAAAAGTAATTGAAAACAACTAAATTAACGATAAAATTAACTAATAACTAGATAACTAGCGCACCCTATATTGCAATATCGGGTGCTTATCAGAACCTCAAAAACTCCATCTCCAACCTCAAGAACTGCGCAACGAGAAGCCAGAAAAATTGTCATGAACAGCAGAGCTAGCTGAACTGTTCACCCAAGCACGCATATATTTACAAGTATACACGCATATATTTACAAGTACTGATGGCCTAAATTCAGAGGTTAACCTATATGTCGAACAGACACATCCTAGACTAACTAATTCGGCAGCGTGAGAGCTAAGGTACATTCTCATATGTGCATTATCACCATCTTATTCCACAGCCCACATATATATCAATTAAAACAAGTCATAGACTTCATACCTGAGACATCAAATGTACCACCACCAAGGTCAAATACTAGGATGGTTTCATTATTCTTCTTCTCAAATCCATAAGCCAACGAAGCAGCAGTAGGTTCATTGATAATGCGCAGAACTTCTAACCCAGCAATACGACCAGCATCTTTTGTTGCTGTCCTTTGGGAGTCATTGAAATAGGCTGGCACTGTAACTATTGCTTTACTAACTTTATCACTTAAGAACTTTGATGCATCATCCACAAGCTTTCTCAAAACCTTGCAAGAAAATATGACAATTCTTTAACAGACCATGACACAAAACTGAGTACACCTCTTGAGAAATTTTTGACACACAAAAGGGAAACAAAATACATTCGAGGCAATCCTATTTTGCTCATCAAACACAGGAGCATAGCCAGAGGCGGATCTACGTCTAGAATTAGAAAGTGGTAACCCCTGCCATTGAGACAACCCTACATATAAGACTCTACAACAAGATTTTTCATTTCTTTAACCTGATCAATTTCCCATGCACGGGATTTTGAAAAATCCTAGAAAATTATCACTGCACAAACTTTTTTAAACTGAACACAATAGTTAACTTCCCAAAGCTGTTCTTACCACTCTTTCAATAAAAACATAAGGTTTTAAGCAGTCTATCCAGGGGCGGACGCACTCACGTCCCCCCACTCAAAATTTGGAAAAATTATATTTGCATTTTATAAATTTCAAAAGTTATGAAAGTGTCTGAATAAATTAGAGCATATCACCTTTGTACATAACTTAAAAAATAGAGAGTTACCTTTCATTTCTTATTTCAGCTCTCGCTCTATAATGTTAGTTGATTTACGATTGCTAGGTTATAAATTATGTGTCTAGTAGTGACATTTAATTCTTGAAAATATTTATTTCTAGAAATTCAAAAGAGAAAAAATTTAAAAGAGTCATCAATAGAACCATCTAATTTTACAAAATCTCATAGAGACGGTCGTAAAAGTATGCTTAAAACTTCAACGATCAATAATTAAGATTTTGCACTTGTTGTCGATTTTTTTGCATACATCATAAATATTTGTGGTTAGTTATGAATGGCTAAGTTTTTAATTGGGCAAAGTACAGATTATCCCCGTGTGGTTTAAGCGTTTGGCATATCACCTCCCTAAGATTTACAAATAACCAATTTACCTCCTTGTGATTTTGGACTAAAATGTTACCGTTAGATTTTCCTTCCAAATTAACGGAAGGTGTAGTACACATGCCTGTTACGAGAGTTGCAATCGAAAAGCTAATTAAATAAAGTTGAAATTATATGTAAGAAGACATTATTACCCTTCTACATCTCCTCCAAAATAAGATAGAACCTATTAACCAACCAAGCAAATTCAACACAGTACGTCATCTTCTTCACACCTCCCAGTTCAGAACCTCTAGGTTTTGTTCCCCTACATCTCATGCTCCGACAACGATTAGCATTTTCAGCGAACGAAACCACCCACGAAGCCATGACATCTCCGTCTCTCTCTCTCATCCCCCTGTTGCCGCTCTTCTACAGTGGTCCGGCGGCCTCACGGCGAGAGTGAAGGCGGCGACGGGATAACGAAGTACATATCCTCTGCATCAAAATCCCACCCACCACCTTCAGCAAAGGTTACATTGCATCTTGGAGCTTACAAATCCCAAACCGCTTACCCCAAATCGTCCCAAAGCTTCCATTGCATCTTAGAGCCCACCGACCCAAAAACGAAATTGGGGACCGATCATGTCTCTCTCGCGTGTCTCCCCGTCCCTTTGGCGCTCTCGCTCTCTCTCTCTCTCTCTCTCTCTCTCTCTCGCATCAGAGCTCACCGAAATTGGGTGTTTTTTTTCCCATATGAAAATTTAGGTCAAAAAAGATTAGGGATGCTGGAAATCAAAGATTATTTCTTCCTGTTTTTTTTTGTTTTTTTTTTACTTTAGATTCATAAATTGTGATTTTTGGTTTAATCGTAAAGCAAAAAAACATGACCATCATCCCTATTTCTTTTGGGTAATGACATTGTTGAGATTTTTTTAGGATTGTGATTTTAGCACTCCAAAATTGATGGAGGGATTCCAAAATTGAACTGTGTTAATACACAAAACGACGTCGTTTTGGAGCCTCTCCATCAATTTTTGGAGTGTTAAAATCAATTTCTTTTTTTTAGTGGATTATCAACTGTTGGTGTTGTTTGTTGGTGGAAATGTTCTCTTTCATTTTGTCTCATTCCTTTCAATTTAAAGGATGACAAACCAAAAAAAAAAAGTGACATTACCAAACGTGTTTTATGTTGGCTTTATTTTATACTATCTACAAAATATTTAATACCAAACATGTTTTCCTTTTGTAATGTTGTTAAAATAAAATCTAAAAACTGACAACGTTACCAAACACCCCTTAATGTGCACCAAACGTGTTTTTCCTTCTATTTTAGATTAAATAAAAAAGTTTGTTTCTTTTTTTGATTAACAAAAAGCCAAAAAAAAAAAGGGAGCAATGTTTGTTTTATAATTTTATGAATAATTGCCTAACTAATTATATCCAAAAGAATAAAACAATTAAAGATTATTCTAACTAAAAAATTCCTGTAGCATAAGAATTAAAAAAGAAAGGAAAGCAAAGCAAAGACCAATCATTGTCAAATTAGGAATGTATACAAAAGGACAGAGGGTAACACAGTCATTTTGACATCTAACGTTAACGATGTAAGCATGACACTTTAGTCCGAAACCACAAGAAGCTGAATTGGTCATTTGTAAATCTTAGGGAGGTGATGTGCCAAAAGCTTAAACCACATGGAGGTAATTTGTACTTTGCCCTTCTTAATTATCCCGTTGTCGTGGTTTATTAAGAAAAATAAATTTAGCTGATTATTGTTAATGTGCCCTCACTATGTGAAATTTCCAATTCCGCCACCGGATCTACTTCATAACTAACCACAACATCGGAGACCATTCAAGCAACCATAATCTGTATACGTTGACTCCTCTCCAAAGCAAAACTAACGGAAACTTATAAACCAGTGATCTCGTGGCTATATCAAATTACGAAACGAAGGAATTGAGCTCCCTTCTTGAATCAAAATTCAAAATACACGAATTTCATAAAACTGAGTTCTCTGTTTCTATTCCAATTCAATCCTACAATTAGCACTCAATACTCAATCAAACAATTAGGATTCAATGAATTCAGAGTGGGGAAAGAAAAGACAAAGATGAGAAAAAGAGGTTTGACTTAGTATTTGCTACCTCCTAAGGTCCATGTTCATGTTCGAAACATCTTATATCCCGTCAAACTCTTTAAATCTCTCTCATGTCCAATCAACACTTTTAGACCAGTCTAGGGCTCTGAATTCAATTGGAAACCGCAAGTGGGGGTGAGATTGGTTTCCGAATTAGTCGAAGTGCACGTGAGCTGGCGCTTTGGCTTTTAATTGGGACATCGCACTTGTGGGATTAGTCGATATGCGCGAAAACTGGTCCGGACAAATGAGTAAAAAAAAATGTTTTGAGGGAATTTCCAAGATTTTAGTGACTACCTGAGCAGAAATTTCCTCGGGGGCAAACTGCTTCCCAATAGCAGGACAATCCAGCTTGACATTCCCATTCTCGTCCCTCACAACCTTATACGACACCTGCTTCGACTCCTCGTCCACCTCCGACATCTTCCTCCCGATAAACCTCTTCACCGAGAAGAAGGTGTTCTCGGGGTTCACCACGGCCTGCCTCTTGGCGATCTGCCCCACGAGCCGGTCCCCGCTCTTCGTGTACGCCACCACGGACGGCGTCGTTCGCTGCCCCTCCGAGTTCGTCACGATCGTCGGCTTGCCGCCCTCCATGGCCGCCACCGCCGAGTTCGTGGTCCCCAGGTCGATCCCCACCACCTTCTCGTTCACCACCCTGAGCCGCCGCCTCGGGACGCCGCCGTTTGTTCTTCTCGTGAAGGAAGCGGTGGGGAAGGAGGAGGGTGGCGGGGGGGAAAAGGAGACTCTGTTTGGCCGTCGTGAGTGGGAAAGTGGTGGAGGGAAAGTACGAGTTGATGATGCCATGTTTCTGAATTCTTTGCCTGGCTGCAGGCTTCTTGGTTTTGCTGGGTGGTAGTACTATAGTAGTGATTCTGCATGTTACGGTGGAGGAAGAAGAAGAAATATAGTGATGATTTTGGAAGGTGGGTTCTTTTGGTTTTGGATGGTTCTGTTTTAGTCTGGTGTTGGGTGGAGGCTTCCGGAAAGGGCTGGGGGATCATGGGCACTGTTTGTTGTACTAGCAATAACTGGACGAACTGGTTCTGTTTCAGAAGAGCTCTTTTTTTTTCTTTTCTTTTTTATCAGCTGTTTTAAAGCTTGTTGTTAATCAATTCAGAAAGTCTAATGGTACAAATTGGTACAAATCCTTTTTTGGCTCATTTTGGGTCTAAAAAATTGATTGGAGTCGCTTATTTCTTTAAAATACTTTGTTTATGGTCCTTACAAAAAATAAGCTCAATCCGATATCGGTAAGAGTATTTACGAAACATCCAAACTTTGCTTTATAATTCAAGCTTGAATTTTGGGACAAAGCTGGACATTTTGTAGACGCCTTAATCGATATCAGATTGAGCTTATTTTTTGCAGGAGCCGTAAAAAAAGTATTTTAAACAAAATAAGCGATTCCGATCATTTTTTTAAGACTCAAAATGAGACCAAAAAAGGATTTGTACATATTGATACAAATATTAAATTTTGTACCAATAATACTATTGTAATAATTTTTTAGCGAATTCAATAAAAATTTAACGAGTCCGGACTCAGGTAGGGATGACAATTTTTCCATATTAAATGAATATATGCCCCGCCCCACTCATATGGAGGCGGGATTTATCTAAAATTTTCCCCAATAGTGACGGGTATTGTAGGATTTTAAAGAAACCCGGCCGCTCGGGTATGGAGCAGGTATAATTTTGTAATTCCCACTCCCGAATTCTCTTACCCGCCCCGAACCCAATTATACATGATACATATACTATATTATAAATGTATATATACAAATGATCATACGTCTAATTACAAAAAGTTAGGGGCTCATAGAAAGACTCAATCATTGCCGCATTTGTTATGAAAATTGAGGAAAAAGATTAGGATGGTATATTTTAACAAAATTAAATTTTTAAGAAACTAGACATTAATGTTTGATTATATAATTTATTCAAGGTTTCATCAAAAAAATTATTCGGCATATTGTCATGTAGAGTATTGTCACGTGCTCAGTGCCTTTTTTCACCACATATTGTGATAGGGTCCAACTTTCAAGACAAATTGCATGGAGCTCACCACAACATAGGATGAAGAAGGATCCTCGGGTTGTAGTGCTCCTGGAATATTGTCACTTGATGTTCTTTACTCATTTTTCTTCACACATCATGATAGGGCTCTCGAGGCGGTATATAAATTGCGTCTCCTCTCCTTAGAATCTTTCCTTGTATCTAGGATTTAGGAATCCTTAAAGAAAAACCTCAACCCAATGCTTAGGATCGAGCAAGTATCAACTGTTCTTTTCTCTTCTTTCTGGTGGGATTCTTTCAAGCCAGCCCTTTTTTATCACCCATTAGCTATTTAGGTCCAGCACGCGTCAAGCCTTTCCCGCACAAGTCCTTTTTTTCCTATACCCACGTGCCTTTTGATTTTAGGATATAAAAATTATCCCATGCGGATGGAACATTATATTGTAATGTCTCAACTCATGTATCATTGGTTAATATTGCGGGACCCATTACTTTTTGTTAGTGATTTAATAAATAAATTGACGTTTATAATTTGATGAGTGGTGGAGCATTGTTTGAAAACCACCAAATAATATTCCAAATCATAACTTTTTCTCTTTCTCTCTAGAATTGTTACATGTTTCCACGTACAAAAACTTGTCCATACATATACATACATAAATATATAGCTCATATATAGTTAAAACTTTAAGCAATTATAACTTTTGTTGTGCATATTCAATTTTAAAAATATATATATTTTTGAAACCTACTCGATGAGATCTTTCAAATAAGATCCATTTTGAATATAAAATTGGGTAAATTACAGTTAACCCCCTCTAACTATGCCTCGGTGACACTTAACCCCTTCTAACTATTATTTTTGGCACTTAACCCCCTCTAACTAACTGAAATTCAAACGGTCATAACTTCAAACGGTCATAACTTCTTCATCCGAAATAAAAAACATGCAAATTAAATATCGATTTCGAGATCTTGAAGTCAGCTTTCTAATGACACCAAAATCACATCACGATTCAAAGCACACAGAAAGTTATGATCAAAAGAGTAAGGGCTGGTAGACAGAAAGACCGTTTTGATCATAACTTTCTGTGTGCTTTGAATCGTGATGTGATTTTGGTGTCATTAGAAAGCTGACTTCAAGACCTCAAAATCGATATATAATTTGCATGTTTTCGATTTTGGATGAAGAAGTTATGACTGTTTAAAGTTATGACCGTTTGAATTTCAGTTAGTTAGAGGGAGTTAAGTGCCAAAAATAATAGTTTGAGGGGGTTAAGTGTCACCGAGGCATAGTTAGAGGGGGTTAACTGTAATTTGATATAAAAATATTATTTTATACTCCTACCCCTTAATTAAGAATTCACCCTATTTCTAAACAAATTCACATCTTCTAAAATGAAAGAATTCATAACCTTCAAATGCAGAATTCACACCTCTTTGATACAATTCACACCCTAAAATGAAAAATTCACACCCTCGATAATAGGCAATTCATACCTTCTGTTATACACAATTCACACCAATTATAACAAACAATTCACACACCTCTTAAACTTATTTAGTACAAAATTCACACCCTTAAACAACAACTCACCCCCCTTGTTATACACAATTCACCATTACCAATAGTTCACGTCCCATATAACAGACAATTAGCACCCATTAAACTTCTTTTGTACACAATTTACACTCTTAAATGACACATTATTCAGTATTCACACCAAAATGTATAATTCACACCCCCCTTATAATAGGCAATTCACACCCAAATGATAGACAATTCACACCGCCCTTAAATTGTGAAAACGTTAAAAAAAAGTTATTAATACCACTTAATGAATAATTCTTACCCCTTTGAACACTTCACACTCTCCAAAATGAAAGAATTCACAACCCTCAAATGCAGAATTTATATCCCTCTATACTGTTCACTTCCTAAAACACACAATTCACACCCCCTATAATAAACAATTTGCATCCCTTATTCTACACAATTCACACCCTTTATTATACACAATTTACACCCACATACAACAATTTACACCCCAATAACAGACAATTCACACACCCTATATAACATAGTTCACACCCACAAAAGAGACAATTCATACTCCTTTAAAACTCTTGTTGTACATAATTCATAACCCATGTTGTACATAATTCACACTCAAATACAACAATTCACACCCATATATAAAAATTTACCCCCTCTATAACAGACAAGTCACACTACAATTCACAACCAAAAAATATACAATAATTCACACCCCTATTACAGACAAAATATAACAGATAATTCACACAAAAAAATGACAATAATTCATATCTTTTATATCAGACAATTCACATCCTTTAAACTTCTGTTGTACATAATTCACACCCCCTATGACAGAAAACTCACAATTCACACCCTCCGTAACACATAATTTACACCTCGTGTTATACACAATTCATACTCTCTTATAACAAATAATTCACACCTCAAAAATGCATAATTCACACCACAAAAAATTAATTTTATTCTGCGCATAATTTCATAATCAATATGGATCTTATTTGATAGATCTCGTTGAATAGATTCTAAAAATGTAAATTTTACAAAAAAAAAAAAGGATATACTCCCTCCGTCCCAAATTCTTTGTCCGGTCCGCAAAACGGAGTGTTAAAAATAATGTAATTTTTTCAAGAAAAAATTCAAACTTTTTCCACAAATTAAAAATACTCATTGATATCTAGTAAGTTGTTGAAAAACTTTTGATTTTTTCTCGCAAAAATTATATTATTTTTAATACTCCGTTTTGCGGACCGGACAAAGAATTTGGGACGGAGGGAGTATATAATAAAAGATATTACATTTTAAAGTTTGTAATATAAAAAATAAAGTTCCATCCGCATGGGATAATTTTCCTATCCTAACATCAGCAAGACTCCAAGCGCCAGACCTATGCAAAAGGCAAATACAATACAATAAAGGGTTTCTAAGGGACAAAATTCTAAAAGCGGGGCTGGCTGGAAAATTCCCGAAAGGTTGGGGATTAATTGGGCTAGTTGACTAAAATAGATTTTTAATATTTTGTTGATTAGATGACACCCAAATTTACAAGTTGTTTGGGGGCCGACTATTCGCAGCCCCATATTTTCTTCCATAGCCCGTTAAAAATTTTTAAAAATTATATTTCGGTAACTACATGTCGAAAATATGTTCAACCTTTGGTAAACAACTGCCGAACATACATTTCGGTAAATAGCTGTTGAAAACAAGATTATATTTCGGTAGAAACATATATTTCGATAATTGGATGCTGAAAATGTATCTCAATTTCGGTAACTAACTGTCGAAAATGTATCTCAATTTTGGTAACTGACTGTCGAAACATATTTCGATAGTTAAAAATTTTTAATGGACTAAGAAAGAAAATACGGGGCTGCGAATAGTTGCCCCCGTTGTTTGAAAGTCAACACAATGTATAATAGAGAAGGAATCTGAGATGCCATCCGGACATCGAATAATCACAAAAGGAGAGGTAAATGAAAGAAACTTTGGCGCATGTTACATGTGCACAGAACCACCATCACTTCCAAGTCTATAATTAATCTATTTTTGCTAAAGAATTCTTATTCTTTTTTTATCCTTATTTAAAAAAATCGTATTTATTAGTTTTTAGTTGATTTTTTTAAATTATTATTATTACTTCGTTATGACAAGAAGAATTTTAAAAGCAAAAAATTACAATCGAATCCCAAATTATTTTGAATAAAAATAAAATAAGCCAATTTTTTCATTCTTATTAAAAAATTCGGATCCCAGTCGTAATTTTTTTAAAAATCATTTTCGTAATGACGACGCAATATACCAAAATTGATGAAAAAATAATAAATGCAAAAAAAAAAATTAAATAGAGAAAAATAATAATTTATTTGAATTTTTAGTCAAAATAGGCTAGGGTGGGAGGGCCAGGGGAGGGAGCAATGGCGTGCTGTTCACTGAGTTTTCCGGTGACGGCGAAGCCAAGGTCTCCATCGCCACCGACTTCTGGTGGCGTTCCCTTGTCTCCCTTTCGTACTTATCCATCAAGGTCCACTTCACGCTCACGCTTGTTATTCCAATCTTCCCCATTCAGCGCTTGCTCTCCCCCCTCGCTCTCTCTCCACTCCGACGAAACCCTAATCCGAAGGCCTCGACTCTCCAGGAGTCCTCCCGATTTCCTGGTAACGAGTTCGTTTTTCGCATTGCATCTCAGTTCACTGTTAAACATCATAGGAAATTTACTCCTTGCTGTGTTTGTTAATCAAAAAAAGCTTGGTGAATTTCCTGTTCCGTTTCGAGTTCATTGATTAGAAGTTGGATACTCGCTGTCTCTGGTTACGAAAGAACTGTCAGCTGAGTGAATTTTCTATTCCATTTCGAGTTCATTGATTAGAAGATGGATACTTGCTGTGACTGATTACCGAAATATCTATCATCTGGTGCTCCGCTGTCGGTTCAGTTGTCAGGTTCAGTTGTCAGGAATGTTGCGTGGGAAATGGATTCCCATGAAAAATGAAGTACGAGAAAATTAAAATTTATTTTCTTCACGAAGTATGTGTTTGGATAGTCCAAAGTCTCGATGGTTAGCTCTCGCTATTCCAGTCAAAAAATGTCGACGAAGGCGTGTAGTGTTCTCTTCACGAGAAATCTTGTAGGAGAATAGAAATTCCTTCCTTTAGGCAAGACTTATTTGGCAGAAAAGTGTTTTCCAGTGGGAAAGGTGAAACTATGGATCCCACAACTTTCTTGGTAACTGAACACCAATTAATTTTATGAAAGGGAAATCTTATGAACAAATCCTATATTCCTCCCATGATGATAGTACCTCTTGTGAACAAGTGGAAGCCCAACAATCAAGTAGACTAGTTAGCATTAGGAGTTCACAGGAAGCTAGTCAGCATCTTGTTCTAAGGGGACAAGTGAATCATCGCTTTTGGGTGCAGGCAGCCCTCTACCATCTATCCCATTACATTCCATCTATTGAGTGATATATATATATATATATATATATATATATATATATATATATATAAATTGATAGGGATCCCCATTCATTCCTAGATTCAGTAGAGTATCAATTTGCTGTACAGACATTCTTATGGAACAACCTTCCAGGTAGAATTAAGATACGTAAGTTACAGGAAAGTTGATTTTCCCATTCTTTTCTCATCCTTTTGGTGCAACTGAACTGGGGAGTGAATTTTCTGCACAATATCCTTGGTAAACCAAACAGAAGCTGTGGGAAAAAATTGGTAGTAGATAAATTTGAATTTTATAGAAACAAGACACAAGAGAAAAGTGAATGAGGTTTATGCACGATTTTATAGCCAAGTGAACTGCAGAGAGTATTTCCCTAATTTTCTTGGTAACCAAACAGAGGGTTAAACTTATTTAATGGTATTGTGAAAGATGATATAGGTTCTACTATTTTCCTTGTGAATTTTCTGTGCAATTTTGTAGCCAACTAAAGTGCATTAAGTGTTTCCCTAATTTCCCGGTAATCAACAGAGGCTTTGATTTGTTCTTTCTTTCTTTTTTTTTTTTTTGTGGTAATTTAAGTTTTACTAGTATATTTCCTCAGTGAATTTTCTTGCACAATTTCCTAGCCAACTGAACAACAGAAAGTACATTCCTAGCTTTCGTGTTTTTGTTCATTGTGGTAATGGAATAATGGAAATAGGTTATATATCTTTCTGTGTGTATTTTCTGCACAATTTTTATGACCATCTAAACAGTAGAAAGTATTAGCCTAAGTAGTGCTACATTTCTTTTTCTTACTTTTCTACTACTGGGCAGGTTGTGTCATCAGGCAATAAGCAAGAACCTCTGAAGGTGATAATATCTGGGTCTCCTGCTTCAGGTAAAGGGACACAATGTCAGCTCATCACTCAGAAAGTATGTTGTTCTTCCTGCTGCAATTTCATCTTTCACATGAGATCTGATCTACTATTTGGTGAACCTAACTTGAATCCTGCTACTTCAGTTTTAACTTGTTTGCCCTCTTTTTTAGTACTTAGAAGAATGATGAACTTGTGTTATGCTTCTGCAACTAATTGGTCTACATTTAAGTTTCTTCAGTTGAACATTCCCACTGTCTTTCCGCATTGATTCGTTTATCTCCATTCTCTTTGTTTACGTAAACAGCTATACAGCGTGTGATTTTCTAGACAATTTAGTTTTGGGGTGGGAAGGGGGACTAGCCAAAGCATACCCGCTTCTGCCTTGGCCTGTGGGGATCTATAGCGGACCTCTGCTTTTGTTAATCAAACTCCGTTTTGGATTTGTAGTACCCCAACTGAAAACTAACATTTTGTGTTATTTTTCTTTGAGTGGTTCTTGTTGTTTTGGGAAAGAAAACGGACATGCATGTTGGAAACCATGGGAAGGATATGGTTCCACACCCGTGCATGAGAAAGTTCTTTTGAATCGGGTGGTTTTCATGATTCTTGGCCATTGAAATTGTATTTGAATCCCATCTTGAAGACATTTATTTACCTTTTTCTTTCTGGATTAGTAATCCATAATTAGGTCAGATATGCTTCCAAAGGTGGCACAAACCAAGTACCAAAAAGGGAGAAAGAGAAAAGCAAACTAGAAAACTGGAAACATGACTGGTCTTTGAAGCAACAATAACTGCTTGGATATACTTTTGAATGCAGTCATCCTTTCTTCTGCTATAGCCACAGGAGGAGCTTTGTCGTCTGCATTTGTTGATCTCTATTGGTTTCTACAAACTTAACTCACAAAATACCCGACTTAGCATGTGGATGTTCTGGTTTCTAAGCTCCTTTGGAATCTTGCATGAAAGCAAGGAATACGTGTTGTTTTATGGTCTACCTCAAATTGACAGCTCCCCCTTCAGCCTCCCATCCCATCAATCTTCTCTAACCTGCTCTAGTCACTCGAAAACCTCCCAAGGCATCCAAGTGATCTTTAGTTGTCCCGTCACTGTTTCTAGATTGACGGATATTGCACAATGTTGTTGTCAAGTAGTAAATGTTCTCTACACTTTAGAAGTAAAATTGATTTTTTTGGAAGTTTGGGAGTCTATTAGACATTGATTGTAAAGTTTGGGAGGTACTTTGAAATTTTCCCAAAGAGTAGTCTATGTGCAACCTACAGCTGTGGAGAATGCTAATGTCACTGTAACATTACAGTGCCCATTAGCATATGAAATTCCACAAACAGAAAATCGTGCATAATTATCATTCCCCATTTATATAAACAAACAAACTGTTAGGTAGATTATGTCTGAAGTTTGTGTTTGGCCTTGTGAGATGAAAGACGTAAAACTTGCTTCTGGCACTAGACATAAATCCATGTTTTGGGTTGTTTAATCTGCGTAGCTAGCTTTATGTAACTATACTTGTGTTAATCTAACTTGGTTAGAGTTCTTGTTAGCTGATGCCATTGGCCATGTTTGTCTTTTAGCAAACTTTTTAATGGTATCAGGAGAGCCAAAAAAGTCTCAAGGTTTTTTTGTTTTATTTGATTTACAAAAATTTCACTGGAAGTATAGAGAAACTGGCTCATAACAAGTTAACTAATCGTATATCAACTGTTGAAAGGCAAGCCTTAAACTATTAAATAAATTCCTGATATGTGCTTCTATTCCGCTTTGAAGTTCCAAACTGTTTTTCTTGGAAGCATTATTCGTTGCCTGCTGAGTTTGTGCCATTATTTAATTTCTCATAGTGGAATTGCGATTGCCCCATGAACAAAAACAGATTGAATCAAGTCTTCCTCATATATGCAGTATGGTTTAGTTCATATTGCGGCTGGAGATTTACTGAGGGCGGAAATTTCATCTGGGAGTGCAAATGGGAAGCGCGCAAAGGAATACATGGAGAAAGGACAATTGGTCCCTAAAGAAATAGTTTTCATGGTAGGTTTGGCAATTTCTTGTGTTGCAGTTTCATGTTGCTCTTTAATGGTTAACATTTCTTCCTATGGAGTGTAGATGGTGAAGGAGCGCCTTTTGCAATCAGATTCTCAAGAAAATGGTTGGCTTTTGGATGGATTTCCAAGGAGGTTATCTCAAGCAACTGCACTTAAAGAAATTGGATTTCAGCCAGACATATTTATCCTTCTAGAAGTGAGGTTTTGTTGTTGTTACTGTTTGTACTTGATTGCTATTTGGTTACCGTGAATCATCAGGTCATTAAGAGACACCAAGTATGACATGGTAGCCAAAGCTAGTGCATAGCTAATTTGTAGATTTCAAATTATCTTTGTAAGCCAAGAAGTCTTATGTTGCTTGCACATGTTATCATTTGTGGTTTCAGGATCCACCTATTCTCTGCCCTGATTTAGTTGTCTAAATGTTAACTAGGTTTTCAGTGTGACCATTTTTTTACCCAAGCATTTGTACCTCTTTTTTTTTTCTTTTTTTTTTTGTGACACTTTTGTACCTATTTGAAGGTGGCTGAAGACAATCTTGTGGAGCGAGTGGTGGGGCGTAGGCTAGATCCTGTTACTGGCAGGATATATCACTTAAAGTATTCTCCACCGGAGACTGAAGAAATTGCTGCGAGGCTTACCCAGCGCTTTGATGACACAGAAGAAATGGTAATTTCAACATTTTTTAATAAGCCTGAATGCTTGGAGTTCTTAATGAAAGATTTCCATCTTCGTTCATGGTTTGTCCTACCATTTCATTGGTTATTTTGGCTTATTCCTCATGTTGGCATGATGTAGGTAAAATTGCGATTACGAACTCATCATCAAAATGTGGAGTCGGTGCTTTCAATGTATGAGGACATAACCATCAAGGTATGTGATTTAAACTTCTCTTTTCTGTGTATGTATGATTTGGATTGAGTATAAAAATGCATATGCAATCTTAATATCATAAAATGAAAAAAGGAAAATTGTGGAAGAGCTAAATTGGTCAAGATGTGAATTGTGCAACAGAAACTTCTTTGAGCTGCAATTGCTACTGTTGCTAACTTAAATATGTGGGTTGCATGCATGGTTCTCAAAATTGTGCAATCAATGAATCAGTTGAATCTGATTCTGGATGCATGGCAAAACCTTTACGAATCTTTAGGTGAATCTATTGTGGAGTATAATGGTGATGAATTTAAAGTTCAGAGCTTGATTTATGAATCGAAAATTGCTCTTGTAACTGATAGAGTCGGAACCTTTTTTTGTTGTGAAAAGCAAGAATTGTAACTTCATAGAGGGTTTTAGGATGAAAGTAACCAATACTCATGCATGATAGACTGATTGGTTTGTGGTTAGTATTTGACAGAATTCAGACCAGGTTCTTAACCTTTTTTTATTCTTACTGTTTCATTACACTAGTCAAAATGCATCTTCTATAGATGTTATAAGGCTAGAATACCTTGTATTGATCAGTTATGTATCGAGATTTTGCCTCCTTTTCCTATAAATTCGTAATTTATCGCAGCAGAGAAAAAGCTGAGGATATTAAGTTATGAACTAATATGTAGACAAAAACAGTTTGAATTGTAATAGTACTGATTGTAGATTTTGATGAATACTTGACACATAATGCCTCAGTCTATCACCTGGAATGAGTAACTCTTTCTAGCTATCCATCACTTACAACAAAACTTTGATGTATCTTCTTCCTATTGATGAAGTTCCTACTTCTCATCAAATCAGAATTTTCCATGAAATTCAAGGGCTGGCGACCTAGTTATTTAATGGTTATCAGAGTTTTAAAGTTCATTTGCACTAGGATCCCGTGCCTTCCTGAAATCTAAGTTTGATGGCCTTTGTTTGCTGCAGATAAATGGAAATGCCTCCAAGGAAGATGTTTTTTCTCAAATTGACAAAGCCCTGACAACCCTTATTCAGCAAAAGAATGCTACATTGGGTTCTATGGCAGCTTAAAGATTAGTGCATATAAAAGAGATAGGATACCTTTTGTGAGACCCGACTCTCATTTTTGTACAAAAAGAAAAAGAAAGAAAAAAAGTAAGGATTGTAGCTTTTAATGAAGACCACATATTAGTAGAAGAATAAGTTAAAATATTTATGGACTATATTTTGAGAGAAATGACAAAGAATGGAGATATACTCCTGCATGGAGATGGGCACGTGATTTGAAGGTTTTCAGCTTGTATGGGGTTAATGACATTTGGCACCAATAATTCATGGGGTTGTCTCCCATAACTCTATATGTATGTATTTAGGTAATACACATGGGGGGAACTCGGCTAAGGGGGAGCTGGGTTGGACAGAGGGGAATGAACACTAAAGAAAGGGGATAAAATGGGAGGAGATGAAGAGTACGCACAAGAGGAAATTATGGAAAGTTATGTAAATATATTGAAGGAAGTGGGATTGATTTTTCTTTAGGTTTTTCTGCTTGTTTGTAAGTGAGTGAGTGGCGTTAAACAACTGATTTTGTTATGTTTTGATCGTGGTGCTTGAGGAGGTGGGTTGTTACACCTTTGCCCGAATTCTCTCTTAGAGCGGGGTGTTGCAATTGGCATAACTGATGTCGTCCTTCTAATAAAGCAAATGAGAAACTGTATAGAAACTTATAGTATCAAGAACATAGATATTTCCCCATATTGTCCAAGGTGCAGCTCCAAGCATGAAACCTTAGAACATATGCTCTTCCAATGTAAATTTTCGAGAGATGTATGGTGTCAATCCCCCTTTGCTCATACTGTTTCTAGTTCTTGGGATTCGGCTCATTTTTTAGAATGGTGGTTTGGTCTTGCTATCATCTCCCAGTCAAATGTTGGTGGTACTGATATGGGGGCACTTCTTGCGTCAATTTGCTGGTTCTTATGGAAGGCCCGCAATGAAACCCCCTTTGAAAATAAAAAATGGAATAGCTCCAGAATCTTGGAAGAAAGCTTTGTGATATGTTCTGAATTCAAGGAAGCCAATGCTTCTACTTGTGCTTCCTCTAATAATGCTGCTCCTTCCCCTCCTGTTAATTGGTGTCTCCCCCCTCCTGTTAATTGGTGTCTCCCCCCTCCTGGTATCATTAAACTTAATGTTGATGGTGCTGTGGATATGAGTGGTGGTCTGGTTGGTGTTGGGATAGTAGCACGAGATCATGCGGGACAAATTTTAGGAACAGTATCCATTCCTTTTCCTGGTTTATTCTCCCCGAGAACTGCGGAAGCATTGGGCTTTCGTGAAGCGATGGTTACTGCTGCGAACAAAGGTTTCTCTAGTATTATTGTCGAAGGTGATTCTATTCAAATTGTGCAAGCTCTTACTCAAGTTGGAAAATCTTTCTCCGATTGTAGCTCTATTCTTTCTGATTGTTTAGAGCTTATTCATTTATTTTCCTCTTGTGTTTTTAAATATGTTAAGCGTTCTTTCAATAGGGTAGCCCATTCGTTGGCTAAGCAATCCCTATTAGGTGTTAGGTTAGAGAATTGTGGGGGTCCTGTCACCCATTTTTTGGCTAACCCTGCCCTTGATGATGTACGGTCTTCGGGTCATCTTTCCTCTTAATAAAATCCTTATCTCTTTCCGTCAAAATAAAAATAAAAATTTACAGTATATATTACTATTCTTGTTGCCCTGGATCATTGTTGTTGCTAGGCTAGTTTCTCAAGTCTTTTCAGTTGCCGATGAGGGTTTTAGGTTTATTCTAGAGGTGGCAAACGGGCGGGTCCGGGCGGGTTGAAACGGGTCGTGGGTCAAATATGGGCGGGTCCGGGCGGGTTTGGGCGGGTTGAAACGGGTCGTGGGTCAAATATGGGTCAAGCCAAACCCAAACCCGCCCGACCCGACCCGTTTTCCTCCCCTCTTTTTTTTTTTTTTGGTTTTGGTTTTGTTTTTTGTTTTCCTTTTTCTCCCTTCCCCCGCGGGTGATTTGTCTCAATAAGGGAATTCAGAAAAGTAAAATTTTATGATTAAAACTCAATTTTTTGTATTTGTTTGTTCTGCGACAAACTTTTTATTTCTATTAGTTCGTCTCAACGAGAGAATCGAAAAAGTAAATTTTTTTTTACTTTTACCCTAATATTTTTTGTAATATTCAAGATAAATCCCAACAATCGATTTTTTGGGCTTTATCTTGGATGTTTTCAAAAATATTTGGGTAAAAGTCAAAATTTTTTACTCCGTACTTTTCTGATTGGAGCGAATCAAAAATCGTAAAATACTTGTCGCTCATAGGAGCTCAAGGGATTGGAGAGAGAGAGAGAGAGAGAGAGAATTTGTGTGGATGAATTTTAGAGGTGGCAAATGGAAAAGTAAAATTTTTTGTCCTTTACCTATATATTTTTGAAAAAAATCACTTTAAAAAAAAAGTCAAAAAAAATTGGTGTACTTATCTCACTGGAATTGAGAGATTCTTAGAGAGAGAGAGAGAGAATTTGGTGTACTTATATCACTGGGTCATTTTTCTAGCAAAAAAAGGGAGTTCATAAAGGAGGGAGAGAGAGAGAGAGGAGTTGAAATGAAGGAGTAGGATTGAATTTGATCTGGTTGTCTATCTCTCTCTCTACACTTGGGTTTATTTACTCTCATTTCTAATCTCGATGCCAAATGTGTACCAGAGAAAGACGGGGGGAGAGTGTCGGCTGAGAGAGAAAGAGGTGTTGGGCCATTTTTAATTCTGACCCATATTTAACCCACTCTCAACCCATCTAAACCCATATAAATATGGGTTGATATGGGTTCAACCCATATCAACCCATTACATAATACGGGCGGATTGGGTTGGGTAATAAGTGGGCGGATTTGGGCGGGATAAGAAATATGGGTTTGGATTGCCACCTCTAGTTTATTCTGCTGAGGAGTTTTTGTATGAAATGAGTGATCATTAAGTTACTTTCTATTGGAGAAATGGAATTATACGACTTACTCGAGTCATTGGTCAGATTACCTGAAATTTCACATTTCGTTTGTAAAGTTCGTAGAATTTGGTGTGTTTGGTTTTTGGTGTGGAATAGTTTCTAATCTACTAGTTTGGTTTGTTCTTTAGCTGCAAATTCGGCTCTTGCGATACAAGAAGGGGTATGCATGTCTTCTCGAGGGAACCCTAAGGACTAACTTAGGCTGCGTTTGATGGTGCATTTGTTTTCTGGGGTTCGAGCTTACGGAGAAATACTGATTGGTCAATTGTATTAGCCAAGCATAGTAGTCTCTTAACATTGCCATCAGCTATTGAAACTCTGTGAGCTGCAATCACCATCGTATTGAATTTTTGTAGCAGGTGAATTATCACACATATTGAGGCTGGATTGAATTAAATGATGATCGGAAAAGTGTACACTAAACAAAATGATGTGGTCTCTGGCGGTTATATCTCCAGAAATACAAAACAAAATTGTTTCTGCGTCGACGCTTAATGCCCGAACACAGATAGTGGACACGATCGTGTTGAAGATCCAGACACAGAAAGTGGACACGATCATGTTGAAGATCCAGTTGTGGACCGACACAGCGGTGGCGAAGGGGGAGAACAAGCAGCCGGGGCTCTTTCCAAGCTATTTATAATCTCCGATATCGTCAGAGATTGTAATACCGGAAGAACAAGTAAACAACCCTATGCTCTTTGTTCACCGCGCATCGTGGGGTCTCGGGTGGTACACCGCGTGTCTTATGCTTTTTTCACCACACATCATGGTGGAGCACAACACAAAGTGTATGAAATTCTAATGCTGTGTTTAGGACTTGAGGAAAGTAAAAGAAAAGAAAATTGGAGAAAAATAAGAGGAAACTGAGAAGGAAATTATACTGTGCAGAATTTAAATATTTTTTTCCCCCTTCTTCTCTCCAAAACAAACAATAGGAGAGAATTTTTTTAATTTTACCTTCATTTCTCTTCTTATTCAATAAGTTCCAAACGAGATCAAATTCTTTCCGCCGAAAGTGGATGATGGGTTTGGTTCAAATTCCCAATTACTTGCACGGGAATTTTGAATGGGAAGCTTGGCCGGGCGGAGCCAGCATAGACCCAGGGGGGTCACGGCCGCCTCCCCGGATTTTATCCCCTACACCTCTTCTTTTTTTGGGGTACACCTACTCAAAAAATGTTAGAGAAATTGAAAATTTTGGGCATATGAATTTATCGTCGCTTGTTTTCAACCAAATCAATAGATCTTTTAAAGAATTGAATGCTTGTTTCAAGGAGGCAAATAACAAATTGCTACTTTATTTGACATGTTTATTCCATCCCACTCATTTTCTAACTTTTCAAAATAAATGTCGAACAATTAATTGCGGAACCACAAGAATGATCATTACACTACAAGAAAAAATGGCTTTCCCGGCGTTTATAAAATGCTGGTAAAAGTGAAATAAACGCCGGCAAAAGCCTTCCCGGCGTTTTTCCCGGTGTTTTCGGTAAACGTCGCGACTGCCGGGCTCGGGAATACTAAACGGCGTTTGGTAAACCCCGGGAAAGGACCCGGCGTTTTTCCCGGCGTTTGATAAACGTCAGTAAAAGTTTTCTGGTCACCGGAGCTTTTCACTTTTACTGGGTTTGTTAAAAACGCCGGGATGATTACTTGGCGTTTTATAAACGCCGGTAAAAGTTTTCCGATGACCGGAGCTTTTGACTTTTACTGGGGTTTGTTAAAAACGCTGGGAAGAGTACCCAGCGTTTTTTCAAATGCCAGATCTAGCATCTTTTACCGGAGTTTGTTAAAACGCCGGGAAAAGTACTAGGCTTGTTTTTTTTACCGGGGTTTTTTTAAACGCCTGAAATAACATACGCAAACGCCGGCAATATATCACTGGATTAATTTAGAAAATTTAGCCCTATTGCACCATTTTTCGCATCCAATTAACTAATTTACAGCATACAACTTCTAAAACACATCTACTAACATATAAGCTCTCAAAGTATTAAAAGTCTCATAGCACAACTAATGTCAAAATAGAGTTTCCTGCCATAATTCATTGTTGTCTTTCAATATATCTACTACATTCAACCAAATATTTTCCAAAATACAAAAACCTACCATAATAGATGAACATAACATTAGGTCTTGGTACCACCATAGTAGACAAACATCACATTACGTCAAGTAGCCACTTGATTTTACACCATCTTTAACTTCGATAAACCTAAAATCAAACAACAAAAAAATAAGAGAATCAGAACACTAGCTTGGTATTGGAACACTATATTAAGACCAAAATAAACTCAAAAGCATCCAAGTCACATCTGTTGATCCAGAAACCGTGTTAGGTAATCACCACAATTCAGCCCAACGTGAAACATAAGTTCCAAAGCAAACATTACTAAGCCAGAAACCGTGTTAGGTAATGGTCAAGTGTTTACTCAATATAATAGTAAGCAAACAAGGGTCAAGACCAGCTGTTGATCCACGTTTGCTTGTTTGTACAAAAGGGATAAAAATAGATTAAGTTTTTGAGGTATGGCCTATAATGGGGTGCCTATTCAAACATCCCTCGCTATACTTTAAGGAGGAAAAGCATACAATTTTACTGTGTCCCAACGAAGAAAACTTAGTTTTGAGTTTTTTTTGCCTACAACAAGTACTTGTTTTGACAGTCTGCTCTATGTTCTTGAGATTCTTGGCAAAACTACCGTTAATTGTAAAGAGGTGCCCCTCTAAATGAAATTCCTAACTCTGCGACTGAGCTTGGGTAAATGTTTTTGGTGGTAGGTTTCATGCATGGCTATTAATGACCAAGGGTCATTAGTTAGTTTGTTTTTTCCATGCATGGGTATATCAAAAGGTGTTCAAGTAATTATCAAGCTTCTAGACTCTTCTATCATGCTCTATTTAAACCCAAGTGTTCTTTTGTTTTGGGTGATTAATATACGGCCGTGTATATTGGACTTGTGTGAGTGCCAAGTGTCAAGTAATATACTTGGTGTGAGAGTGTGTTCTTGTATGAGTGAGTGTATAAGGGTTGGGTGTGGATTATTTTCATACTAAAGTGTACTTGTACTGGAACTTCTCATAGTAAAAGAATGGGATTCTCTCCGTGGAGTAGGCGTGTTATCCACAAAGCTATAGGGACTGACGCCTCCCCTATCGAAATCGTACCGACAGCTGCGCCGGGCCATCTCTGGCCACCGGACTGCCGATCTGAGCCATCCAAATATTCTAAAAAATTCAAATGAGGGGGCCTACATGGAAATCAATGGCATCCGATGTGTGTAGGGTACTTGATCCAAACACCCTATTTACGTATATACACGAAAAATAGGGTGTTTGGATCAAGCACCCTACACACATCGGATGCCGTTGATTCCCATGTGGGCCCCCTTGTTTTTTTTTTTTTAGAATTCTTGGATGGCTCGGATCGGCCGTCTGGTTGCCGGAGACGGCCCAGCGCAGCCATCGGTACGATTTCGGTAGGGGATGCGTCGGTCCCTATAGCAGGCAGGGTCGGCCCAGGCCCAAGAGGCTTGGGCCTTGGGCATCCCAAAAGTTTCAAATTTTTGGGGCACTCCAATTATATGTTATATATTAGTTTTTCCGGGACATAACACAAAAGGTATCCTAGCCCAGTGGTGTTTGTAAACAGAATTAAAAGCCAGAGGTTCTTGGTTTGAAACCCCAGGCCTCTATTTTGGTTAAAATTTGTTTTAAACCCCAGTCCTCAATTTTGGGCACTATTTATTTTTCTTTTGTATCCTTGGCCCTTGCACTTCTTACTCTTAGCCTCTTACTGTGCATAAGTGAAAAGGATACTCTACTTCCTCCAATCAAATTGCTCAAAAAAATTAGTGGAAACAGTGGACTCTTACATATAATATGACACTTACTTGTCAAAATATATGATGGATCTTACGCCTCTTATATTTTTAACTATTTAAGCATAGTGACACAAGATCAAAGTTCAAACCTAAATGTTTTGGTAAGAATTTTTTGTTTGTTTTAATTTTTCTTTTAACTTTGAATATAAAATTCACAAATAAAACGCACAAATATTGTGATTGTAACTGTAAAAATTATTAAATATTAACTCTTTTAGGGCACATTTTTTTTATTCGGCCTTGGGCACACAAAACCCTTGGGCCGGCCCAGGACTCACGTGTTATTACCGAACCACATAAATCTTGCATGTCTCTCTCTATTTTATTTTTTATCGTACTTCCATTGATTGCGATTTGTGGCTGTGTTGAATCTCGGTTTTTAGGTGCTTCAGCGTTTTATCTCAATAGTGAAAACTATGGGTTGTCCACCACTATTATTTTGGGCCCCACGGTGCGTAAATTGCCGATATGAACCGTTCATCTTGTAGTATCCGTAGAGTAGTATTCTCATTCAAAAAATTAGCTTCGCAGATATCATTTAAAGTTTGGTTTATAAAACGGATGGTCATGGATAATTTAACTCGACAAGATCAGGCCGTCTATTTTATAAACAAATCAATCTGATTTTTTGTGTGATTGTACTACGATACAGGTCTAAAAAGATGAACAGGTCAGATTATAAGGCCATCCACAATGGTATAATCAAAAGCCAATTGTTTTTAAAGTTAACAATATTGGTGCAAAAGATGGCTCACAATGGTATAATCAAACTTAGCAATATCTTTAGAAATAATCAAATTTTGGGTTTTGGATAACCAAAACTAGCAACCTTTTTCAATAATCAAAATTTGTGGACTCCACACCACATAAATTAACTAGTTCCAAAATTTGTATACACGCGTGTTTCAACTGGTATTTTCTTCTTCTCTTCCTCGCCTACTCTATATCTTCTTCACTTCACTCACAAACTATTTCTCTTTTTTTCCCTCAAAAAGTGAAGCTCATATCTCTCAATCATCTATAATTCAACCCATCGTCGCCGTATTAAGGTATTTCAATCTTCTTTCCCGTTTCTATCTATAATTTAACCCATCTTCGCCGCATTAAGGTATTTCAATCTTCTTTCCCGTTTCTAATCCACCACCCCCCCCCCCCCCCCCCCCAAAAAAAAAAAAAAAAAATCATAATTGGAGGGGAGGAAGTCACCGATTTTTTCCCCAAAATTAAAGGAGGGAATCGATATATTTTTGCTCCAAAAAAACTTAAATGGAGGAGAGTGAATGGCGGGAAACAGAGGGGGAGAGAGAGAGAGAGTGTGTGAAATTGTAGTGGACCCCTTATTTTGGTTATGAACTAGAAGTGACCATTGTGAATCTTAACATTGTTAAGCTTAGCAACCTCTTAAATGAATAATCAAAAGCTGATGTGTCAACTTTTGATTATCCTATTTTAATTATACCACTGTGGATGGCCTAACAATAAACGCATGATAGAATCCACAATAGGCAGCGATGGAATTATAGAAACCACGCCATTTTCTCCGCTGATGGAAAGAATTTAATCTCGTTACAAACAAACCATAGCATGTGAAGAAGGAGCCTCGCGTGGGGCAATGAATAAATCACTCCACGAAACGAGGGAGGAAAATGAAAGAAAATTAGGCGTGCCTAACGTGCTCGTGACCACCGCCACTTCCACGTCCAAAAGTAAAAGCTAGCTTGGAGGGCCAGGAGGGAGGGGAGGAGGGGGAGCGCCATGGCTTGCTGTTCACTGAGTTTTCCGGTGACGGCGAAGGCAAGGTCTCCGTCGCCACCGACTTCTGGTGCTCTAGCCTCGTCTCCCTCTTGTACTTATTCGTCTAGATCCACCTCACACTCGCGCTCATTCCAATCGTCGTCGTTCAGTACTCACTCTACCCGCTCGCTCTCTCTCCACTGCGACGGAACCCTAATCAGGAGGCCTCGACTCTCCAGGAGGCCTCCCGAATTCCTGGTAACGAGTTCGTTTTTCGCATTGCATCTCGACTTCACCGTAAGATCCTTGCTGTGTTTTGTTAACCAAAAATGCTGAGTGAATTCTTCCGTTGCATTTTGAGTTCATTGATTTGAAGTTGGATACTCGATGTCTCTGATTGCCGAAAAAGCCGTCAGCTGAGTGAATTTCCTGTTCATTGATTAGAAGTTGGATAGTACTTTTAATTTTGATAACTCAGGTGTTGGGCTAGCTTACGCGCACCTCGACTAATCTTCGGCGACCAATCCCACGACACACTTGCGGGTGCCCCAAATAAGGGGCCAAAGAAGTTGATAGTCACTCATTACGGAAAGAGCTGTCATCTAAGTGAGTTTTCTGCACTATTTCCTGGCCAATTAGACAGCAGAAAGTATTTACTACTTAATTTTCTTGGTAAACCAAACAGAAGCTTTGGGGGGGAAAATTGGTGGTAGATAAATTTGTATTTTATAGAAACAAAACACAAAAGAGAAAAGTGAATGAAGTTTATGCACGATTTTCTAGCCAAGTAAACTGCAGAGTTTTTTTCCGAAATTTTCTTGGTAACCAAACAGAGGTTTAAATTTATTTAATGTTTTTTGTGAAAAATGATACAGGTTCTACAATTTGGTTTGTGAATTTTCCGCGCGATTTTGTAGCCAACTGAAGTGCGTTTAGTGTTTCCCTAATTTCCTGGTAATAAACAGAGGCTTTGATTTTTTCTTTCTTTCAAATTCTTTTTTTGGTGGTAATTTAAATTTTAGTATTTCCTCAGTGAATTTTCTTGCACAATTGATTAGGACATAACACAAGGTCGGTTTGGTTTGGTAATTTTCTTGCACAATTCTTGAGCCAACTGAACAACTGAAAGTACATTCCTAGATTTCTTGTTTTTGTTCATTGTTTTAATGTAATAATGGACATACTTTATATATCTTTCTGAGTGTATTTTCTACACAATTTTGATAACCTTCTCAACAGTAGAAAGTATTAGCCTAGTAGTGCTACGTTTTTTTTTTCTTTCTTCTTACTTTTGTACTACTGTGCAGGTTGTGTCATCAGGCAGTAAGCCAGAACCTCTAAAGGTGATGATATCTGGGGCTCCTGCTTCAGGTAAAGGGACACAGTGTCAGCTCATCACTCAGAAAGTATGTTGTTCTTCTTGCTGCAATTTCATCTTTCACATTAGATCTGATATTTGGTACACCAAACTTGAAGCCTGCTACTTCTGTTTTAACTTGTTTGCCCTCTTTCTTAATATAAGAATGATGAACTTGAGCTATGCTTCTGCAACTAATTGGTCTACATTTAAGTTTTTTCAGTTGAACATTCCCATTGTCTTTCCGCATTTATTTGTTTATCTCCATCCTCTTTGTTTACCTACACGGTTTCACGGCATGTGATTTTTGGACAATTTAGTTCTTGGGTGGGAAGGGGACTAGCCAAAGCATACCTCTTCTGCCATGGCCTGTGGAGGATATGGTTGCACACCCATGCATGAGAAACTTCTTTTGAATCATGTGCTTTTCATGATTCTTGGTCATTGAAACCATATCTGAATCCAATCTTGAAGACATTTATTTACCTTTTTCTTCCTGGATTAGTAATCCATAATTAGGTTACATTTCCTTCCAAAGGGGGCACAAACCAAATGTGAAATGCCAAAAAGGGAGAAAGAGAAAAGCAAACTAGGAAACCGGAAACATGACTGGTCTTTGAAGCAACAATCAATAACTGCTTGGATGTACTTTTGAATCCAGTCCTCCTTTCCTATGCTATAGCCGCAGGGGGAGCTTTGTCATCTGCTTTTTGTTGATCTCCATTGGTTTCTACAAACTTATCTCACAAAATACCTGACTTAGCATGTGGATGTACTGGTTTCTAAGCTCCTTTGGAATCTTACATGAAAGCGAGGAATACATTGTGTTATATGGTCTACCACAAATTGACAGCACCTCCTTTAGCCTCCCATCCCATCAATCTTCTCTAACCTGCTCTAGTCTCTATAAAACCAGCATCCAAGTGATCTTTAGTTGTTGCATCACTGTTTCTAGATTGACGGATACTGCACCAAGTTGTAGTCAGGTTGTAAATGTTCTCCTTGAGCTGACTTACTTGATCTGACTTATAGCTTCCTTGGAATTGGCCTTTCTTTTCTTAGCTTTAACTGTCAAAGGTTTTTTTGGAGTACTTAGGCTTCCTTATAATTTATGAAGCATGGGGTACTGTTGTGTTAGCAGTTCCAAGGTTTGATAATCTGGAGTACTTGAATTCATAGAGTTAAAGACAATAAGGAAATCATGATTTTGAGAAACATTTCATTGAAGCTCCGGTGAACAAGCGTTTTTTTATATCTTAAAAATGATTCCTCTGGAATATTTTTTGGTAGAGAACATCATATATGGGCTTGTATATGGTGTATAGAGTCTGTTCTTGGAACAATAAGTGGACGAATACAGGTATTCGAGAAAATGGCAGTGTGTCCCAAGCAGTTGTTGCTTGGTGCAGAGATTTTGAGAGAGAGGGTTCTTTAAATATGAAATAGTATAGATTGGCTGATTAGTATCCCTAAAATGCTTCTTAGGAAGATTAGTCTATATGCAACCTACCAAGAGCTGTGGAGTGGTAATGTCATTGTAATTACAGTGCCCATTAGCAGATGAAATTCCACAAACAGAAGATCGTGCATAATTATCATTCCCCATTTATACAAACAAACAAACTGTACTGGTAGATTATATCTGAAGTTTGTGTTTGGCCTTGTGAGATGGACGTAAAGCTTTCTTCTGGCACTAGATTTTTGGATATTTGAATTAGAAAAGAATCCATGTTTTGGGGGGTTTAACCTGTGTAGCAAGCTTTATGTTACTACACTTGTGTTAATCTAACTTGGTTAGAGTTCTTGTTAGCTGATCTGCTTATGCCATTGACCATGTTTGTCTTTTAGCACACTTTTTAATTGTATCAGGAGTGCCTAAAAAGTCGAAGGTTTGTTTGTTTCATTTTATTTACAAACTTTCACTCGAAGTAGAGAGAAACTGGCTCATAACAAATTAATAAAAATCATATTTCAACTATTCAAAGGTAAATCGTAAATTATTAAATCAATTCCTTACAAGCATATTCCCCTTTGAAGTTCCAAACTGTTTTTCTTGGAAGCTTTATTCGTTGCCTGCTGAGTTTGTGCTATTATTGAATCGGTTTCTCATAATGGAATTGCCCCATGAAGAAAAAACAGATTGAATCAAGTCATCCTCATATATGCAGTATGGTTTAGTTCATATTGCGGCTGGAGATTTATTGAGGGCGGAAATTTCATCTGGGAGTGCAAATGGGAAGCGAGCAAAGGAATACATGGAGAAAGGACAATTGGTCCCTAACGAAATAGTTGTCATGGTAGGTTTGGCAATTTCTTGTGTTCCAGTTTCGTGTTGCTCTTTAATGGTAAACATTTCTGCCTATGGAGTGTAGATGGTGAAGGAGCGCCTTTCGCGATCAGATTCTCAAGAAAGTGGTTGGCTTTTGGATGGATACCCAAGGAGCTTATCTCAAGCAACTGCACTTAAAGAATTTGGATTTCAGCCAGACATATTTATCCTTCTAGAAGTGAGGTTTTGTTGTTGTTCCTGTCGTTTGTGGTATCAGGATCCGCCTATCCTCTGCCCTGATTTAGTTGTCAAAATGTTAACTAGGTTTTCAATGTGACCTTTATTCTACCTAAGCATTCTTACCTATTTGAAGGTGGCTGAGGACAATCTTGTCGAGCGAGTGGTTGGGCGTAGGCTAGATCCTGTTACTGGCAGGATATATCACTTAAAGTATTCTCCGCCAGAGAATGAAGAAATTGCTGCGAGGCTTACCCAGCGCTTTGATGACACAGAAGAAAAGGTAATTTCAACATTTTTTAATTAGCCCGAATGCTTGGTTTAAAGATTTCCATCTTTGTTGATGGTTTGTCCTACCATTTCATCGGTTATTTGGTTTTATTCCCCATGTTGGCATGATGTAGGTAAAATTGCGATTACAAACTCATCATCAAAATGTGGAGTCGGTGCTTTCAATGTATGAGGGCATAACCGTCAAGGTATGTGTTTTGCTCTTCCACCCTTAGTCTTTTCACTTTTGTGTGTATGTATAAGTTGGATTGAGTATAAAAATGCATGCAATCTTGAAATCAATAGAAATAAAAAGGAAAACTGTGGAAGAGAGAAATTGGCCAAAATGGGAATTGTGCAACAGAAACTACTTTGATCTGCAAGTGCTACTGTATATGTGGGTTGCATTCATGGTTTGAAAATCGTACAATCCATGAATCAGTTGAATCCGATTCCGAATGCATGCAAAATCTATATGAATCTTTAGGTGAATCTATTGTGGAGTATAATGGTCATGAATCTTAAAGTTCACAGCTCAATTTATGAATCGTAAATTGTTGAAATTCTTGTAATCAATAGACTCGGAACCTTTTTTGTTGTTAAAAAGCAAGAACTTCTTCATTCTAATTGTTTCATTACAAAGTCAAAATGCATCTTCTATAGATGTTTTAAAGCTAGAATACCTTGTATCAATGAATTGTGTATGGAGATTTTTCCTCCTTTTCCTATAAATTCATAATTGATCGCAGCAGAGAAAAAGCTGAGGAACTGCATGCATTTATCAAAGGGACAAGGTGTAGTTCTACAGTAATTGAGGATATGAAGTTATAAACTAATATGTACTCATTGGCTCCCCTTTTTACATGGTGACATTTATTCAATGCATGTCTCCTCCAATTCTTCATTCTTTCCTTTTTGGCCATTTGTTTTCCGACAAGAAACAAGAAACTCTAAGCTTTCTAGAAGAACCTGTGGACAAAAACAGTTTGAAGTTATTATACTGAGTTCTACTCATCAAATCAGAATTTTCCAGGAAATTCGAGGGCGAGGGACCTAGTTATTTAATGGTTATTAGAGTCTGTATGTTCCTTTTCACGTGGGTGCCGTGCCTTCCTGAAATCTAAGTTTGATGGCCATTGTTTGTTGCAGGTCAATGGAAATGACTCCAAGGAGGATGTATTTTCTCAGATTGACAATGCCCTGACAAACCTTATTGAGCAAAAGAACTCTACATTGGGTTCTATGGCAGCTTGAAGATTAGTTCATATAAAAGAGATACGGTATACCTTTGCCTGAATTTTCTCTAAGAGCGGCGGTGTTGCAATTTGCATAGTAGATGCCGTCCCTCTAATCAAGCAAATGAGAGACTGTATAGGTCCTGGGCCTCCTGGCACTTGTAATATCATGTGTCATTTTTTACTATTCTGGTTGCTCTGGATCATAGTTGTTGCTAGGCTAGTTTCTCAAGCCTTTTCAGTTGCTGATGGGGCTGCTAGGTTTATTCTGCCGAGGAGTTTCTGTGTGAAATTAGTGATCATTAAGTTACATCTATTGTGGAAATGGAATTATACGACGTACTCAAGTCATCGGTCGGATAGTTGCTTCTGAAATTTCACGTTTCGTTTGTAAAATTCATAGAATTTGGTGTTTTTTTGGATTAGTTTCTAATCTACTAGTTTGATTTGTTCTTTAGCTGCATTCGGCTCTTGCGAACCTAAGGATTTGTTCAGGCTGTGTTTGATGTTGGATTTGTGTTTTGGGATTCGAGCTTGCAGGGAAATACTGATTGCTCAATTGTATTAGCCAAGCACAGTAGTCTCTTAACAATTCTATCAGCTGTCGAAAATCTGTGAGCTGCAATCAACATATTGAGGCTGAATTGAATTAAATAATAATTGGAAAAGTGTACAGTATACAAAACAAATGTTGCACAGACTTCCGATGATGCGGTCACATCTCCAGAAATACAAAACAAAATTGTTTCTGCATCGACGCGCAATGCCAGAACACGATCATGTTGACGATCCAGTTGTGGACCGACACAGCTGCGGCGAAGGTGGAGGGCCGCTTGGCGAAGGTGGTGAACCAGCAGCCTGGGCTCTATCCAAACTATTTCCAATCTCCGTTATCGACCCAGTTGTGGACCGAGACAGCTGCGGCGAAGGCGGAGAGCAATTAGCCAGGGCCCTTTCCAAGCTATTTACAATCTCTGATATCGTTGGTCGATATCTACCTTCTGGCATCACACAATCCACCGCAATGTAGCCTACATACGCCACTGCCTCTATCTCAAACGGCGTTGGAGGCGGCACTTTGGGATCCAACACCCTATGGATTTCTTCTTGAATTATGTAGGGAGCGAGGAAATCAACCACATTTCTCGGCACCCCGTACTCGTTCTGATGAATCGCCTTGTATCCTGATAATATCTCCAGTAGTACCACTCCAAAGCTATAAACATCGCTCTTAGGGGTTAACTGTTGCAACCTGTAGTACTCTGGGTCCATGTACCCTACTGTGCCAGCAGCGCGTAATGAGAGGTGAGACTCTTCATCTTGGGGACTCATCAAGGAAAGTCCGAAATCAGACACCTTGGCGTTCCACGTGTCGTCTAGCAATATGTTGGACGACTTAATGTCGCGGTGGATGATCTGTGGGACCGCGTACACGTGGAGGTACTCGATCCCTCTGGCCGCGTCCAGCGCGACCTTGATCCGCGCTTGCCACGACATCAAGGGCGACCCCTCGAGATTGTGCAGATGGTCGTGCAGCGTGCCGTTTCTCATGTATTCGTACACCAATATGAGCTCGCCGCTTTCTTCACAATACCCTAATAGCTTGACAAGGTTCTTGTGGTTGAGGCGCGATAGGAATTCCAGCTCGCTCACAAACGCGCTGTCCTTGTCGTCCTGTTGGCGTTTGGTGGTGCCTCCTTGTGAGGAGGCGGCCATTGTTTCGGCTCGCTTGATGGCCACTTCGCGGCCATCATCGAGTATAGCATGGTAGACTGACCCAAAGCTGCCCGTGCCAATTTTGTGATCATCCCAAAAATTGTTAGTGGCTTTGAGAAGTAAATGGAGAGGGAATTCTTCCAAGTGACTCCCATTTCCCGCGCTAACCAAGTGGCTCAGCTTCTTTTCTAGAACAGGTGCGGCTGCTGCAGCTGGTGGTGGTTGAGGACGAGTGTTGGCTTCCATATCCAACGGGCCGGAGTCATGAACACGGCATCCCCTAACGTTGCAGTACCGATAAAACAAGAAACAACACACCGCCAGTAATGAAGCGGACCCGACACATCCCACCACCAGGAAAGCCACCATTTTCTTGTTCCAACTACCACCGCCACCCCCGGTGGTTCCCTGGGGTGGCGGAGGTGGTGTTGAGAGTATCGGTGAACTTTCGCTTACACAAGGCTGGCAAATCTTCTGGCCTTGGCTACAATAGGAGCCGTAGCCAGGCAAAGGCATACACGGACACGCGCTACGACATGGACCCGGAACCACATTATCTAGCACTGTAGAATTCGAATTTTCGAAAATCTCATTGCCCCAACAAAGCAGGGAAAAATCAGACGACCTTACCCCGCAGAAAATGCTTTGTTTCGCCTCGATCCCAATGAAATAAGTTGAACTCAAATGTTCTGGCAAACGGAATTTGTTGTCTCCCCAGCAAGTCACTGTTCCATTAGGCCTCATGGCGCAGCCCCTGTTCTCCCCCAAGGCCAATGTTGTAAATTCGCCTTTCGGCGGGTTCTCCCCTGCCGTGTCCCCCCAGCACTCCAAACTACCGTCACTAACCGAAATCGCGCAAGCGTGCCGAAACCCTGCTGCAATCACACTATAGTTACCAATTGGCTCATGCCCACTAACAGTATTATTGTTGCTGTTGTTTTCTGGTCGAGGTAAGCACTTGATGTTTCCGAATTCGGATAACCCACAAACAAAATCTTCTCCCACGGCTACAGATGTGAAGTTCTGACAATCAGGTATGGGGGAATTGAATTCCTCCCATTGCCAGCACTCGAGGCCGCCACTAGTTATACCGCAAATGTGGGAGTTTCCTGCACTCAGATCATCGATGGGCAGACCGTGGTATATCCTTTTGTAGGACCATTTTTCCTCGGGGTACACCGCGGCAGGGGAAAATCTCCAGCAGCCCATGATTGAGGGAGAGGGTTGTGATCTTACAGCACAAACGAATCCATTTCCGGCTACGATTCCGGAAATGGAGGAATTCAGTGGACTCATAGGAATTTGAACTCCTCTGGGGAAACTGGTGCAGTTAAGGTGAGAAAGCTGCCGTTCAGATGGGGATTTTGTTACTGCACAAACCAGCGTTTGGCCCGAGTTTTCGGATATGGCTACGGTGGAAAGTGAATGAATGGGTTGGAAAAGGGAGAAAAAGAAGAAGAGGCAGAGGGCTAGAACTAGGATAGAAAAGGGTTTTTTGCTGAGAAAAGCCATGGCAAGATTTCAAGAGGAGATGGTTTCATGTTAGGAGAAATGAAATAGTTTAAGGTTTTTTGGTGGGCGGGGTCTTGCTCTGGTTAAAGGATATTGTGGAATTTTGAGCAGTTTTTTATTAATAAGTTTGGGCGTAGGTGGTCTTAGTTTGAGAAGAGTCAAAGAGAAGAATAAAAGACACGGTTTGGTAGAGGGGTGTGGACTAAATACCAAGTCTTTTGTTTGGAAAAGTTCTTGTGAGAAGAAGGCTGGAAGAGGGTGTGTGGTCACGAGTTTCATTTCTTTGATCCTTTTGGTCAAGAGTGGAAAAAGTGCCAACGTGCAACAAACAAGATGGCGTCTGATTACTGACACTCATCCAATAATGCTTTCTGGTAGGGGGGAATTCTTGCTTGCTCGTGGAGCACCGTCGCGCAGTGCTTCGGGAGAACACTAAATGATTACTTGCTCGCGGAGCACCGCCATGATTACTTGCATGAGGCTCCGTTGTTTCGATGTTAAATTTTAAAAAAAAAATCTGAAAACAAATTTTAAATATTTTTTTTTTGATATTTGGTTGGCACTTGAAAATATTTTCAGAAATTGACAAAATAGTGTAAAGAGAGGGGAGGCTTAAACGGTGGAAAGATTTTAAAATATTGGTCAGGACTAACGATCGAGAAAACTGAGCAATGAGAATTGTAGTAGAGAGCAAAGGGTTCATTTCGGAAAATAACTTACGAAAGATTTAATGATAAGTTATTTTCATCCAATTAATGGAAAATGTTTTACATGTAAAATATTTTTCTTATTTTTTATACAGCCAAATACCAGAAAACAAGAAAAACATTTTACGCTCAAACAAACGGAGCCTAGTTCCACTTCCAAGTGTATGGCTCTTACACAAATGAGCGGTGAAAATGACTCGCAAATGACTCGTGTTACGTGACGGTATTCCAATAGCACTAAACAATCACTCCGTAGGGAGGACTGTGCAAAATGCGAGCGATTTATCAGAACTCGGCTGAGCCGCGGAGAACACAATCGGTTGACTTGGTCGGTAAGACCCATTTTTTTCAAAGAAAAATTATTTTCGTATGTTTCTTGGAAGTAACTGGTGCCCACGTTATACATCGATGCCCACACTGTTGCGTGTGCAATTCATATTTTTTATCTAAGATAAGAATAACTCCGGGGATTGGTAAAGTGAGCATGAAAAAACAATAAGTGCTTAATCATGAGGTCGCATGTTTGAATTTTACGGAAGCCAGTCATTCTAAACTTTGGGGTCATTCGGGGCTATGTCCGGTTGTTACTTTCAAGGCCCTATAATTAATTGAGATGCGCGCAATCTGACCCGGATATCTGGTTATAAAAAATTTAAATAAAGTAAAAAGTGAGGGTGGAGCCTAATTTTGAGTGACTTATGCATGTAGATAAGATTTAAAAACTGAGCTAGATTTATGCTCGAAATCTAACGGTCTAAAGTGGCCCTTTAAATTCAGCGGCTGAGATCCTAGGGCTGGCCACTTTTGGGAATAATTTAAATCAATCTCTCTCTCTCTCTCTCTCTCTCAAAAATAAATACCAAAATAGAAATTCTACAGATAATATGAGGTTCTCATAGTAACCGGCAATTGTTCATTGTAAATTTGATATGGTCATATTAACTAGGTTTAGTTGCAATCACTGATTTGTTTGGTAGAGAGAAAAATTAAGAATATTACAGCCATCATGTCATGCTGGTATGATGTAATTCCTCTAATATTGAATTCTATTAATACTTACATGTCATAAGGGTGACGCTTATTGAAAGAAAAAAAAAACAGCTTTTGGAAAGGTTTGTGTGTGGAATTATTCAATAGTAGGGAGACAATTCATTTAGTACGGACGGGAAACGAAAAATTCCATATCTGAACGTGATGTTTAATTACTAAAAATTATGTTTATTGTGAACAATTGATGGTTAGGATTTACAATTGCCTTCTAATTGATGCGTAATTAAGTTGAACGATTTAATTGTTGCAAACTCAATATCAAGTTGCGCTGAGCTTTTAGATACGGGCTGTTTACTCAAACTTTATTTAGGACATTCGAAGACATATCGAATAAGGAATTCTTCAAATTGTGGATTTAAACACGAGCATACGTTAGTTTTTATTAAATAAAAAAACACTTCAGATGACTTTTTTAGTGATATCTATCTATGTCCACACTGTTGTGTGTGCAATTTATATTTTATTTTTATTTTTTCAGATGACATTTTGTAATGATTTCTATCTGTGTCCACACTGTTGCGTGTGCAATTTATTTTTATTTTTATTTTTTTTGGCATAAAAAAGAACTTCTAAATAGATAAAGAACTTCATATTTTATTAAGAACAACAATATTTAAACAAGTAAACCCCAAGGTTGGCAAAATGGACATGAGAAAGTAAGAAGTGTTTTACCATGAGGTTACATGTTTGAATTACACGAAAGCTAACCATCTCAAACATGGGTCATTGGAAGTTATTCCCGATCGTTCCCTTCAGGCCTTCGGAATCATGCCCCCAAACTGACCCGTACATCAAGCTATAAAAACACCTAAATAAGTAAAAGTGAGGGTGGAGCCTAATTTTGAGTGTGAACGATTCCGAGCGCAAAGAGTATGTCGACAAATACACAGTTCACCAGTATTGGTGGACCAAACGTGGCTGTGCTCTTAATTAAAAGAATGAACAATTTCTTAAGGGTTTTTTTTCTCGGCAACAATTTCTAAAATTATTGTCTGAGTCTAATTTTTTTCAGGGCCGGATCCCGTCCAATTGGTACCGACCAGTTCGGTCCATTTGGTGCATCCGAGCTGTCCAAAAGTGTTTTAGACGGCTCGGATTTAAAGAAGTGTTTTTTTAAAAATAAAAATAAAAAACACTCACTTTAAATTCAAGCCGTCCAAAACACTTTTGGACGGCTCGGATACACCCAAATGGACTGAACTGGTCCGGAGCAAATGGACTGGATCCAACCCCGTTTTTTCCGCATTTGTTAGTTGTACGCCAAATTTTTACGTAATATTGGTTCCTCTCGACGAAAAGAATCCGAAAATTTAAAAATTATAACTTTTACACAAGTATTTTGAAAAATATCCAAAGAAAAGCTCGAAAAATCAGTTTTTTGAACTTTTTCTTGGATATTTCCAAAAATACTTGTGTAAAAATCATAATTTTTTAATTTCTCTTTCATCTCGTCGAGACAAATCAATATTACATAAAAAAAAAATTGGCGCAAAACTAACAAACGCAAAAAAAAATTGAATAAAGACAACCAAAATTGTGGTTCACAACTTATTGGTTAGTGATGTAAAACTAAATTTATTGATCTGGTTTCTTCATCATTTTCATTTCCCTTGATAAATCTCTTAGCAAGTCAGTGAACAGCACAGTCTAAGCAAAACTGTTGCTGGTATTTAGAAATTTTGCATTCGCTACGCATCCGTTACTAAGACATCAAGAGAGCTCAAGCACCAAGGGTTTTCCCTGTTGGCTTGGCGGGTTTGCTCCTCCACACAATTTCCAAGTCCCGGCGTGAAGGGCCTTCCTTTGATCGGATCGGGAAGGAGAGATTAGTTGAGCATAAATTGACCCGAACACCCTTGACCGTCGAAACAAAAACAAATAAAAAAACAAAAAAGAGACCTCTCATTCCCAAAATTGAAAACCTTGAGACCATATCCAACGTTAGACCCATTGGCCCATATTTTGGTACTTCGATTAACCACTAGTTGCCCAATTTCCCGCATGAACTTACCTAAGAACGAACATCTTCTCTAAACCCAACAAACATTCGCAAGTAAAAGCAGCGTTCATAGAGAAATAGCGAAATGAATCGCAGATCGATACGCATTGGGCCAGAAAATCATCACCCCTATTCGTTCAAGCATTAAACGATGCAATTTCCCACATGAAACTCCAAAATAACAGCCATTCTATTTCAATCAAGCAGAAGAAAGCTGAAAAATCCACATCATGTGCAAGTAAAAGTCGAATGCATATGTAGATAGCTGACAGACAACATGAACTCGACTATGTCCACGAGATCAATAAACGTATTTGTCGCCAGACTCTTCAGGGTTAACGAGGCCCAAAAAACCCTGCCTGCGGGGGTGGTCCGATAATGTCAACACAAGTTTGTCACCATAACGTCGTATTCAAAACCTGATTTTGACTCTTACCCCACGTTTTTTGGGATCGGCCATCCAGTCAGTATTTTTAGGTTATGTAGAAGTAACAGAAAGGAAGAGCAAGACGAATAGTAACATCGATGCAGCAAAACACTCAGCGAACGCCCATCACTTCAACCTCGTATACTAGCCAAGAGTTTGGAGGTATATTCTCACCAGTAGCTCCTTGGCTCCCATATCTGCATCACAAAGAAGTGAAATGTTACCCAATAGGGTGGAGGAAAAAAACTTGTAAGAGGAAACAGAAGCAACAAGACTTGAAGTACTGGAAAAAAATGAGTGTCTTATACCCCATAGATGGTGGGATAATGAGTCTTCTTTTGTCACCAACTCGCATGCCTGAGAACCGTTCATGTATGAGGGTAAATATAAACCTAATATGGAAGTGAAAAAACAGAAAACCATAAAATTAACACTTAAAAAGTGCTTGTACGGGACTACGGGGTAATTACCATTGAGGCCAACATTCCATCCTTCTATAATATCATCAGCACCTATATGAGACAATAGAGCAGAGGGTAAGAAGGTTAATTAGCTGATAATATCTTCACAGACAGCGGCGTTATAAGGCAAGATAGTACCGAGACGAAACTTGAAGGGAGAACTGTCAATATTTGAGTCAAATATTTGTCCATTCTCCTTCAACTTGCCAACATAGTGGACCGTGATCTAAGCCAACCAAAAGACATTTAAATCAACAGAGGAAAGAATAAGAAAACAAAGAAACTCCATAGCATTTCACCTGACAGACGGACATATACGAGGCATGATATTTGCCCTCCTACAGTTACTTATCCAGTCGAGAAACCAAAAAAGAACTTCAAGAATTACCTTTTTCCCTGGAGCAGCTACTTTTCCATCAGGTTTACCACTTCCTAAGTCTTCAATGATCAACCCATTTGACAAGGTCCTTGTTTGAGATGGCTTCGCTTCCACATTCTTGTCCTCAAATACCTTGCTGGACCTGTTTTTTCCTTCCAAGGGCAATAGAGGGTCATTAATATCCATATTTTCCTTGTACTCCTGATTTTTACTCTTCTTTTTCTTCTTTTTACTTTTCTTGTCTCCAGGTTGATCTCCATCAGCTACTTGATTGGAATCAATGTCAACACTCCTGCACAGAATGCAATGTGAAATTTTCCACAAAATACTTGAAAGAGTTGTATTAAGAGGGATAATGAAACTGGGAAGGGCGCAAATGCTCTGTATGATCCTATGTGTATAACGTAGGAAATCCTTACATAAAATGCATCATACAAGAATGAAAGGGTCAGCAGCAGAGGGGCTCTAAACACGCTCAAAATGTTTTAGGAGAGAGAATACGCACTTAATATCGGAGAACTTCTGATCTTGTTCACTTGTTGGATGATCATCTTCACTTTTGTCTTCTTTCTGTTTTGTTGTATCCTCTTTCAGGACATTATTATCGTTTGCACTACCTTCAACAGATATTCCCTCAGCAGCACATTCTTTCCTTCTCTTCTTTTGCTTTCCACCATTTTCTGAGCCAGTTTCACTAAAAGGCAGCAACTCGTAACTTCCCCTGTTCAGATAAATCATCCAAGATAGATACGTTCATACTCGAGAACCATAATATAATCAACAAAATACAACATTTAAAAGGAAATCACTTGTCAGTAGCTGGCTTCTGATCCTCTGCTTTGTCTTGGAGGGCTCTGCAATCTTTAAGACCACCAGACTCTGGTGTTTTCCATTCCTTCGTCCTTTCTTTCCTTTTCTTCTTTGACTTAGTGTGATTCTCGACGCCCAACTCATTAGAAGGGAGCAAAGAATGATTTGGCTCAACTCCCCTGCTTGAGCATGAATTTACAAATGAAGACAAGCATAAAGGAAGATATGGAAAAAAAAGAAAAAAGATTACTAATAAGATCCAATTTTTCTGTATAGGACATGTTCAACAGCTATGAAGAAGGGAAGAGTACTCACTTCACAAGCAAATCCTGGCTAACTCTGTGAGTATCTTCTTCTGTGTGCTGCAATTTATCTTCAAGGGTGTCGTAGGAATTAAGGATATCAGCTTCAAGACTTTTGCTCACACTAGGCCTTTCTCTCCTTTCCTTCTTTAGTTCAAAGCCATCCTCAGGCACCTTTACCTCAGAATGCAGCAACGAACTACATGGAAGGTCCACGCCCCTTTTTTGATATACGAATGAGATAAAAGCAAATAAACAAAAGAAATAAGTAAAACAACAGAAATATCTTCAAATGAAACCCTGAAAACACAATAACATAAAGGATATCAATAAGCATCAGCACACTGACAAGAGGGTGCTTCCTTGTTTACCATCTTGTCTACTTACACTCCATCTGTCCCCCGTTGTGGGTCCATCTTCACATTTTTGGATGTCCTAAATAATTGGTCCTTTTCGGCGAAAAAAAATCAGTTTTCCAAACCTATACCTTACAAATGGCTATGAACACATTCAAATGTGAGAATGAAGGTCAATGTTGGAAATTATAGTTTCAACTTGATTTGTCGACCAAATGTTGTGATTTCCAAAAGTGACAAATCATTACAGGAAGGAGTACAATATTTCTACTCACTTTCCATTGCCAAAATCTCCAAAGGCAAATGACAAAGAGCCTAAGAAAACTGTTCAGCAAACTTTTAATAATTGAAGGAATATTTCCAGGTTCTCAAGGATTAAAAAAAAGGAATAAATGTATGGACCAACATAAATCAATCAAGCCGTAAGTGGACTGCCAGAATGATGAGTCAAACAACATTCTCACCTTTGTGACTCACCATCTACAAGAACAGCATCAGCTTGATTTGTTTGATTAATCGTAATCATGCCTTCATCTTCTGTTTTAGCAAGGGGGCCATCATCTTTGGCTTTTCTACTTTTATCGAGGGATGAAATTGGGAGTTTGTCATCATCACTACTTTCTATTCCAGAGAAACAACTGATAATGTTTTTCCGTGGTGAACAATGGTCATCAGATTCACGGGACTGGTATTTCTTCTTAAGTCGCCTCTTCTGCCTGCCTTTCCTCTCCTTTAGCTTCTTGGTATCCAACATCTCATCCCCAACCACTGGAGTCAAGATCACCGTATATCAAACAGGAGACCCTCGAAAACAAATGATTGCCTAAACTAAAGATTTATTGGCGCTGAATACAGTAAAATTAACTCTGTAAACAGTAATTTGACAACGAAGTTATCTACATGGATTGATACCAGACGAGATTACACCACATTTTGATTGTAACTTCTAAGCAATGAGTCAAGGAAGAGGTGGCAATTCTAACCCATATTTTTTGACCCGCCCAACCTGCCCACTTATAACCCAACCCGCCCATATTACATAATGGGTTGATATGGGTTCAACCCATATTTACATGGGTTAAAAATGGGTTGAAACTAAGACCCAAGAGAATCTATCCTGTATGTAGGCTTTCACGTAGTACGGCCCACGAACGGAAAGGCATTTCCCGTACTCTCCCTCTCGTTCTTTTATTACTCCCAGGAAAGGAATTTTCAAATTTTCTTAGAAAATGGGGTCCACACTTTTGTGACTTATTAATTTGTCTCGGTGAGAGAAATCGGAAAAGTAAAAAATTTTGATCGAAACTCTTAAATTTTTTAAAAAAGACAAAGATAAGTAAAAAAAAGTTGTCTTATTGACTTATTTTTGTCTTTATTCAAAAAATTATAAGTTTCGATCAAAATTTTTTACTTTTCCGATTCTTCTCGTCGAGACGAATCAATAAGTCACAAAAGTTTGACGCAAAACAAACAAATGCAAATTTAAACATCTATATCATAAACATTTTTAAGTGGTACCTATCGAAATCATTTAATAATTGTACATATACTTCGGGTGGGTTTGGATTAAAAAGTTGAGTGACTTATATTTTTTGTTTTTATTCAAAAAAAAATTTGTATTTTTTTGTTTTGCGTCAAACTTTTGTGACTAATTGATTCGTCTCTATGAGAGGAATCGAAAAACATAAAATTTCGATCGAAACTCATAATTTTTTGAATAAAAACAAAAATAAGTCAATAAGACAAAGGGATTGCGAAATATCATTACCCAAAATTATGAAAATTATAGTTCTCCAGTTGTAGAAAAAGGAAGCTTGAAAATCTTTTGCAAAATTGATTGCAGAAGCACAAGCTAAACAAAACAACGCTGTCCATACTTTCGTAAAACATTTTTGAAATGAAAAGAAACAGAGTCTAACAGCTAGACTTACCAAAAATAAATAAAAAGAGTCTAACAACTAGATACCAACTTTAAAAAAAAAAAATGGAAGGGGAAAAAGGAGAGAGGGGGGGGGGGGAGGATGGAAACGGGTCGGGTGGATTTGCCTTGACCCATATTTGACCCGACCCGTTTCAACCCGTTTACTTTTTGACCCATATTTGACCCACGACCCGTTTCAACCCCCCAGACCAGCCCGTTTGCCACCTCTAAGTCAAGGTTACACCACATAGCAATATTTTGCACAAATCTCACCCAAGTCCTGAGTATCCCGCCAACAAACAATATTAAAGGGGTTGCCATACTCTATATTAATGTTGATAATAATCAACAAAATAAAAAATGCATTAATTGTCAAAGAAACTATGATGTGCAAAACACATACGACGTCCATGAAAGCCTCTAACCAAAGGTAACACACCCGCAAAATTGAAATCGTGCGAACATTATATGCAGAAAGTCTGTGGGGAGAAACAAGAATATCACTTACGATACATACCTCCATCATTTGAAACAGGAGAAGTTGGAAAAACATCAGGATTGCCATCATCAATAAAGCTATCGTCATACCCATCTTCATCACTGGAATGATCAGATGCGTCTGACTCTGTGTTTCCAATGTCCTCCCCGTAGGATTCTCTTTATCATCACAGTAAAGGAAAATAGAAAGATTCCTGCTACTAAACTAACAAGGCATCAAGGAGCTTTTGTCCTATAGAATTTGACTAAGTTATAGCATCTCTGATGAAAGAATCACACAGCATTAGCCACATCATCACTCATGCTAAGTTAGACTTGATGGACAGTTCAAATAAAGTTTAAAAAAAAGTGGCCAATCAAGAGAGAACAAATTTACCAAAGAAACACAAGGATACGTGTCATCGTTAGGATCTGAGTGCCGACCAGAACCCAGAAAATAACCAGTGAGGTGAACGCTTCTAGGACCAATAACAGAAAAGATAACCTCATCATCCTCTTCAAATTCGACATCCAAATGGCATGATTCTGTTTTATCAGGCAACAAAGCACATAGGAAAACTGGACTCTTATTTCCTACATTACACTGAACCAAGCTCTTCGTTGTGGACGAGCCAAGCCCCAATGTTGCCTAAGAAGTCATGGCACATTCATTAGTCAATCACAGCAGATGCCCAAGTCTTGAAAGCCAGACATACTAGGAATTTCGAAGCAATTATTGTGTATAACGATTATACGATGTTGTATCACTACACAACAAGAAATCGTGATACTGACAACAGTTGGGTTGGTGGAAAATTCGGTTTTATCCATTCTTTCTTTGCATTTTTCATTTTTTGGACGCATCACATATTTACTTATAAGGATGCAGGTGGTGCATAAATTCATCACTAACATACATAACCCTAAGAAATTCAAGTGCCCATTAATAAAAATTACAAACAAAAGCAAGATTTTCTTCACAAATGAAGTACCTGAGAAATGTGAAGCCTTCCTCTCCCCCTGTCAAATTTATGGGTGAACGGTTTTCCAGGTTTAACCTCAACCCCTGAAAACCCAAATTAGACACACCTCAATCGGTACGTATAGTATGTCAATCTGATATAGGGCATACAAATATGTATGTAGTTACATATATATATATATATATATATATATATAGAGAGAGAGAGAGAGAGAGAGAGAGAGAGAGAGAGAGAAGCGGGAACTATCCCAGAAAGCCATTGATCGGAAGAAACGTTATGGATTCTAACGAAGTTCAATGGGTAAAATCAGAGCCGTCCCTTAAACCCAAGTGGGAGGAGCTTTTTGGGTTTAGTCTCTCCTAAACCCTAGCATATTTATATGGTGGGTTCGGATCCTCTGTGGTGATTTTGTCTGGTGATCGTGTGGAGCTTCAGTTAATGTGCCCCACCGAGGTGGTAGCCCAGCTGGTGAGGGTCACCACTCCCCTCAACGCAGACGGAGGTTTGAGTACCAGCAGGTGCTCGAAACCCGTCTGCGGGTCAAAGGGGGGACTTTTCACCAGTTGTGCACTAAAGTGGTGAGAGTTGCTACGCTGGTCGCCCCGCTCACCCTTTTTGTTTTTCAAAAAAAAAAATATGTGCACTTTATTTTAGGTTACATTCTTTTGACCCTAACTTATTTTTTTCTCTTTTGAATTTTAAATTAAATAAAAATAAGTTAAGTTCATCTATTCTTCTAAACTTAAATTTAATTGCCTCACACACACTCAATTACAATATAAGTTAAATTTAAAGATTAAAAATAAGTTAAGTTAGAAGAATGGACTGAATTAAAAAAAAAAAGAAGACGTTAAGTTTTAGAAACTTTACGAGGTATCCTTGCAATTCAGGAACATCTCAAGGGTAATTACTAAATTACTATATCGCAAAAGTGACAAGCAATAGACCTCTTTTCATTTATTTTAAGAATAATTACTACTATATCGCAAAAGTGACAAGCATGATACTCCGTATTTCTTTAAGATTGAAATTTTTCCCAAAGACCTTCATTTTTCTAACAATTTTAGTTGTTTCTAAAAATACTGCTCTATTCGTCCCAAATTGCTGATCTGTATTGGATATGGGGTTAAATTCCATCCACCAGAAGTGGAAACCGTGGACAGTCTGTGGGCCTCACTGTACTTTTTTGTGTGTAATTTGAATCATTCATTTTACAGGGTCCACAGAGTAGTATATTCATGTAAAAAATCATCTTTATCGGATATCTATAGGTATCTCAAATATTGAATTTTGGTTTATAGAATACACGGTCATAAATTTTCAAGTTAAACTGTTGTTCATTTTATAAACTAAAATTTGATTTTTGATATGTGTTATTGATGTCCAAACAAGCTTATTTTGTGTGTGGATATATTGCTCTGAGGGTTTACAGTATGAACGGTTCATATTACAATAAAAAATGCACAATGAGACCCACAAATGAGTGGTGGTGGTGGAAAACTCATCTATCTATCTATCTTCTATCAATATATTATAGAAATGTATTTAAGCCTCCAAATATCTATTCCTAATTTTGTAGATTTTTTATTTTCTTTTACTTTTTAAAAATTGAGATGAGAGTGTGTGTGTGATAAAAAAACGTGGGGGAGGGGTTGGGAATAGTGGAGAGAGATTTTAGGAGATTGGTACGGGTTTGAGTTTTATTACAGAAAAGAAGAAAAATAAAACAAGAAAGAGAGGGAGGACGTGGGTGGTTGGGTAGAGAGAGAGAGAGAGAGAGAGAGGGGTTTGGATTTTGGTTTTTATTGTTTCTGTTTAATTTACTTATGTTTTATGGATTTCTTCTTATTTATTTTTTTAATTGATCATTTTTTTTATTTATATTTGCACACACACAATAAACTATTTTAACAACTAACTTTATGTTTCGTTCGATGTACGAAACTACAAATATTTTCACTCCAACGTTTTTTTGTTGCCCCGTGTATCGAACGAGACACAACGCTATAATCATAGGCGGACTTACTAAGGGGCACGTGGGGTCACGTGCCCCCACACCCTCTCATACTATTTTTTTCAACTAAGGTTTTTTCTTGTTTGATTTAGAGGTGCGAAATATATTTCGCACAATTGTGAATCTTTTCTTGATGATTCAAGACGTGTATAACGTAGAGATTGTCAAATAATTTGTCTACCCAAAAATTCAAGTTGATCAGACACTGATAACAACTTGATAAGAACATTTTATTTATGCAAAAATTGTTACACCATGTATTTTTTATGAGTACAAGTATTTCGATGGAGTTGTTTTAATTTAAAGTCTAATCAACATAGATTTTTTAATGGACAAATTATATGACGAGCCCTATCATATGAACGGTTCGGATTGACAAGAGGAGATATACTTGTGGGCAAATTGCACGTACTTGCAGGGAATCTGGGTCCTTTTATTAAGTTAGGAAAGAATAAGATAGAACAGAACATTAAAACAAAATTTTGGAAAACGTATTTTGCTGCTTCACCACTCAAGTGAAAAAATCTAACAGAGAATACATATGTGTGTATATGTTTAAAAACTTTTGGAATGGTGTATAATTATAGTTGACGGTGAAATTCTTTAAGGTTATGAATAATTATGTGCCCCCATTATAAATAAAATCTGGGTCCGCCACTGGCTATACTATATTATAAAAATGTAGTCGTCTCTAGGTTAACAAATAAAGAGAAAATAATTGATGAATTATATTTCATTCTTATCAGAGATACTAGCGTTTGTGCCCGTTCGATACACGGGATTAAAAAAACTACATTGATTTTTTCGGCCTCGTGCATCGAACGAGCTCAACGCTAATTGGATATATAGTCATGTCCAATTTTAGACATTAAAAAGGATCTATCTTTGTAAACACCCCCGATGGGAGGAGAGACACAAATCCACGCCAAAAAAATAGGACCTGAAAAGTTTTCTTTTGATAAGTATTTTTTTTAGATAATTTAAAAAAAAAAAAATAGGACCTGCAAAGTTATCACACTCAAATGTACAAAAATAATTTACACTCTCTCACCCATAAATTTGGGCAGTGCTGGAAGCCTGTCTCAAGTTGCCCTCGTTCTCTCTCTATGCCTTTGCTCTCAAACCCCTGTACATTCACACATAGCAAATACGAAGAATGTCGTTCTGTGCTCATTGCTCATTAGGTTGTTGCGCTTCTCATCTTGTATGCATGTTTCCTGTTCAAGAGTTTGGAAAACTATTTTGTGCTCTTGTTACCCTGCGTTTAGCTAGGCGTGGAACGTACCCACACGTAATCGTGTAACTATAGCGACTGTTTTAGCATTGTCCCAGAACATGGAAAAACCTCTCCAAGAGTTGTGTTTCTCATACTTGAAGCATGAAAATTTGGCCTTTGGCCTTCGCACCAATGTCAAAATGTAACCACCACACCCGTAGAGCTCGTTTGAACTTGACAGTTCACTAATTCTTTGCATGCAAGCAATTAAACTTTCAAGCTATTCCAAACGGGGACACTCTTGCTTTTGCCAACTCTTTTATTTAGGTAAATAATTAGCACATGCACTCCCCTTTTTTATGACGACACTCACTCCTTCGTCTTTTTTTTTTACAAAACTTTATGCATCGTTTCTAACTTCACGTGCTAAAAAAAAAAAATGAAGCGAAAGGAGAGTGTGAATTATTACCATTTTATCCACTCCTTATCATTTTGTGACATTTGTGACTGAGTACAACCGTAAGAAACTCCGAGGCCCTCCTCGCAGGATGGGAGATGACAGGATTGTAAGTATGTCGAGCGTGAATTCGCATTCTACTGCTTAACTTATACTTGTATCCATCTTCTCTACTAGTCTGTCAAATCCTAGGGCAATCTTATGCCAATAATTAATGATGTAAGCTCTATACCAATTTTCAGAACCTAGGCATTATATTTGATTACTTTTGCAGGAAATAAACCGATATTCAAAATGCAGAAAGAAACTTAAATACCAGAATTTCCGAAGGTGATAATTACAACCAATACTTTGAACGACTTTCTTATGAACTACAGTATTTTTCAGGGGAGCAAAAGTTAAGTAAATAAAGATAAACTTCATGAAGACACCAGTGCCAACCAACAATCATAATCCACACTGCGAAAGGAAGCCTGGGTACATGAACTGAATATTAAGCATCAACACATGGCGGCATACACTCAGCAATCCAAAATCAAACGAAACGAAACCTCATGGCATGGGTCAGCTGAATGAATCATCTTTTGCGTAACTTCGGTTCTTGGCAAGCTCTTAATAACATCTGGGACCTCTTCACTCATTGCCAATTGGTTTTGAGATGGATATAAAGTTTCTATATGGTATCAGAGCGGGGCCCGTTCCACCCCACATTTTATAAAATTCACAATCCACACCCCGCAATGACAGACCAGCAAAAAGGCTGCACGATGATAGGACCCAAAAAGTGGCCACACGTGACAGACCTCAAACGCGGCTGCACGTGAGGGGGGATGTTAAGGAAATGAATCCCACATTGCTTGGGAGTGGAATGGGTGATCACTTAAATAACATCTGGGACCTCTTCACTCATTGCCAATTGGTTTTGAGATGGATATAAAGTTTCTACATAATCAAATAACTCAATGGCATGATATTTTCCTCGTAACGGTACACAGTCAAACCCTCTAACTTTATGAATGAAGGTTGCAACGACGAAAGAAACTTGACAAGTACAAGCATTTCAAGCTTCGCTTTTTTGTGGTCAATTAATGAATAAACAAGGAGGCCTGAGTCCCTCTCTTCACGGGACATCCATAACATCTCACCTCCATGTTTATTCCCCACTAAACCGGATTCACTGATAGTATGTGGAATTTCGATAAAGTGGTTAACCCAAGAACATTCTGATGATTGTTGACTAGTTCTTCCGGGTTCCATCGTCCAGAGCTCTGAAATTTTTCCAGAGAAATTTCCGCTCCGTTTGTTTGGGGTTAAAATATTTTTCAATAAAATATTTTATATTTTCAGGTGTTTAATGGTGTAAATATGATGATTATCGCCATCAAATTATTGGAGAGCACTCCACGTTCTTTCATTGCCATTTGGAGCATGTTTGTGATTCCGCGGAATACAAGTTGATTAGAGTATCCTCCCTTCATGCTGATCTTTTAGAATCATCTGATCTTGAGTACTCTTCAACGTTTATGGAGATTCTTACTCTGGGCAAGGACAAGTCGTGGAGAAGTCCCCAACATTGTCACTTGACCTATCGAGAGAAATTGCTTACATTAATGGGAGTATCTTTTGGTGGCATCCTAGTGGAAACCATATCATTGGTTTCGACTTCCAGTTGGAGGAGTATCGGGTGGTTCGCCCCCCACCAAGCACAACAAGTCATGGAGGTTGCTTTTTGTATCCATTCAGAAATCATCTAGCTCTGGTGCTGATTGAGACAAATATAGAGCTCTGGGTGATGGAACCTGGAAGAACTAGTCAACAATCATCAGAATGTTCTTGGGTTAACCACCTTATCGAAATTCCACATATTATCAGCGAATGTGGTTTATTGGGGAATAAACATCGAGGTGATATGTTATGGACGTCCCATGAAGTGATGGACTCACCCCTCCTTGTTTATTCATTTGACCACAAAGAAGAGAAGCTTGAAATGCTTGTACATCTCGAGCTTCTTTCGTCGTCGCAACCTTCATTCATAAAGTTACAGGGTTTGACTGTGTACCGATACGAGGAAAATATCATGCCATTGAGTTATTTGATTAACAGTAGCTTGCCAAGAACCGAAGTTATGCAGCGAAAGATGATTCATTTAGTTGACCCATGACGGTTGATTGGAACACGAGGTTTCGTTTGATTTTGGATTGATGAGAGTATGCCGCCATGTCTTGATGCTTAATTCAATACATGTACCCAGGCTTCCTTTCGCAGTGTGGATTATGATTGTTGGTTGGCACTCGTGTCTTCACGAAGTTTATCTTTTTTTACTTTACTTTTGCTCCCCCGGAAAATACTGTAGTTCATAAGAAAGTCGTTCAAAGTATTGGTTGTAATTATGACCTTCGGAAATTCTGGTCTTTAAGTTTCTTTCTGCATTTTGAATATTGATTTACCTCCTGCAAAAGTAATCAAATAATATAATGCCTTGGTTCTGAAAATTGGTATAGAGCTTGCATCATTATTAGCATAAGATTGCCCTAGGATTTGACAGACTAGTAGAGAAGATGGATACATGTATAAGTTATGCAGTAGAATGTGAATTCACGCTCGACATACACATACAATCCTATCATCTCCCATCCTGCAAGGAGAGCCTTGGAGTTTCTTACGGTTGTACTTAGTCACGTATGTCACGAAATGATAAGGAGTAGATAAAATGGTAATGATCACACTCTCCTTTCACTTTTTTTATTTTAATTTTTAGCACATGAAGTTACAAACAATGCATAAAGTTTTGTAAACTCACATGATAAAAGACAAAGGAGTTAGTGTTGTCATAAAAAAAGGGGAGTATGTAAGTTATTTCCCTAAATGAAAGAGTTGAAGTTTGTGTGACGAAAGCACGAGTGTCCCCGTTTGGAATAGCTTGAAAGTTTAATTGCTTGCATGCGAAGACCAGCAGTTAGTTGGTCTGCGGCATTTTTCTTCCAAATCTTCCATTTTCTTGCCACCCAGACAGAGATTCTAGGGTTCTCATCCTTTTCTCAACTGCGTTACTGTGGTTAATCCATTGGAATGAAAATGAAATTAATGGTTTAGCTTGTTTAGCATTCTTGTATTAGCTCTGAATTCGCTGAATGAATTAGTGAACTGTCAAGTTCAAACGAGCTCTATGGGTGTGGTGGTTACATTTTGACATTGGTCGACAAAGGCCAAATTTTCACGCTTCAAATATGAGAAACACAACTCTTGGAGAGGTTATTCCATGTTCTGGGACAATGCTGAAACTGTCGCAATAGTCACATGATTATGTGGGTTCCACGCCTATCTAAATGCAGAGTAACAAGAGCACAAAATAGTTTTCCTTCGTTCGTAATTTTCTTTGCCTCTGACCTTGTTCTGTGAGATTTCTCATGGGCAATTCAAGGGAGGAGGGTTACGAGTCTCATTTTCCTGCTTTGTATGGTTCTTGCTTGGCGTCTGGTTCTTCTCGTGTGTGTGTGTGTGTGTGTTCAGACAGCTTGCGTCAACAACTACATCATGTTCAAGAACAATCATCTGTCCAATCCGAGACCCAAACCTACGATGGACATCAGAGATGTATGAAGCTTATTTTCCAAGTTCCATTCTTCTGTTAAGCGGGGAGATATTGTTGGTGTTATCGGGTATCCAGGTTTGGAATACTTGACTCATCAGTAAATTTGACTTCGGTGATGTTTATTTATCTTGCTGATTGGTGGAAAGGGGATTAATATGCCGCAACCCTTGACCCATAACTGATATTTCTTAAACTCTCCCAAAATCTTTTGTGCTTATTTGGACAAAATTGGCAGTGGATTGAGGGTCCTTAAGATATGACTTTGGGTTCTTGTGATGAATTTTTTTTTTTGAACGGCAAAAAAAAAATCATTAATCTTGAAATTGTTACAAGACTAATAGGAGTAAGGAAACTACATCATGTTCAAGAACAATCATCTGTCCAATCCGAGACCCAAACCTACGATTGGCAAGAAACCAATCAAGGACATCCATTTTGGCCGAAGCCCACTTGAAGAGGCCGAAGCCCAAACACCCTATATGAGTCTAAAAAACTCATATTGAACACATGGACTGTGGGTTCATAAGGGAATGGCCCCGCATGGGATAGCAAATTTTGATTATTGTACTCGACTATCATAAGTTTCTCCATGCCAGCTGTGTCCTGCCCCCCTACGGCCACAACTTAGGTCCGTATTTTGAGGGTTGATACCCGGGCTTAGCTACTTGCCATAAGGAAATTCTGCTGCATCAAACATGTAATGTAGGGATGCTTGATAATTTTACAAGTCTATACTCTCTATTGAACACAAAAGAGGAGCCAGTTTCTCTCTGTTTGCTTCTGTACTTTTGTAGTTATTTATCATCATCAAAAGCTATTTTGATAAGCAAGAAAACATGTATAGAGGGCTTTCTTTCCCTTATCTGGCGATTATCTGTCACGATAGAAACTGGCAGTTGTTATATGTAGAACCTCAAATCTCAAAACGTATGGCAGATACTGAGAGAATTTGTAATTTTGTTTCTTGTAACTTTCTCCATCATGTCTCTTTTGTTTTGGCAATGCAAAATGTGGGTCTTTATGCATTAGATGCTAGAGATAAAATTATTTGATAATTCACGAAAGCAACTGTCATTACTGTTCTTTTGCTAATGTGTTTTTCAAACTTTCTTTTAGGAAAAAGTAAGAGGGGAGAGTTGAGTCTTTTTCCTCGATCATTCGTATTGTTGGCCCATTGCCTCCATATGATGCCTAGGCAAAAAGCTGGGACCTGGATCAGAAAATACCAATGCAGAGGTGTTCAGAAATTTCCCTTTTTGACATATTCCATGTTGCTTTAGTCAATGAATATGCAGGATGCATTGGTCCCTGGAAGTGCCCGGAATCCTGAAATTTACATACTAAAGGATCAGGCATCAAATAGTATGTGAGCAGGTTTATGCTTTTACTTATTGTTTTTGTGCAACTGTTTGTTTAGTTCTCTATCTTGCTTCCTCCTCCTTCTCCATGTATCTACTACAATCATCTTATATTGCACTTCACCCTTTTTTTTTGTGGGCAAGTCTCCTTCACTCTTTACTTGAATGGAAATTGAGTAGGTTTTGTTTTGGGATTTCGGCTCTTTTTTTGGTACTTGTAGGATGATTATTATTGGTAAACTCTTAAAAGCGCAGCTGTTTATTTTTGTTTTCCTGTCCAAAGAGATGCAAATTTTTATTGGTCTGCAATATCATCGGGGTTCGGTTTGTATGCAGCAACATTGGTCCATGTTTGTGGAATTTTTGATTCATGGAATTTCTTTTTCTTATTTACTTTATGATCATAGAGGTTTGACTAATTTTGGTTGATCTGTGTTTTATGAACTTGTGAGATAATTTTTTTGACCTCTTTTTTCTTTCTTTTTTCGCTTGATGGCAAACATTATTTTTGCTAAGTGTTGCACTTTTTGCTCCCTTTCTTGGAAGGGCGGACATGTATGAATACGTGGCCCTTGGTGCCTGTTCCTTCTTGGTAAGCATGACAAGCCTAACAGTTGATTACTTCTGCAATAATTCCAACAATATCTACTGCTCATTCATTTGTATTTTGTTTTTCTTTGTTCAAGCAATATGTGTTTTTATTCTCTATGTTAGATCCACTGCTATTGATCCTGCTGATCCTGGAATTTTGATTGAAGCTGACAAGATATCAGCCCATAGATCGTGAAAAATAAAGTCATGGAGTACTGCATTGAACGGTCCTTGACGCTGTCAAGGTACGTGGGAGCCAGGGGCAATTAATAGATGGGAAGATGATCATGGACATCTGTGGCGGTGCGCAGCTGGTGCACTGGAGATCAAGGAGGAGGATATTCTAGAGGAGGTGGTGGGGGTGGAGCTCCCTCACTATTTACTGGTGGAGGAAGTGCTCACTAGGCTTCCAGCCAAGTCTTTGATGCGATTCAAAAGCGTGTCCAAGCTATGGTGCTCCACCATCTGCGACCCTTGCTTTGTCAAGGCACACAATGTGCTTTCTCGTTCTGCTTCTGCTGCTGGCCTTGTTGGTGACCTATTAATGGTATGTGCTTCTGATAGTCTTGATTAATTCCAACCTCTCATTTGATTTCTTCCACACGAGCCCTAGCCCCAATGATATTGAATCGGCGGCGGTTTACCAACTTACTGTGTCCCCACAGAATTGCAACATTGGAGTTATGAAGGAAGAAATAAGTGATGTGCTCTATTGTTATGATGCAACTACGGTACCAGTTAACATCATCGTTTGTTTTTACTTGCAAACAAATCTACATGGTGGGTTAGCCATTTGCAATGTCTCTACTCATGAAATTGTAGTCGAATGATGCATAGTTGAGTTAAACATAAAAAATAGTTAACAACATTCCACAATCCAAGAAACTACAATCCAAAATCAGAATGAGCATAAAGAAACTATAATCTTCAAATTCCTTTATGGAAATGTGTTCTGAACTTCATTGTGATTAGTTTTGTTCACACTTCTCTGCAAGAGTGTAAAATTAGGAGAATGAAAACTCACTATATATACATACTAGTAACACAACATATGAATGCTTTTGCCTTTTGTAATGTGTCGGAAATCAGGAAGTAACTTTTTGTATCATATATGGTATATATGACACACAAATAGAGCATGATCATGTGTGTCAAGTCCTAAGTTCAAGAAAATGTCTACTTAGTGTGCTTGTTTCGTGTTACATCAGTGTCCCTCTTCCATGTTGGGCTCCTTCTGGTTCTGGGTCTTCAAAGACCAACCTAATCAAACCCCATTGGGCCATAATCTCTTTTCAAGCACTAATTAAGTCCATCGACATTAATTTAGGACCTAGTTTAGGGCCTTGAGCCAAAACCTGTCCTTATCCAGTGAAAGGTTCCTTCATCAGATTAACGTAAAGTATCATAGTATACCAAGTTCATTTAAATCATTAAACATGTTCTCTTGACCTAAATCAATCAACCGTCTTTCAAGAACAAATCATTCTTAGATTTCAATACTTGAGTCTGTTATTTACAAATTCATGCATGTGGGAGGTGGATTCCGTAAGACTCCTCTGGATCCTTTCTTCTCTGCTCCGCTTGCACCTACACCAAGGCGTGAGGCTGTTGGCCGCCTCTCGCCCCTCCGACGAGCAAGTAAGTATAGAAGGAGAGAGTATTTGTGAAATGGTGTGTGAGTACGTACCTCCTATAGGGTTTATCCCTCCCTTTATATAGGTGAGTGTACTTGCCCTCCAAGCTAAGAGCGACCATGACGCATGGCACATGCCCGTGACGTCACGAGTAACCGCCTCTCTTCTTAGACGTTCAAGGTCCCTCTGGAAAGAACAAGAGGAATCTCCACTTGGCCTTCACATGGGTCAAACCGACCCGACCGACAAACCCGGTCCGCAAGCTCGACCCGAAGGCTCGGTTCTTGGGCCTACAAACTGGACCATAAACCGGTGGATTGGAGCCTTCGGTCCGGCCCACCTCCACTTGGCTGTTCTCTTGTCTTGTTGGGTTTCAGCCCAAGTAACGCACACTGGGCTAGCTAGGCAAGCCCAATCTCTGGCTCTGCCTGCTTCCCTTCCACGGGCCTGCCCTATGGCCCAATTCAGTTCGGCCCACCACAATGCATCATGAAAATGTTTCATCAAAGCCATATAACGTATACCAAACTCATCCTACTATTATTGGACATTGGTAATGGAACTCTTGGAAAAAGAGTTTGTATGGTAAAGTGAACTAAACAAAACCAAACAAACTAAAACTATTTCTTGAGGGGAAGATTAGGATTGCCACCCCTACAACAACCATATCGGAAAAAAAAAGGTGGTAGATTTAGTCCATCAAAAAAAAAAAAAAAAACTACTCCATTTTAAGGTTTGAGATAAATAAAATCTCGTATTATTATGCATAAGATAGAAGTAGAACCGATAAAAGAAATGATGAAACTTGAGTTTGAATCATGTTTTTACCTGTCTTTCCTCTTCCTACCCCTTTTGGACACTAGAGCATCTACCTTATTGAGTAAGATAAGGTTCTCCTCGTAAGTATCAACATGAAAATGGCCTAAAGCAACATAAATTTCCAAGTTCATGATTCCTTTTGTTCCGTGGGTCATATGAAGAAATCTCCCAAGGCTGTGTTGTGTAAACCTCTTCCTTCTGTCCCATTTTGTTTTGTCTGTTTTCTTTTTGGGACGTCCCAAAAAATTGTCTATATCTAACAATATATACTCCAATATTTTTTATGATTTTGAAAACTTTGCTCAAAAAAATAAATTGAGATCTATCAAACAAGATCCATATTAAATATATAAAATATTATAGATTATAAGATATAGACAATTCTTTGGAATGTCCCAAAAAGGAAACAGGCGGAACAAAGTGGGACGGAGGGAGTACCATTCTTTCGCATACCTATTACCCCTTTAATTCCTCCAGTTAGACCAACTTTGGCATACTTAGAGCATCCGCAGTAGAATAATCAAAAGTTGTCACATCATCTTTTGGTTATGTATTTAAGTAATTGCTAAAGTTAGTAATGTAGATATCTACAATACTACAATCAAAATTGAATAACTAAAACTTGTCACATCACATTTTTAACTTATAAAAATCTAAAAGTTGTGACATAGAAAACAATTTTTAAAAAATAGATTTCAAACTAATAAAAACAAGTTATTAGAAAAAGAAAAAATAGTTTTCAAATAAAAAAAGTTTTTGAAAAAAGTTTTCTTTTAAAAAAAACAGTTTTCGCAAAAAAAAATAAAAAAACTTTTTTTAAAAGTATTTTTCTTAAAAACATGTTGATAATGGAAGAGAAAGAATGTTTTTGTGTAATGATGGTGTACTTGATTGAGGAAATATGGGAATAACTAAATTTGGTTATTGGCAAAAGGTTACTAGTTTTGATTATCCAATAGCCAAAATTTGATAAGTTGCTAAAATGTTTCTAAGTTTGTTTATTCCAATGTGAGTTCTTTTTTAAACAAATGTTGCTAACCTTAGCAACCTTTTGGTTTGAATATTATATCACTATGGATGCTCTTATACCAAGAATCAACTGCGCCATACTCTTTGATTATCCAAAATCCAAATAGATCGAGCAAGACTTGTCTGCACAATCGAGATTATCTTCACACAACAGAGAAATAAATCCCCCAGATATACTGAAGTTGTGGTGATGTCGAGTCTTTCATTTGCAAGATCATTTGGAAATGGTATCATTTTAAACACCTCGTCACATAAATCAAATGACAAAACCAATTTCTCCTTCGAATTCCTTGTAGCCTCTGCTGCCCAATGAAGAACCCCTTCCAAACAAGAGGTTATAATCACCCAAAACAAAAGAACACTTGGGTTTGTCCAATATACACGGCCGTATATTAATCACCCAAAACAAAAGAACACTTTGGAGAGCAACCGGTCCTCTTGTTGAGGTTTAATGCGGGATCTTGGAAAATGAATCGTGGAGCGGGTGAGTCTTTTACCCTTGGATTTCGAATAGCCTCTTCGCGAAACTTTAATGCTTTGTTTGGTTTGTGTTTTGAAAAGTTTTTTGAAAAATAGTAGGGGTAATAAGTGGAGAGAGATAGAGTGAGAAATGTTGGAAGTAGGGAGAATCTAGGGGGAATCTAGGAGGAATTTTTTTGAAAAATTCTTTTTGAAAATGGAAGAGAACAAGGCATAATATACGGTCGTGTATATTGGACTTGTGTGAGTGCTAAGTGCCAGTCATATACTTGGTGTGAGAATGTGTTCTTGTATGAGTGAGTGTATAAGGGTTGAGTGTGGGTTATTTTATACTCAAGTGTACTTAATACTGGAACTTCTCATAGTAAAAGAACGGGATTCTCTCCGTGGAGTAGGCGTGTTATTGCCGAATCACGTAAATCTTGCAGGTCTCTTTCTATTTATTTTTCATTATACTTCCATTGGTTGCGATTTGTGATCGTGTTGAATCTCGGTTTTTGGGTGCTTCCGTATTTTATCCCATTAATGGAAACTATATATGGGTTGTCCACCACCATTATTTTGGGCCCCACGGTAAGTTAATTGCCGATCTGAACTGTTCATCTTGTAGTGCATGTAGAGTTGTATTCTCATTCAAAAAATTAGCTTCGCCGGACATCATTTAAATTTTGATTTATAAAATGGATGGTCATGGATAATTTAACTCAACAAGATCAGGCCGTCCATTTTATAAACAAAATTTTTGACTTTTGATTGATCTATTGATATCCATCATCTGTCAATCTAATTTTTTGCGTGATTGTACTACAATATTGGTCCAAAAAGATGAACAGATCGGATTATAACACTAAACGCATGGTAGAATCCGCAATAGGCAGCGATGGATTATAGAAACCCCTCCATTTTCTCCGCTGGTGGAAAGAATTTAATCTCGTTACAGACAAACCATAGCGAGTCCGGCTCCTCTCCAATTCATAGGGAATTGGAGGATCTTCCAATTCCAATTCAATGGTCAAGATTACTCTAGTAATTCAAGCCCCAAAGCTCATGTTGTATTCTACGAGCACCCAATTACTTCCCCAATATTTCTCAATTACATAAGCGTCTACCCTCCCCGTTTTTTTGAACGGCGGAAAAAATTCATTAATCTTCGAAGTTGTTACAAAAAATTCATTAATTTTTTTGAACGGCGTCTTCTCTCCCCGTTAAACCTATCTCTTGAAAAAAAAATATATATAGAGCTCATGAGGATTTTTTTACTAATATTATATCTTTTTTTTTTCTTTCAGCATGATTTTTTTCGCTGATATTATCTTATTATGTAGCTCATGAGATTTTTTTTACTGATACAAGTGTATTTTCACGTGTACTTCACACTGTGTCGTGTACTCATTGATGTAGTTGTTCTTGTATATAAGAAAGTTGAAATTAAGATTCAGTTATGGAAATTAGAAAGAAATCGTAAGATTAATTGAACGTAAGAATTTTTACAAAAAAAATATTTTAGAAGAAATGCAAAAGGAGTTCTTTGTTTAACCTTGTGAATCTGATAGTTTTTTGAAGTTGCATCTGTTATTAAAGTTACGATATGAAATTTTACTAATGTTTGGAATTTGGTAAATTGGTGTCTGGAATGTGATAATTGGGGAATATTTGGGGAGTAATTGGGTGCCCGTAGAATATCATATGAGCTTTGGGGCTGAACATACTAGGATAATCTTGACCATGGAATTGAAATTGAAGGATCCTCCAATTCCCTATGGATTGGAGAGGAGCCGGACTCCTTCTTCTGGTTCGAGATGCATATGGTTCTTCAGATTCTGAAGAAGAGGTAAGAAAACTAGTTTTCCCCTTTTAACCTTTCATTTCATGGAATGATTTTCAAGAACAGTGATTGGACCTTTTTTTCTTTTCAACTATGTAGGGCCATGAGGAGCTTAAATGCTGCCAGCTTGCGTGAACATGAAGAATTTACAAAAGTTAAGAATACAGCAACTATAGAACTTGGAAGATACTATGGGATTGAGACATGGTACTTCTCTCCCTTTCCACCAGAATACAATTACTGTTTGAAGCTGCATGTACTTTTGTGAGTTCTGCCTCACTTTCATCAGTTTCATGAAGCACAAAGACCAGCTTCAGAGGCATATATAGTGAGCTTGGCCTCATTTTTTTCTTAGTAATTCATGTTACTTTCTGAAGTTCAGAATTCGGTATGCATAATTGTAAAGATTAAGGCTCCGTTTGTTTCGATGTAAAATGTTTTACAATGTAAAATATTCTTCTTGTAAAATATTTTTTTTAAAAATAAATTTCAAACTTTTATTTTCCGGTATTTGGTTGGTACTTGAAAATATTTTCAGAAATCAACAAAATAGTGAAAAGAGAGAGAGGGGGGTTTTAACGGTGGAGAGATATGAGATTATTGGAATTGAACGTGGGTCAGGACTAACAATCGAGGAAACTGAGTAATGAGAATTGCAGTAGAAGGCAACAGGTTCATTTCGGAAAATAACTTACGGAAGATTTAAGGTTAAGTCATTTTCATCCAATTGATGGAAAATGTTTTACATGTAAAATATTTTCCTCATTTTTTATACAACCAAACACCGAAAAATAGGTAAAACATTTTACCGGAAAATATTTTAAGTCCAAACAAACGGAGCCTAAGAAAAACATTAATTGTAGTACTCTTTTTTCTAGACGTTGTAGTGAAGTACTCGCATGCATAAAGTGAGCTGTATGACTTAAATATTTAAAAAATGCTTCTTAAGCAACAATCTTACCCTCTTGATGCTTATATCGTTACCATGTTCTCTTCTTGTTAATGAATACCCCCCGATCCTTGCCCTTGCCCTTGCCCTTCTTAAAACCCCGTTGCCTTCATGTTGTTTGATTTGACCATATATGACACGGGTAAGGTGACGCAGCGGAATTCACGAGAGACTAGTTAACGTACTAGTCCAAATGAGATAAACAACTCGTTGCAACGAGCAAATTTCGTGCACAAGAAAGAAGAGAGAATCTCTGCAATATTATTGATTTAAAAGCTTTTAAAAGTTGAATAATTGAATAGGTTATAGTTCTTTTTATAAGACCCTAACCCTAGAAATTCTACTGTAAAAAAAATCTTAAATCATGCTAAAACAAGGGGCATTAAATAAAAGATATTTCCTAATTAATTAAAATAAAATCCTAATTCTTGTAGACCAAGAATCCTAATAAATGTAGAAATCAAAATCAAATTGAATACGGAAAGTTAATAATTCTAATCTAAACGAAAATATTCCTAGTCAAAATTTTATTCTAAAACAATAAAAATAAAGTACAAAAACTCTCCATTTTTGTCCTACATCAGTCTCATTTTCTTCAAAAGAACTCGCCATCGAGTTCTCATTAGAAACTTGCCACCTTCCCTTCCAAAGAAATAAATATTTGAAATACTTCAACCTCTTGCTTGTCTTCCAAAAATCATTCAAAGAAAAGTGTTCATACAATGATCTTTTCTCTTCATTCTTCAACTTGTTAACAAGATGTACTAGACGAATGTTGGAAATCCATTCAAACTGTTCCACTCCAAGAAAATCTATGAAATCAATATGACCCCCGTCAAACATGCAAATCTTGCAATGAATCTGTTTTTTGGATGTATGCTTCGAATAGATAGTTGGTTAATCCTCTTGAAGAAAAGAATAATTCTTTCAATACCAACTTACTTTTGCATGTATCGCTAGCCAGACTATCTTGCATAACACTAATATTAGTATCAACCAAATCCAATGGACAATTATTTTGGTTCTCAACAGCTTGATCACCAACATCGATATCAATTTTTTTAGGGTTATTTCTAAGGACACCCCTTCAACTATCACGTTTTGTCAACATAACCCCCTCATATTTAAAACTCATCAACCTCACCCCTCATCTATCAAAACTCATCAACTTCACCCCCTCCCCTCATTTACGTTAAAAACTTGTACGGAAATACATGAAAAGACTAAGTTACCCTTTCAAAAATCCCCAAATTCAAAACTTCTCCTTCCTTCTTCTAGTTCGAGTTCAGAGAGAGAGAGAGAGAGAAGAGGAGGAGGATGAGGAGGAGACGAATTTTCTCCCAAAAAGTCTGACTTAAGATAATGGGCTCTCCTGTTCCAATCTTTGTTAGTTGTGTACATCTAATCTAGAAAACCCATAAAAGCATACTGGAAACAAGAATCCAGTTTCATCTTCTTTCGCTTCAATTTTCAGCAATCAAACAGACAACTTGGAGAAACCCACAAAACTTAAAAATCGTAAACATCGCATATATGAACACTTTAACTGTCAACAAATCTCAGTCTTATATTTTCCCAAGACTTCAACTTTACTAACCATATTCCATGTAGAGAACGATAATTAACCTAAGTAAACACAATTTACCGATAAAAAGCTGCACACAGAGAGGGGGAGAGAGGGAGTGAGAGAGACTGACATCGTTCAGGACCGGGCCCGCCATCGGAGTCGAGGGAGTTGAATTGACCAGCCAAGCGGGTGTTTTGATCAGCTGCGTCGGTCTCTTGTCGAAAGCCACGACCTTTGGTCCTCTTGGGCTCGGAGGCACCGCCAGTGATGGCGGATTTGAGCTTGGGCATAGGAGCAGTGTCCACGTCGACGCCCCCGTCCTCGTCCATGAGATCGTCGTCCTTCGGCTCGAAGTCCACCGCTTCTATTTCTGTATTAGCCATCCCCTCTCTCTCTAGAAGTCTCGACCAGGTGGGAGCGCAGAGGGGGCGAGTAAGGGTTTCTGCAGTCGGAACTCGGCTTCGTACTTTGGTAGTTATAGAGAGGAGTTGGAATAAGGAAATATTACACTGATCTCCCTCAGGTGGCGGTAGCAGTGGCGGTTGGGATTTTTTTTTTTTGGGGGTTGAGGGAGAGGGTTGATTGGGGAGAGAGAGAGAGAGAGCAAGCAAGCAGTATTGTTGAGGAGCCCAAGAGAAGGGCATTTTAGACTTCAAATCGTTTATTTCGTCCAAATTAATGGTTTTTGTTAACATTTCTTAACAGAATTGGACATAAGGGGTGATGTTGATGCGTTTTGATAGATGAGGGGGTGAGATTGATGAGTTTTAAACATGAGGGGGTCATATTGACAAAACGTGATAGTTGAGAGGTGTCTTTAGAAACAACCCATTTTTTTTATTATCAACCTCAATTTTAGCTTCCACTTTTTTGCTAATACCAATGTCAACTTTCTTTTTACTATCAGCTTCAATGTGCCCATAATGATTGCATTCGACATCAACCTCCACTATTTCTTCGGTGTTCGGCTCAACAAATATCACCTCCTCTAATTCAACTCGATCTCCTTCCTCTTCTGCGATCTTGTATCCATCGTAATAGTTGGAACATGATTAATGTGAGATTGAAAGATCTTTATTGGTTTGTTGACCTTCAAAGTTTGATCGACTCGAACCCAACAGTCTCAGTGATGTGTCCCTCGAGTTTTCAATAGCCGCAATGGTATAATTTTTATTACTTGGAAAAGAATAACACAAGTCAAGATTATCTCGCGACAATCGCTTGGACTCAAGATTTCTTCGGTAGTCTTCATACAACATCTGACCATGATGCGATTGAAGAAATCTATCACTCATCAATCGTCTCATCCTGAGCCATGTCTTGACTGACTTTTTATACTGGCGGCCCCGATTATATTGCAATTGCTTCCACCATCTAGAAGCATATCCTTTAATTTACAGGCCACGTATCTAACTTCCTGTTCTTCCGGAATTTCCATATACTCAAGAAACGTGTCAACTTTACGAAACCAATAAATTAAATTCCAATACCCATTAAAACTAGGAATTATTGGTTGTACCTAAAAAGTTAAAAAGTCGTCATCTGTGCGATAAAACCCTTCAAACCTTGAATGTCGCTTATTCGACTGATATCCATAATAGTCCTCAAATAACTTGTCTTCAGATTCATCCTCACTATCAAGTTGATAATAAGAATATCTTCCGGAGACGTTTTGATTAATAGGTTGGTTGCGGGTAAATCCCTCAATGTGGTTCCTATCAACTTTGTGTTTAACAGATTGACCATGGGTAAATCCCTTGGTACGAGTTCTGTTAAGTTCTTCCCCACGACCAACGTCAATGGGTGTGTCTTCAACAATGTTTGGTGCCATCGAACCAGAAAAAACGTGGTTCTGATACCACTTGACGCAGTGGAATTCACGAGAGACTAATTAGCGTACTAGTCCAAACGAGATAAACAACTCGTCGCAACGAGCAAATCTTGCGCACAAGAAAGAAGAGAATTTCTGCAAAGCTTTTAAAAGTTGAATAATTGAATAGGTTACAGTTCTTTTTATAAGACCCTAACCCTAAAAATCCTACTGTAAAAGAAATCTTAAATCATGCCAAAACAAGCGGCATTAAAGAAAAGATATTTCCTAATTAATTAAAATAAAATCCTAATTCTTGTAGACCAAGAATCCTAATAAAGGTAGAAATCAAAATCAAACTGAATACGAAAAGTTAATAATTCTAACCTAAACGAAAATATTCCTAATCAAAATTTTATTTTTAAACAATAAAAATAAAGTACAAAAACTCTCTATTTTTGTCCTACATGGGATACAAGGGTGGGAGCTGTGTCCAATAAGTATCGGCTCTGAAGGTGGTGATAATATTTTTTTGCATATCTAGTGATAAAACTCATGTACTATCTCCACTATAGAAATCAACAAACAAAAAATAACAGAGAAAGATGAACAAAGCAACAAACAGAGAGAGAGAGACCTTGGCTGTGCGTGGTCGCGTCAGAAGTCGCGGAGGCGAAAATCGCCACGGGTGGTGGTGCCGTTCGGTGGAGGGAAGGTTGCCGGTGGTGGTGGCGGTCGGCGGTGGCGGACGCGGTGGTGGTGTTGGTCTGGTCGTCGGCGTCCTCCTCCCTCTCGCTCGCTCTCTCTCTCTCTCTCTCTCTTTCTCTACAGATGAACGCGTCTTTTGATTTTAGTTTTTTTTTTTTTTTGGGGACACCCAAAACGACGTCTCGTTTTGGGCTATCCAGGATTGGGGCATGGGCTGGTTTCCAGGTCTGTAGACTTATTGAAAAACAAACTAACTAATGACCCTTAACCATTAATAGCCATGCATGAAACCTGCCGCCAAAAACATTTACCCAAGCTCAGTGGCGGAGTAGGAATTTCATTTAGAGGGCACTTCTTTACAATTGACCAATGATTATTCTTGTGGTTCCGCAATTAATTGTTCGCCATTTATTTTGAAAAGCTAGAAAATGAATTGGATGGACTAAACATGTTAAATAAAGTATCAATTTGCTATTTGCCTCCCTAAAACAAGCATTCAATTCTTCAAGGGTCCATTGATTTGGTTGAAAACATGCGACGATAAGTCATATGCCCAAAATTTTCAATTTCTCTAACATTTTTTGAGTAGGTGTACCAAAAAAAAAGAAAAAAAGAAGAGGTGTAGGGGATAAAATTCTGGGGGGCACATGATCCCCCGAGCCTATGCTGGCTCCACCCGGCCAAGCTTCCCATTCAAAATTCACGTGCAAGTAAAATTTGAACCAAACCCATCATCCACTTTCGGCAGAAGGAATTTGATCTTGTTTGGAACTTATTGAAAAAGAAGAGAAATGAAGGTAAAATTAAAAAAATTCTCTCCGATTGTTTGTTTTGGAGAGAAGAAGGGAAAAGAAAAAAAAATTAAATTCAGCACAGTATAATTTCCTTCTCAGTTTCCTCTTATTTTTCTCCAATTTTCTTTTCTTTTACTTTCCTCAAGTCCTAAACACAGCATTAGAATTTCACACACTTTGTGTTGCGCTCCACCATGATGTGTGGTGAAAAAAGGCACAAGACATGCGGTGTACCACCCAAGACCCCACGATGCACGGTGAACAAAGAGCATAGGGTTGTTTAATTGTTCTTCCAGTATTACAATCTCTGACGATATCGGAGATTATAAATAGCTTGGAAAGAGCCCTGGCTGCTCGTTCTCCCCCTTCGCCAAGCGGCCCTCCACCTTCGCCACCGCTGTGTCAGTCCACAACTGGATCTTCAACATGATCGTGTCCACTTTCTGTGTCTATATCTTCAACACAATCGTGTCCACTTTCTGTGTTTTGGGCATTAAGCGCCGACACATAAACAATTTTGTTTTGTATTTCTGGAGATATAACCGCTAGAGACCACATCATTTTGTTTAGTGTACACTTTTCCAATCATCATTTAATTCAATCCAGCCTCAATATGTGTGATAATTCACCTGCTACAAAAATTCAATACGATGGCGATTGCAGCTCAGAGTTTAATAGCTGATGGAAATGTTCGAACAAATGACCAATCAGTATTTCTCCGAAAGTTCGAACTGGAGAAAACAAATGCACCATCAAAGACAGCCTAAGTTAGTCCTTAGGTTCCCTCAAGAAGACATGCATACCCCTTCTTGTGTTGCAAGAGCCGAATTTGCAGCTAAAGAACAAACCAAACTAGTAGATTAGAAACTATTCCACACCAAATTCTACGAACTTTACAAACGAAATGTGAAATTTCAGGTAATCTGACCAATGACTCGAGTAAGTTGTATAATTCCATTTCTCCAATAGAAAGTAACTTAATGATCACTCATTTCATACAAAAACTCCTCAGCAGAATAAACCTAAAACCCTCATCAGCAACTGAAAAGACTTGAGAAACTAGCCAAGCAACAACAATGATCCAGGGCAACAAGAATAGTAATATATATTGTAAATGATACTATAAGTCTCTATACAGTTTCTCATCTCATTTGCTTTATTAGAAGGACGACATCAGTTATGCCAATTGCAACACCCCCGCTCTAAGAGAGAATTCGGGCAAAGGTGTAACAACCCACCTCCTCAAGCACCACGATCAAAACATAACAAAATCAGTTGTTTAACACTACTCACTCACTTACAAACAAGCAGAAAAACCTAAAGAAAAACCAATCCCACTTCCTTCAATATATTTACATAACTTTCCATAATTTCCTCTTGTGCGTACCCTTCATCTCCTCCCATTTTATCCCCTTTCTTTAGTGTTCCTTCCCCTCTGTCCAACCCAGCTCTCCCTTAGCCGAGTTCCCCCCATGTGTATTACCTAAATACATACATATAGAGTTATGGGAGACAACCCCATGAATTATTGGTGCCAAATGTCATTAACCCCATACAAGCTGAAAACCCTCAAATTCTTCTTTAGCACCCACGTGCCCATCTCCATTCTTTGTCATTTCTCTCAGAATATAGTCCATAAATATTTTAACTTATTCTCTACTAATATGTGGTCCTCATTAAAAGCTACAATCCTTTCTTTTTTTCTTTCTTTTTCTTTTTGTACAAAAATGAGAGTCGGGTCTCACAAAAGGTATCCTATCTCTTTTATTTGCACTAATCTTTAAGCTGCCATGCATAGAACCCAATGTAGCATTCTTTTGCTCAATAAGGGTTGTCAGGGCTTTGTCAATTTGAGAAAAAACATCTTCCTTGGAGGCATTCCATTTATCTGCAGCAAACAAAGGCCATCAAACTTTAGATTTCAGGAAGGCACGGGATCCTAGTGCAAATGAAAGTTAAAACTCTGATAACCATTAAATAACTAGGTCGCCAGCCCTTTTAAATAACTAGGTCGCCAGCCCTTGAATTTCATGGGAAAATCTGATTTGATGAGAAGTAGGAACTTCATCAATAGGAAGAAGAGACATGAAAGTTTTGTTGTAAGTGATGGATAGCTAGAAAGAGTTATTCATTCCAGGTGATAGACTGAGGCATTATGTGTCAAGTATTCATCAAAATCTACAATCAGTACTATTACAATTGAAACTGTTTTTGTCTACATATTAGTTCATAACTTAATATCCTCAAAAAATAATATCCTCAGCTTTTTCTCTGCTGCGATAAATTACGAATTTATAGGAAAAGGAGGCAAAATCTCGATACATAACTGATCGATACAAGGTATTCTAGCCTTATAACATCTATAGAAGATGCATTTTGACTAGTGTAATGAAACAGTAAGAATAAAAAAGGTTAAGAACCTGGTCTGAATTCTGTCAAATACTAACCACAAACCAATCAGTCTATCATGCATGAGTATTGGTTACTTTCGTCCTAAAACCCTCTATGAAGTTACAATTCTTGCTTTTCACAACAAAAAAGGTTCCGACTCTATCGGTTACAAGAGCAATTTTCGATTCATAAATCAAGCTGTGAACTTGAGATTCATCACCATTATGCTCCACAATAGATTCACCTAAAGATTCGTAAAGGTTTTGCCATGCATCCAGAATCAGATTCAACTGATTCATTGATTGTACAATTTTGAGAACCATGCATGCAACCCACATATTTAAATTAGCAACAGTAGCAATTGCAGCTCAAAGAAGTTTCTGTTGCTCAATTCACATCTTGACCAATTTAGCTCTTCCACAATTTTCCTTCTTTCATTTTATGATTTCAAGATTGCATATGCATTTTTATACTCAATCCAAATCATACATACACAGAAAAGAGTAAGGGTGGAAGTTTAAATCACATACCTTGATGGTTATGTCCTCGTACATTGAAAGCACCGACTCCACATTTTGATGATGAGTTTGTAATCGCAATTTTACCTACATCATGCCAACATGAGGAATAAACCAAAATAACCAATGAAATGGTAGGACAAACCATGAACAAAGATGGAAATCTTTCATTAAGAACTCCAAGCATTCAGGCTTATTAAAAAATGTTGAAATTACCATTTCTTCTGTGTCATCAAAGCACTGGGTAAGCCTCGCAGCAATTTCTTCAGTCTCTGGTGGAGAATACTTTATGTGATATATCCTGCCAGTAACAGGATCTAGCCTACGCCCCACCACTCGCTCCACAAGATTGTCCTCAGCCACCTTCAAATAGGTACGAAAGTGTCACAAAAAAAAAAGAGGTACAAATGCTTGGGTAAAAAAATGGTCGCATTGAAAACCTAGTTAACATTTAGACAACTAAATCAGGGCAGAGGATAGGTGGATCCTGAAACCACAAATGATAACATGTGCAAGCAACATAAGACTTGCTTACAAAGATAATTTGAAATCTACAAATTAGCTATGCACTAGCTTTGGCTACCATGTCATACGTGGTGTCTCTTAATGACCTGATGATTCACGGTAACCAAATAGCAATAAAGTACAAGCAGTAACAACAACAAAACCTCACTTCTAGAAGGATAAATATGTCTGGCTGAAATCCAATTTCTTTAAGTGCAGTTGCTTGAGATAACCTCCTTGGAAATCCATCCAAAAGCCAACCATTTTCTTGAGAATCTGATTGCAAAAGGCGCTCCTTCACCATCTACACTCCATAGGAAGAAATGTTAACCATTAAAGAGCAACATGAAACTGCAACACAAGAAATTGCCAAACCTACCATGAAAACTATTTCTTTAGAGACCAATTGTCCTTTCTCCATGTATTCCTTTGCGCGCTTCCCATTTGCACTCCCAGATGAAATTTCCGCCCTCAGTAAATCTCCAGCCGCAATATGAACTAAACCATACTGCATATATGAGGATGACTTGATTCAATCTGTTTTTGTTCATGGGGCAATCACAATTCCACTATGAGAAACCCATAAATAATGGCACAAACTCAGCAGGCAACGAATAATGCTTCCAAGAAAAACAGTTTGGAACTTCAAAGCGGAATATAAGCACATATCAGGAATTTATTTAATAGTTAAAGGCTTACCTTTCAACAGTTGATATACAATTAGTTAGCTTGTTATGAGCCAGTTTCTCTCTACTTCCAGTGAAAGTTTTGTAAATCAAATAAAACAAAAAAACCTTAAGACTTTTTAGGTTCTCCTGATAACATTAAAAAGTTTGCTAAAAGACAAACATGGCCAATGGCATCAGCTAACAAGAACTCTAACCAAGTTAGATTAACACAAGTATAGTAACATAAAGCTAGCTACGCAGATTAAACAACCCAAAACATGGATTTACGTCTAGTGCCAGAAGCAAGTTTTACGTCTATCATCTCACAAGGCCAAACACAAACTTCAGACATAATCTACCTAACAGTTTGTTTGTTTATATAAATGGGGAATGATAATATGCACGATTTTCTGTTTGCGGAATTTCATATGCTAATGGGCACTGTAATGTACATTAGCATTCTCCACAGCTGTAGGTTGCACATAGACTACTCTTCGGGAAAATTGAAAAGTACCTTCCAAACTTTACACTCAATGTCTAATAGACTCCCAAACTTCCAAAAAAAATCAATTTTACTCCTAAAGTGTAGAGAACATTTACTACTTGACAACAACATTGTGCAATATCTGCCAATCTAGAAACAGTGACGGGACAACTAAAGATCACTTGGATGCCTTGGGAGGTTTTCAAGTGACTAGAGCAGGTTAGAGAAGATTGATGGATGGGAGGTTTTCTATTAACCAATTGTAACAGTTACAAGGATTAAAGGGCAAGAGCAGAAAACATCACGATGCGTGGAAGCATCCCAACGAGGTTGAGACCCAAACCCGCGACAATAATAGTTACAAGGTTATCTTTACTTGTTAAGCAAAAAAAGATAAACTTCATAAAGACACCAGAGCCAACCAACAATCATAATCCACACTGCAAAAGGAAGTCTGGGTACATGTATGGAATATTTCGACATGGGTTAGCTAAATGAATCATCTTTCGCTGCATAACTTCTGTTCTTGGCAAGCTACTATTAATCAAATAACTCAATGGCATGATATTTTCCTCATAACGGTACACAGACAAACGCTCTAACTTCACAAATGAAGGATGTGACGACGAAAGAAACTTGAGAAGTACAAACATTTCAAGCTTTTCTTTTTTGTGGTCAAATGAATAAACAAGAAGGGGTGAGTCCCTCTCTTTACGGGATGTCCATAACATGTCACCTCCATATTTATTTCCCGATAAACTGCATTCACCGATAGTATGTGGAATTTCGATAAGGTGGTTAACCCAAGAACATTCTGATGATTGTTGACTAGTTCTTCCGGGTTCCATCGCCCAGAGCTCTAAATGAGTCTCAATCACCAGTAGCAGAGCTAGATGGTTTCTGAATGGGTACAAAAAGTAGCCTCCATGACTTGTTATGCTTGGTGGGGGGCGAACCACCCGATACTCCTCCGACTGGAAGTCGAAACCAATGATATGGTTTCCACTAGGATGCCACCAAAAGATACTCCCATTAATGTATGTAGTTTTTTTCGATAGGTCAAGTGACAACATTGGGAGGCTTCTCCATGACTTGTCCTCGCCCAGAGTAAGAATCTCCATTAACGTTGAAGAGTACTCAAGATCAGATGAATCTAAAAGATTATCATGAAGGGAGGATACTCTAATCAACTTGTATTCCTCGGAATCACAAACATACTCCAAATGGTAATGAAAGATCGTGGAGTACTCTCCAAGAAATTGATGACGATGATCTTCATAATTGAATGAAGAAGCAAGAGGAGGAATCTCCACAATTTCATGAGTAGAGACGTTGCAAATGGCAAACCCACCTTGCAGATTTGTTTGCGAGTAAAAACAAACGATGCCGTTGACTGGTGCCGTAGTTGCATCATAACAATAGAGCACATCATTTATTTCTTCCTTCATAACTCCAATGTTGCAATTGTGTGGGGACACAGTAAATTGGTGAACCGCCGCCGATTCAACATCATCGGGGCTAGGTCTGGCGTGGAAGAAATCAAACGAGAGGTTAGAATCAGAAGCACATACCATTAATAGGTCACCAACAAAGCCAGCAGCAGAATGAGAACGAGAACGAGAACGCTTATTGTGTGCCTTGACAAAGCATGGGTCGCAGATGGTGGAGCACCATAGCTTGGACACGCTTTTGAATCGCATCAAAGACTTGGCTGGAAGCCTAGTGAGCACTTCCTCCACCAGTAAATAGTGAGGGAGCTCCACCACCACCACCACCTCCTCCTCCACGTCCTCTAGAATATCATCCTCCTTGATCTCCAGTGCACGACACTGCCACAGATTCTCCATGATCATTTTCCCGTCTATTAATTGTCCCCCGGCTCCCACGTACCTTGACAGCGTCAAGGACCGTTCAATGCAGTACTCCATGACTTTGTGGGTAACGTCGCCGCCGGAGGAGTAGGGTAGCTCCACCACCGCATCTTCACCGCCTCCACCCTTCTCGGAGCTCTGTAGCGCTCTCTTTCTCCTCTTATTATCACAAGATAATAAAAACGAGGATGATCCTCTTGCTGGCATTGTAACGAAGGAACACCCAACGATGCTTCTATTCTATGCGTTAGTATAGTATAGAACAGTACACCACGAATATCCATCTTCCTATATGGCTATATATATAGCCTGTGGTACAGAGAGAGTTCGGTTTCTACCTTTAATTTGATTTGGAAAAGGATTTCACTTGATTAGTTGAATTCGATTTGGAAAAGGATGGCTAAATTTTCGCATTCGTCCCTCTAATTTTATAGTTGTCTCAATTTTATCTCTCTAGGTTCAATTGCTACCAAATAAATCCTGTAATTTGTTTTACGTTTCAAATTGGTAAAATCGTTAATACCGTTAATGAAACTAACTGAAAAATATGATTAAAAAATAAGTGCTCTAATTTTTAATTCGATTGAACTGGTGCAAAGATCTTATTTTTTTATCATTTTATCCTCCTAAATGGTCGTAATGAATTTTTGGCTCTTATTTAGTTTCAGGACACTCTTAGGGTGCTCATTGAAAGGCCTTAGAGCCAAAAATCCATTATAACTATTTAAGATAAAATGATCAGAAAAATAAGATCTTCACACTGGTTCAAACAGATTAAAAATTAGAACACTTAATTTTTTAATATATATACAGGATAAAAAAATAAGTGTTCCAATTTTTAAATTCAAGATTGCGTGAAGGGCAAGAATATCTTTGTATCCCTCTAAAAGATTAATAAATTTTCTTTTGCCAAGAAAAAAAAAAGGGCCAAGAACATCAATACCTCTCCTTCATAAAAAGAGAAACCAATACCTCTCTTTGAAATAGTGGGAGTTTGAGAAGTAGATTGCAGAATCAACTCTCACAATTAGAAAAATCCAGGAACTTTTGTTGCATCTGGGTATTGATGCATATTCCTGTATACACTCGTCCTCGGGAGCTTCCCCAGTAGAGCAGTTCGCGGCCTTGTCACTTGCAGCAGGATCTTAGCAAAAGAAAGCCCAATCTATCACATGAAGACATGATTTAGCAAAACAAGAAATCGCCAGTCGAAACAGATTAAACCCTGCGCAAAACAGAAGCCATTATCCTTTGTGTCCTTACAGCAATCAAGAGGCCTATCTCAACCGAAACGAAAGCCGCACCAAAGAAGGCACCCATGCAAGCGATAAAGTCTAGTTTGTCGACCTTCCATATGAGGATCGCGGCTTCAATGTCGATCTGCCCCATCACGGCTGATATGATGATAGAAGCAATAACGGCATTTGGGGTGTACTTAAATAGTGGGGTGATCACTACCAGAGTTAACAATAGCACACACGACATCACAATGTTGGAGTCGGCTGTATTACATCTGGCCGTGAAATTAACTGCTGTGCGAGAGAATGATCCTGCCAAAAGAATTCTAAAAAATTCAAAAGTGTCTAAAATCCATTGGAATCTTCGTTGAGTTGATCATTAGAATTGTAGATTTACTCGCTGAAATTTTGCTCTTTACCTGTGGCCACATAACAAGATGTCATTGAGCCTATGACGTTCATCGTTCCTAATGCTACCATTTCTTTGTAGCTATCAGTTGAGGTAAAGAGACAACTTGTTTTTATTACTTAGTCTTGTTTTCTTAAAAATAATCTCATACTTTTAATCTCAAATATAGGGGCTCAAGATTAGATTTCTTTTTCTGTAGGCGTCGAACACCAGTTGAGAATGCCCTGAGGGATGGAAAACTCTCCTTTAAAGATATAGATGAAGTTGTCCTTGTTGGTGGATCAACTCGTATCCCAGCCGTTCAAGAACTTGTTAGAAAGCAGACTGGTAAAGAACCTAATGTTACAGTCAATCCATAGAAATGTCTTGTAGATTGTGGAAGGAGGATGCAGTATATACTCCGTGAGCCACCTGAATCCTAGAGCGGCTCTTACTATCCTTTGTTTGTATTTTAATTACAGGCTGGTGTCTTGGCTGGAGATGTTAGCGACATTGTGCTTTTGGATGTGACTCCGCTATCTCTAGGTCTGGAGACTTTGGGTGGTGTGATGACAAAAATTATACCGAAGAACACAACCCTACCTACCTCCAAATCAGAGGTGTTCTCCACTGCTGCAGATGGCCAGACCAGCGTTGAGATCAACGTCCTTCAAGGTGAAGGGGAGTTTGTAAAAGATAACAAATCTCTAGGAAGCTTTCGTTTGGATGGTATCCCGCCAGCTCCACGTGGTGTTCCACAGATTGAAGTCAAATTTGACATTGATGCTAACGGTATCCTTTCGGTAACAGCTGTTGATAAGGGAACTGGAAAGAAGCAGGACATTACAATAACTGGTGCGAGTACCTTGCCCAAAGATGAGGTATGCACAAACTTATTATGATGGTAATGCTGGTGTTCTAGATTCACAACATGAATTGTTGGAAGTTGATTATCGTTATTGCCAATTTGTTGTTTTTGATAGGTCCATCAATGGTAGGTTGCTCTTGAACTTGTGCCTTGGTAATGGTATTGGTTATCAGCCATATGTATTTTCAGCTAAAGAGTTAGTCAACTGAGATAGAGACATAACCCTATCGGACCCAACACAAAAAAACAGCAGTAGCAAAAGAAAAATAAGGCTATACCAGCATTAACACCAAAACTTCAAACAGAAGGACCAGACAATACTTCATAACCACGTCCGCCGTCAGAACAGAGAATTAGGAGCCATCTTTAAGGGAGACATTCCACCTCAAGCAAAGCTGCTGATTAGCTCAAGATTTCACAACCCTTCAGCTCTCAACTGAGATTCTTTATTGAAATCAAAGAAATTGAAAACTTTTCATGACTGAAATTCTTTGTGTATCTAACTAAGAAAAATATCTGATAGAAAAACCCAAGAAAAAGTACATATATTATTTTGGAGAATCAGAACTCTCTTATCATCCCTGATTATATATGCATACTGCATCATTTAAGCGTTTGCTTTTGAGGTCCAATATCTACTGTTGTCTATTCTCTTTGGTGTTTTGATAGAAACTTTGTGGCTTTATTCGCGTTGACTTCTCACTATTTGATTCATTAGTGCCACAACCAATGGATATAATGCCACTGAAGGAGGATTATAAACTTTAGCTAACCTCATAGTTGTTCAGTAAGTTGTAGCAAATATCGTAGTTTGTGTGTCTTGCATTTCAGCGTAGGCTTATAAAATCAGATGGTCATATACTTCACATAGCCTTGGTGATTGTGAAGAACTGGTGAAATCCAATAACTTGTTTCTTTCGGTGTCAAAGAAACTCATTTGGCCCCATTTGACCAGAATGTACATGTTGTAGGTGGAGAGGATGGTTAAAGAAGCTGAAAGGTTCGCAAAGGTGGATAAGGAAAAAAGGGAGGCTATAGATACAAAAAAAACCAGGCAGATTCTGTTGTGTACCAAACTGAAAAGCAGCTCAAGGAGCTGGGAGACAAGGTACCTGCTTCTGTCAAGGAGAAGGTGGAGGCCAAACTGAAAGAACTGAAGGATGCTATCTCTCGTGGTTTGACTCAAGCCATTAAAGATGCAATGGCGTCACTGAACCAAGTCGTCATGGAGCTAGGGCAGTCTGTTTACAGCCAGTCAGGGGCTCCTGGTGCTGGACCCACACCTGGTGGTGCTGATACCGGGCCAACTCGCTCAACTGGAAAATCAGCTGATGGAGATGGAGATGGAGATGTGATCGACGCAGACTTCACTGAAAACAGGTGATTTATGAGTGGGCTGACCTGTACCTTTCTGAGAACCATCCAAACACCTCCATCTTTTTGTATTATTGTAAATGGAACTTGGTAGGTACCGTGAATTATCATTCTCTCTGTAAATGTGAATCGGTTTATAGATTTCCAAGGTTTTCGGCAGCCAGTTGTTTTTGAGGTAAAGTCCATCTTCTGTCGTTGTAGGAGGAAACAGGCACTAGGAACATATTGTGGATTGGTTTGATGTACATATGTAGAACGGGAAACGGGTTTCTAGCAATGGTGTAAGACTTTCAGCAGTTTGGTCATTTTTTGTCGAAACATCGTGCAGTACTGTTCATGAAACTTGTATTTCTTAGTTCTCTGTTTGGTGCGGTGGTTTGGATAGCCAGCAAAGAACCTATGGCCGGCGTAATATTCGCTTGGGTTGTTCTATCTACATTTTGAAATGCTGTTTTGCAGTTCAAAAAGTCTACGAACACAAGTTTAAAACACCATCCGGGACACAAATGTGTTTAGAGCTGTTCGATGCATGTTAATCCTTGTGCATCAAACTGCACAAGTTTAAAGCGTTGTTGTGCATCGAATGACTCCAAACACAAACATGGAACGTTTGTTGTATTTTAAACTTGTGCTAATAGCGTTTGCTTATGCAGTTGGTAGGAATGGAGATTTTTGGATATTCCCTACACCATTTTTATTATGGATTAGAAATGCTAATGTGTGTAGGGGCCGTACGTTGAGCTTCGATATATGTCTCAATATCACATGAAAGTGTTTTTTTTTCTTTGAAGGGCAGAAGTGTACGTTGTTATGCTTTCTCCCTAAATTTATTTTGCTGTTTTTGTCTAAATGGTATTTTGGACTCATTTTGTCATAAGTTAAAAGACAACTCATTTTTCCTAATTATTTGGTATTTTTTTGGAAATATTTACTTTTTGTAATTCGTTGTTAGCTTTTTGTCATAATTTTTGGAATTAACTATTAGTCTCATTAAGAGAAATCACAAAAGTAGAAAAAGGAAGATCGAAGTTGAAAAAGTCTGGATAGGACGACACTAAAGATAAAAATACTAGTTATTTCAATTTTTTGGGAAAATTTCACCTAGGCACCTGACCTTTCACACAAATCACACATAAACACCTGACCTTTCTTAAATTTCATATAAACACATGAGCTTTCTAAAAACTCATCAATTCAACACCTGACCTTTTTTAAATTTCATATAAACACTTGAGCTTTCTAAAAATTCATCAATTCAACACCTGCAGTCATCCCTCTGTTTAAAACCAAACGGAATGGCTGAGGTGCTTCAAGCAAAAAAAGTTAAAGTGCTCCAATTTTTAATTTGTTTGAACTAGTGCGAAAATCTTATTTTTTCTGATCATTTTATCCTAAAGAACCATAATTAATTTTTTACTCTAAAGCTCTCGTTAGTTAACCCTAAGAAAGTCGAAGAATTAAATATCTCTTAGGGCTCCCTTACGATAGCCTTAGAGTCAAAAATTAATTATGACCTTTTAGAATAAAATGATCAGAGAAATAAGATCTTCACATTGGTTCAAACGAATTAAAAATTGGAGCAATTAATTTTTAACCATGTATAGACCGTTTATATATTACAAAATATGGTTAAAAAATTAAGTGTTCCAATTTTCAATCCGTTTAACCAAAGTCGTAGAATCAAATATCTCTTAGGATTAACTAACGATAGCCTTAGAGTCAAAAAATTTATTATGACCCTTTAGATTAAAATGATCAGAGAAATAAGATCTTCACATCAGTTCAAACGAATTGAAAATTTAAGTAATTAATTTTTCAACCATGTATAGACCGTTTATATATTAAAAAGTATGGTTAAAAAAATAAGTACTCCAATTTTCAATCCGTTTAAACCGGTGCGAAAATCTTATTTCTTGGATCATTTTATTCTAAAGGGTCATAATTAATTTTTGACTCTAAGGCTATCGTTAGTTAGCCCTAAGTGATATTTGGTTTTATGACTTTTTTAAGGCTGACTCACGAGAACTTTAGAGTAAAAAATTAATTATGGTCTCTTAAGATAAAATGATCAGAAAAATAAGATCTTCGCACTGGTTCAAACAAATTAAAAATTGGAGCACTTAATTTTTTTTTTGCTTGGAGCACCTTAGCCATTCCATTTGGTTTTAGACGGAAAAGTGACGGCAGGTGTTGAATTGATGAGTTTTTAGAAAGCTCAGGTGTTTATATGAAATTTAAGAAAGGTCAGGTGTTGATGTGTGATTTGTGTGAAAGGTCAGGTGCCTACGTGAAATTTTCCCCAATTTTTTTTCGTCTTTAGATAACTTTTGTATATTTTCGATAGTAATATTTTTATTTTTTACACTGTCGAGATGAATGATAAATCCAAAAAATAATGTGAATCTAAACAAAATTCCAGAAAATGATGGAAAATACCAAAATAATTTCTTTTTGAAGAATGAATCAATAATTTAGTGAGAATAGGTATTTTGGCACTTGTGGGAGACAAAAATACCAAAATAAATTTAGAGAGAATGTACTTGTTAGTGAAGGTTGAATCCAAGCCTATAGTGTATGCCTACCAATGGGTTATGACTCCACTTAGGTCATGTTTCCACTAGCAAAAAAGGGGGAAAAAAATCTAGGCGTTTTTTCCATCTCATTCATACTAATTAACGAGTATCAGTATTTTACTATCTCGTTCACACTAACAAAAAAGTTGTCTAGGAATTTATTTATTTTTGCTACAGTAACTCTGCTCTACTCACAAACTTATCAATAACTTATTCACTACCGAAAACAACTTACATTTCTCAATAACTTATTAGCTATCAGAAACACCAAACAACTTGATTGGTACAAATTTTTTCTCAAAACTTATTCATTAGTGGAAACACCCTTTGACACATGAAAGTGCTTGAAAAACCTATAGATATAGATATGTTGTGCATGTGAAAGTATTTTAGAAATGTGACCTGAAGTGAAATTTGTTGTATCACCTCTACCTTAACTAACCACTCATGAGTCATGACGACCCCGTTTGTTTTTGAGTTTAAATTATTATTTTATTCCTCTTCAATCATTACTTTCATTTTTCTATCTATTTCTCTCTAATCATTATCTCTATTTCCAATCATTATTCTACTTCTCTTTACACTCATTACCTACAAATCTAAATCTAAAATCCCAAAACGAACATATGTTTTCAAGTTTAGTTTTGTGTAATGTTAGGGAGACGCCACGTACGAAGGAGTGGGTTCACTTTAGCCCAGAGTTATAAAATCTGGACAAACTCTACTTTTTTTTTTTTTAATTCGTTAAACCTAATCGATGTACTCCTATTACCTATGTATGATTTGATTGTCCATTTGGTGCATTTGTTCAGTTAAACCCAATTGATTTCTGTCATAGGCGTTTTTACTAAGTTATTAACAATAACTTTTTGGTTTTGTTTTGTTTTTTTCAAATTTTTTTTGCTAATGTTAGTTTTGCGCCAAATTTTTATATATTATGGGTTCATATCGACGAGAGAAATCAAATAAGTAAAAAGTTATGACTTTTACATAAGTATTTTGTGAAATATCCAAGAAACAACCCCAAATGTCGGTTTTTTGGGTTTTATCTTGGATATTTTCAAAAATATTTGGGTAAAGTCATAACTTTTTACTTTTTAGAACGTAATCAACAAAGTTAGGCGCAAAACTAACAAATGTGAAAAAAATAATAATACAAGAAAAAACCTCAAAAAGCTTAGCGAAACTTTAGCCATATATTGTTGCGTCGGTAGATTTGCTCATGCACACCACAAACCACATAAGGGGGTGTTCCACTTTCTTTTAAAAAGTTCTTTTGAAAAATTAGATATTTCAAGCTAAAAAATCATATATTTGTGCAAATAATTTTTCTACCAATATGAATCTTGTTTGATAGATCAATCTCATTAAGATCTTTTAAACAATGCAAAAAAAATAAAAAATTTATTTTTTATTTTTATAATATGTGAGTTGGAAATGACCTTCTTTTTTAAAGGGTGCGTTAATGTCACGAGGGCTTTTTATACTGCCGCAACATATAATAAAGTTTGACACTATTGCCCTCATCCGTTCTCCTATGACTCCTACTCTTCTCTCTCTCTCAATCCAGACCTAGGCGGCTAGGCCCATTATCCTCTTTGGTTTTTTTCCTTTCGCCTCTCAAATTCAAGCCCTCTTCTTCTACGGCCGAAGGAGAGGACTGGAACGTGATAAATTTGGTTGTCGATGGGTATTTCACACCATTACTGGTTTTGCCATTTGGATCCAAACTCTCTGTGCGCTCGTGACTGTCGCCGGTCGTGGAATTGAGCACCACCTCTCCTCCCCACCCTTCACTCAATTTCTAGCTTTTATCTAAAGGATATCCAACATCAAACAAATCTGTGAAAAGATACAAAGCACATTGCAGAATCTGGTTCTGATTTTAACTCTCAATCTAGATTTCCGCCCTTCATTTCCTCGAATTCCTCTCATTTTTTTTGTAACTGGACTTCCCATTGTTTGAGGGAGAGGTTTTTGAGTGTTACTCTTTGAAACGCAAAAAATAAGAATATAATTATTAATTCTCTGTCTATTACTTGTATGTGTAGCTAGATTGGGGTTGAAGAGATGGTCATTTGTAAGAGACGATAGCATGATTGGCATCTACAGAAGTTTGGGAACTAGTATGAGTCTGGCTCCCCTCCAATCCACTCCAATCCACAGGGAATTGGAGGATCCTCCGATTCCAATTTCATGGTCAAGATTATCCTAGTATGTTCAGCCCCAAAGCACATATGATATTTTACGGGCACCTAATTACTCCCCAAATATTCCCCCAATTATCACATTCCAGAGACTAATTTACCAAATTTCAAACATTAATAAAATTTCATATCGTAACTTTAATAACAGGTGCAAGTTCAAAAAACTATCAGATTCACAAGGTTAATCAAAGAACTCCTTTTGCATTTCTTCTAAAATATTTTTTTTTGTAAAAGTTCTTACGTTCAATTAATCTTACGATTTCTTTTTAATTTTCATAACTGAATTTTAATTTCAACTTTCTTATATACAAGAACAATTATATCAATGAGTACACGATACAATGCGAAGTACACGTGAAAATACACTGGTATCAGTAAAAAAAAATCTCATGAGCTATATAATAAGATAATATCAACGAAAAAAATCATGCTGAAAGAAAAAAAATTAATATTAGTAAAAAAAATTCTCATGAGCTCTATATATATATTTTTTCAAGAGGTAGATTTAACGGGAAGAGAAGACGCCGTTCAAAAAAATTAATGAATTTTTTGTAACAACTTCGAAGATTAATGAATTTTTTCTGTCATTCAAAAAAACAGGAAGGATAGACGCTTATATAATTGAAAAATATTGAAGAAGTAATTAGGTGCCCGTAGAATACTACATGCACTTTGAGGCTTGAATTACTGTGATAATCTTCACCATTGAATTGGAAGATTCTCCGATTCATAGACTCCCTATAAATTGGAGAGGAGCCGGACTCTTCTCGACTCTCTTCTTCTCTCTCTCTCCTTTAGGCCAAAAAAGATTGAGTCCTTCTACAACCACACCCATTTTGCACACCGTGGGTGTGTATTTTGGGTGTGCAAAATGGGTGTGTTCCTAGAATAATTGAAAAAGATTTGTCATTTGCACACCTATCTTCTTTGGATCCTCCACCTTCCCCGCACCTCTCTTCCTCCTTTTTCAATTTCTTCCTCTCTTCCTCCACTTTCAACTTCTGCATTGAGTTATTTTCTACCTTGTAACCCAACCCATAATATGTCTGCTCTTCCTTTCTTTCGAATCCCATATTCTTGGGGCGTCTAAAGGCCTTGACGGGCTGAATAATGCCCTGGCCTTTGACCCCCAATCCCATGTCTTTCCACCCATTCATGACCAGATACTCAGAGGCAAATGGCTCAGAGAAATCCTGCCAAGGGCTGAGCTCGAGAGCTCGAGCCCTAAGTCAGCCAAGTGAAAGGGGTTAGACATCTTCTTCTTCTAAACCCAGATCCAACCGAACCGAGCTGAAGTGATTCTAAACCGAATCAAAGTTGCGGTTTTGGTCGATTTGGCTAAGCTGAGAGAGTAAAGAAGAAGAAGATCTGACTCTTTATCAAAGTTGCGGTTTTGGTCGATTTGGCTAAGTTGAGAGAGTAAAGAAGAAGAAGAAGATCTGAAACAATGGAATCGAAACAAACCACCTCTCTCTCCTCCTCTTCCACTGCTCAAAATCGCCACCGCACTTCCTCCGCTCGCTCCAAAATCTTCCGGTGGCTCAAGCCTTCGAGCTCGAACAGTCCAAATCGACACAAAAGGCCCAAATCGGCTCAAAAGGCCCAAACCGAGCTGGAAAAATTGGGTTTTTTTTTTCAAGTCCCACTTGCATTGCTCAGTAGGATTATTGGAATTAAAAATAAAAAAAAACCAATTTCCAACCCCCCGCCCCCCCCACCCCCCCCCCCCCTGTGTCAACCGAAAACCGTTTTTGGGGGTGGCTAGGATTATTAAAAAAAAAACCCCAATTTTTCCCCACTTGAACTTCAAGAACTGCTACTACGTATTATATTTTATTTTTGTTTATTTACCCGTTTTCCCCAAGTAGATAAGTGCTACTACGTATAACTGCAATAACTGCATTCGCTTGCCTCCCAAAGTGTCACACTCTATATATATAGTCGCCTCACCTCTCTCTCTCTCTCTCTCTCTCTCTCTAAGCAAAATCAAGAAAGCATCAAGAAAAATGTCTGACAACAGAGGCATTGGTAAACGCAGAAAATGGAAGGAGCCCATAGAAGGACATGCATCATCTTCATCTACACAAAGACCTGACATTTCAAACGTGGAGGAACCGGAAGAAGGATTAGAATCTGGGTAAGTACAGGAAACTAAATCTTTCTTAGACTCTTAGTCATGCCGAGAAAAGGAAAATCAAGATTGGATCTTCTTTCTGAATTCCCCTTCTTTTTCTTTCTTTGTTTCTCAATGACGTTTAGTTGGTCTAGTGAATGTTCAATGATTTCGATACCATCAGCTAAGCTGTATTGTTTTGATGATCATACGCTGAAAATTATGATCATGAAAATGGCAGAAAGATCAAGATACTGGCAGAAAGTGGAGTCGTCAACTCTGGTCGAAGTGTTGAAGGAATGGAAACAATGAAGAAACCAGATGGTGAGAAAGGAAAAGAAGTTGGTTCGCCCGCGATGAAGCAAAACCAACATGGTGCTATTCAGAACTCATCAGAACCAAGCAGGTAGTAATCATAACTAATGATTTTGTTAGTGTGTTGCAGCCTCAGTGTAGTGCTGAAAACAGGGCCGTGAGCCTTGAATCTGTGCATATCATTTTTTTCAGCTTAAGAAACCTATAGCTATTATCCTGATTTGTTTGATTTTGAAAGAATGAGCAAGGGACAAACATGTGTTTTATTGGTGTTGTCCACGATAATTACTTGGAAGAATTTGGAATGCTTCAAGTTTGCTTGAAAAAAGATCTTTCCAAAAGGATGCAAATTAGCATTGTTTATAATTTTTTGGAGTACTTTTTTGCCGCATTAGAATTTTCCAGAACTGGTTGGGTAGATGATGACGAACCAGACTTGATTATCACCTGGGTCAACTTAAAAAAATCCAAGAACGGATCTTTGCTGCGAAAGCAGCACTATAGACATCTCAATAGTGTCTGTCTACACAATGGAGCCCCACCATGAAGATTGAATTTAGGTTGTGATGGTCAAAGAAAACCAAGGACTAAAAAGCTTTCTTTGAGCTATACGTTTATTTTTCCAAGTTTTAATTTCATGATCTTTGGGTAACTTGATTAGTACACGTCTGCATTATTGTTTTCTATCGGGTTGGGCCTGCTGTTGAACATAGATCCCTGTTGAAAGGATGTAATGTTGCCTATTATCAGTTAGAGTAGCCATGATTGCTAAAAGGACCACACAAAGTGGCCTGACACACACACACACACAAGAGGGGGCTCAAGGTTATTTTTCGGGGGGTAAGTATTGTTTCAAGATTCTTTTTTTCTATATTAACTTGATCGTCAGTTATGCCATCTGTTTCTTTTTTCCATGTTTTTGTTACTGCATCTGATAGAACTTGTTTGTTGCAGATTTTGTTCTTTGTTTCCACTAATCGTTTATTTCCGTCTTAGTCATGCCGAGAAAAGGAAAATCAAGATTGAATCTTCTTTCCGAATCCCCCTTCTTTTTTCTTTCTTTGTTTCTCAATGTCGATCAGTTGGTCTAGTGAATGTTCAATGATTTCAATACCCACAGCTAAGCTGTATTGCTTTGATGATCATAAGCTGAACATTATGAATTATGATCATGAAAATGGCAGAAATATCAAGATAATAGCAGAAAGTGGAGTCGTCAACTCTGGTCGAAGTGTTAAAGGAAAGGAAAGAATGAAGAAACCAGATGGTGAGAAAGGAAAAGAAGTTGGTTCGCCAGCGAAGAAGCAAAAACAACATGGTGATATTCAGAACTCATCAGAACCAAGCAGGTAGTAATCATAACCAATGATTTTGTTAGTGTGTTGCAGCCTCAGTGTAGTGCTGAAAACAGGGCCGTGAGCCTTGAATCTGTGCATATCATTTTTTTCAGCTTAAGAAACCTATAGCTATTATCCTGATTTGTTTGATTTTGAAAGAATGAGCAAGGGACAAACATGTGTTTTATTGGTGTTGTCCACGATAATTACTTGGAAGAATTTGGAATGCTTCAAGTTTGCTTGAAAAAAGATCTTTCCAAAAGGATGCAAATTAGAATTGTTTATAATTTTTTGGAGTACTTTTTTGCCCCATTAGAATTTTCCTGAACTGGTTGGGTAGATGATGACGAACCAGACTTGATTATCACCTGGGTCAACTTAAAAAAAAAATCCAAGAACGGATCTTTGCTGCGAAAGCAGCACTATAGACATCTCAATAGTGTCTGTCTACACAATGGAGCCCCGCCATGAAGAGTGAATGTAGGTAGTGATGGTCAAAGAAAACCAAGGACTAAAATACGTTTATTTTTCCAAGTTTTAATTTCATGATCTTTGGGTAACTTGATTAGTACACGTCTGCATTATTGTTTTCTATCGAGTTGGGCCTGCTGTTGAAAATAGATTCCCGTTGAAAGGATGTAATGTTGCCTATTATCAGTTAGAGTTGCCATGATTGCTAAAAGGACCACACAAAGTGGCCTGACACACACACACACAAGAGGGGGCTCGAGGTTATTTTTCGGGGGGTAAGTATTGTTTCAAGATTCTTTTTTTCTATATTAACTTGATCGTCAATTATGCCATCTGTTTCTTTTTTCCATGTTTTTGTTACTGCATCTGATAGAACTTGTTTGTTACAGATTTTGTTCTTTGTTTCCACTTATCGTTTATTTCCGTCTTAGTCATGCCGAGAAAAGGAAAATCAAGATTGAATCTTCTTTCCGAATCCCCCTTCTTTTTTCTTTCTTTGTTTCTCAATATCGATTAGTTGGTCTAGTGAATGTTCAATGATTTCAATACCCACAGCTAAGCTGTATTGCTTTGATGATCATAAGCTGAACATTATAATCATGAAAATGGCAGAAAGATCAAGATAATGGCAGAAAGTGGAGTCGTCGACTCTGGTCGAAGTGTTAAAGGAATGGAAACAATGAAGAAACCAGATGGTGAGAAAGGAAACGAAGTTGGTTCGTCAGCGAAGGAGCAAAAACAACAGAGCTATGGTGATATTCAGAACTCATCAGAACAAAGGAGGTAGTAATCAGAACCAATGAGTTTACTTTTTGTATTACTAAATCACATTACAGCTAGCTGATCGATCAACGTTTTGCTGTAGGTTTTTAAGGGCTCGAGCTTTGAAGCTCGCGCCTTGGCTGCAATTCTCGAAGCCTTGGGCCTTCGAGTATCTTGTTAGCCGAGGATGGGAAGGTGGGGGACTAGGCATGAGAGGAGATGGGCTAATTGAGCCGATTGAGGACCAATGCTTTTCAAACTTCGGGGATGAAGAGATTGAGGACCAGTGCTTTTCGGACGTCGGGGATGAAGAGATTGAGGACCAGTGCTTTTCGGACTTTGGGGATGAAGAGAAGGTTTGGGGTGAAGACAAGCTTTGGGGCCTCGGGTATGAAGACAAGGAAGGAGGAGGAAGAGAAGAAGAGAAGGAAAGAGGAGGAAGAGAAGAAGAGAAGGGAGGAGGAGGAAGTTTTGAATTTGGGGAGGGAGAGGCAGAAGAGAAGGAGAAGGAGAAATAGAAGGAGAAGGGGAATGTTTTACTAAGAGAATGTACGCCATATTTGTAATCTCTTCTAGTGCTTTGTTTTCGAACGAATAAAACTACAAGCCTTCCATATAAGGCTTTGTTTTCCCTCTTATCATATGAATAATGTCGATCAAATATGGGCAGTAAAATGGGAGTTGCCTTGTGTTTCAACTCCCTTCGAGTTTCGACGTCAAAGCCGAATTTGTCCCCCTTGCAAATTTGTTACCAAAAAGATGGCTGTTTGCATTGCAAGGTTTGGCCAAATATGATGGAGTGCCATTTTTCGTTACTGGCGTATATTGACACCAAATATTAGAAACCTTGAACAGGCCTTTTCATTGACGGCCAAATGTTCACAGATGGTGTAAACTATTGGCACGACTAACTGCCAAATGGCACCAAGACAGCCCCAAACCATGACAGAAAAGAGACAAGCAGTTAACTTGTCCCAAAGTTAACTTAGTCGATTGCAGTTGTCCCTTTAAATACTAGTTAATCGACTAGTACAATTAACTTTTTCTTTTGAATTGACTAGTTTTTTTTTTTTTTTAAAACCTTAATTTCTAGGCTTTCATTCCTCATTACACTGGCTTCTCATTCTATCAAATTTTTTTTTTTTTAGAATGATTCCAAAGTTGGCCAACAAATGGCCATTTTTCCATTTTTCGCAAAATGTTTAAGCCTTTCATACAAGGCTTTCATTTTCATATTTGATCTTTGCCATTACTTCCGATTTAGTAATGTTGCCCTCCTTCTAGCGCCAAAATTGTTTGCCAATTTTTCCCTCGATCGAAATCGACAGAGATTTCATTGGTTGGCCATTTGTAATGGCCCCTGATGTGTTCCTTTGATCGATATAAGAAAAAATGTAAAGAAGTTCGATCGAAAGAAGTGTTTTCTGTCGAAAAAGAAAGCCTTTATGAGACAATGGATTCCAAAGTCTTTTGTCCTCACAAAACTGAAGTACTAACACGTAATAGGTAACAATTTCGTCTTATTACGAATCACTGTGTGGTGATCACGGACAGAGGAAATGATTTTTGATTTCCTTTTCTCGCCGCCAATGAATTTTGGGGGCAAAAATTCATTCTTGGAAGAGCCAATTATAAAACTTAAGTGGCTCGAAAGTTTGAAACTCAAAGCAAGTCAAGTTATGAAGATAATTCGACTAGAATTGTTAATTTAAACCATGAATGGTCGATATTGAAAATGATCCCTCCACTCTATCTACACGGGTTAAGAATGGTGAAAACTTGCCCATGGAGTATAAACATGGCTGTAGATTATGAACGACCATATGAATTTTTGATCGACATTATTCATATGATAAGAGGGAAAACAAAGCCTTATATGGAAGGCTTGTAGTTTTATTCGTTCGAAAACAAAGCACTAGAAGGCTTTGCCAGAAAGGATTAATCTTTTCCTAAGTTTTGTCATTTACACCATAATTCGGTCTATATTGATCGACTAGCTCAAATGGTGACACGTGTTGTCAATATTTGAACCAGTTTAGAAAGATATGTGACACATAACAAGGGGTCAAATGGACTAATCGACGGTTGAAGAAATAATTAAATCACATGTTTGAAGACGAAGTTACAAGCAGATCACGGACGGAGCAGTTGACAAAAGCAGTTAAGAAAGATGATCATTATGGATCGTGCATCCGAACTATGAAGAAACCGCCTGGTCAAGAACGTGGAGAAAAGAGAGGAAATAACCGCTTGATTCAAATTAATGGAGGGAACTCTGCTGGATTTGAAATTCAAGTCGAAGTGAAGCCTATAAATACAAGAAGAGAAGACGATTTCAGCCCCCACTCAATCGCCCAAAGGCTTCTACTTTTTATCTGTACTTTATATTTCTCGCACTAGGAGTAGCTTGTAAATTAACCGTCTCCTCGACTGTGATTTCATAGTCGATCGACTTCTACTTTGAGGAGTAATAAAGTCAATTTTGTTATTCTTCTTCCATTCCCGTTCACTTCATTAAGTTTGCTTCCAGAGAAGTCCTGAAATACGGCAAGGAACCAAACTCCACCACTACAAACGTCCACATTCCAACACTTACATAAATCCCAGTCGATCATCGACTACGAGTGAAAAATAGACAAACAATTAGATCCATTAAACTGCTTTTTAAAATTGAATTCGAGACCATCTTGGGCTATACGAACTATTTCAGTTTCTGGGACATTACAGTGACACTGATTTCTCAACCTTTTAAATCTGGTTAAGAACTGTTCTGCTGTTTCAGTTGGCTTTTGTTTTAATTTAGCCAAGTCAGCAATTGAGACCTCTGGTTCATGCCTAAAGTATTGGGCATGGAATTGTTCTTCCATATCTTGCCAAGTATGAATAGAGTTAGCAGGCAAACTTATAAACCATGTAAAAGCTGTTTTTGTTAAAGAATGAGGAAACAACTTTAACTTAAAAACATCACCTGAACCAAGCTCACCTAATTGAAGACAAAACCTGCCTACGTGTTCTATTGTCGATTGGTTTTCTGTGCCACTAAAAAGTGACAACTCATGAATTTTGTAATTCCTTGGCAAAGGAACACCATCAACCCAACGTGGATAGGGCTTTCTAAACATAGGTTTTTCTATTCTACGTAGCCCTGGACCATACATGTCTTGAATGACTTCCATTATCTAGGCCCTATTAACATTCATAGGATCTTGTGCCCTATTAACATTCATATGATCTGGACCTCTAAAAACATTTGGAACAGTCTGTGCTACGTATGGTTGTGCAAAAGATACGTTTTGTCCGTTACCATTGCCAACATTTGGCATAGTTTGTACATATGAACCATTGTTGTTGCCATTATTTGGCAAAGTTTGTGCAGTATGACTTGCAAAATTGCCATTATTTGGCAAATTTGGCATGGTATCATATGCGTATGGACCATTGTTTACAGTATGATTCCTTGTGAAACCATTTTGGGAACTTTGACCATAATTAAGATTATTATTTTCGCCATATCCACTGCCATTCCCAACTTCATATGTAGATGGGACATTTTGATAAAAACTGGTTGGCCTGACTGTAGATCTTAGAGCAGTTGGTCCTATGAATGGTTGACTATGCATATTCACATTTGATTCAAACGTAGGATTTGAATATACCTGTTGAGGAGCCTGTCTAGGCATATCATCAGGGTTCACCTGTTCATGAACTATTCCATTTGCATCAACGCCTATGACAGATGGAGGCGTAATCACTCTTCTTAATAGAGTAATCAACTCATGTGCTGCTTCGTCTTCTAGATTAGACAAAACTTGTGCTAACTGCCTAGAAAGGCTTTGCACAGTGACTTGTGGATTTGAACCATTTCCTTGACTATTCTCTGGCATCCTTTGTTCAGGATGTACCGAATCATTCTGAACCTCTAAGCCTTCGTTCTGAGACTCAATCGGTCGGTCGCCTTGCTTTCTCGTAGTTGGAGCCATTACTTCCAAATTAGTAAGTGGCCCTCCTTCTAGCGCAAAAATTGTTTGTCTATTTTTCACTCGTAGTCGATGATCGACTGGGATTTATGTAAGTGTTGGAATGTGGACGTTTGTAGTGGTGGAGTTTGGTTCCTTGCCGTATTTCAGGACTTCTCTGGAAGCAAACTTAATGAAGTGAACGGGAATGGAAGAAGAATAACAAAATTGACTTTATTACTCCTCAAAGTAGAAGTCGATCGACTATGAAATCACAGTCGAGGAGACGGTTAATTTACAAGCTACTCCTAGTGCGAGAAATGTAAAGTACAGATAAAAAGTAGAAGCCTTTGGGCGATTGAGTGGGGGCTGAAATCGTCTTCTCTTCTTGTATTTATAGGCTTCACTTCGACTTGAATTTCAAATCCAGCAGAGTTCCCTCCATTAATTTGAATCAAGCGGTTATTTCCTCTCTTTTCTCCACGTTCTTGACCAGGCGGTTTCTTCATAGTTCGAATGCACGATCCATAATGATCATCTTTCTTAACTGCTTTTGTCAACTGCTCCGTCCGTGATCTGCTTGTAACTTCGTCTTCAAACATGTGATTTAATTATTTCTTCAACCGTCAATTAGTCCATTTGACCCCTTGTTATGTGTCACATATCTTTCTAAGCTGGTTCAAATATTGACAACACGTGTCACCATTTGAGCTAGTCGATCAATATAGACCGAATTATGGTGTAAACACTAATTTCAAAGATCTATTTGAACTCTCTATGAGGGCATCCCAGTTTGAAGCAATCCTCCAAGAAGAAGAACAATTGAAGAATACATCTTTAGGGACATATTACCAAGATGTGAAGGGGATATTGAAATCGATGTAGCACAAGTTATTGGAAAGAATCCCATGATTTGTGACACATTAATTAAGACAGAAAAACCAATGAATATGCCTTCATCTCAACCCAATAGACGTGGGGGGCAAGCAAATTATAGGCAATATTCTTTTGATTTAGCACAAGCAGATCAAATTTTTGATGAACTACTAAAACAAAAGTTCATCACTTTAAGTCTTGGAGATATTCTTCCATCTGATAAAGAAAGAAAAGGAAAAGAATACTGTAAATGGCATAATTCATTTCGACATAATACTAACAATTGTGTTACATTTCGAAATTGTGTGCAGGATATGATTCAAAAGGGATTACTGCAGTATGCTAAGGGAGACAAAGAACCGGTGGGTATCGATTCAAACCCTTTCCCCAAAGTCGAAGTAAACATGGTAACTGCCAGCCTAGCTAAAAGGTTGGGATCCACGGTTGAAAAGAAAAAACGAGAAGATGAGAATCAAATGGAGACTGATGATGAATTAGCAAAGTCCCATTTCTCAAGATTCCCAAATGATTATCTCTGTATTAGATGTGGACGAGAAGTCGAATACGGGGAAGCGATCATGGTGGAGAAAGAACAGAAGAGTGCATTCTCCAAATCTGGAATAAAGTTTAATACTATGGGTGGAAATGACCTCCAGATATATGTTGGAGCTAAACTGATTTATGAAGGAATAGATCCAGGGCTCTTTAATAGAATAGAATCGGAGCATTGCTAGGGCCCATATGATGGACCATTCTTGTTCAGGGGTAATCCAGTGGTGCCTGCAAGGCCCGGAGTACCTTCTCGACGAGACCTTGAGGCAGTGGGGTATCAGTTTCCCAGTCGAGCGAGATACCCTAATCACAGAGGTATTGGTTCTAGAAGAGGTATGGGACTTAAAGGTGGAGGTCCCTATGGATATGGAGGGCACCAGCCCAGGATGGTGATGCCTCCTAACCATGATCACGAAGAGTGGAGTACACTTAGACATCCCAAGTTCCTTGCGGAAGGCTGGTATACCAAGGTGTCCACCTCACAGAAAAGAAGGCTTCAAAGGAAATTTGCAGCTAAGGCTTATGGTGATCCATGGGATCATGTTTTTGAATCTAAGGAAAGAGTGGAACCTTCTAAGGTTTCAAACATGGTTTGGACTCGAGAGCAAGGGGAAACCAGTGCGCCAAAGCAAGCAATCCCCAAGCTTGGGGGGCAAGACTGCAACAACGAGGTTTCATCCAAGTCGAATGCCCAACCAAAAGGGAAGAAAGAGTTGAAGCAAAGTTTGAAGAAGAAGATGGAGGAATTCCAGAAGTTAATGGAAGCAGATGATGATGATCTCCTTGATGAAGGATCAGAGCAGGAGGATCTTATTAAAGATGCTACTCCATCTCCACAGAATTCTGCAACATTCGGAGAGAGTCTGGCCGCAATTCAATTCGGGTCAGTTCCTATTAATTATCAATGCAATATGATTTTAGTTTTGCCTAAATATTTCAAGGCGAAGCCAAACCAGCCTATGGAATTGGCAGGTGATATGGAGGATACAACCCAATTGACTGTGAAAATAATGAAGGAAGAAGAGCATCCTCCTTCGCAGTTAATTGAGATAGAAACAGATAGAAAAGGAAATAAGGTTGTGATTCTCAGGTCTCCTGATGATGCCTCAATAAGGCATTTGAAACCACTATATATCAAAATTCATATGAATGGTCAACCTGTCTCAAAGGTACTGGTTGATAACGATGCAGTGGTAAATATTTTACCTTCACGAATGATGAAATTATTAAATAAAACAAATGATGACTTAATCCCAACAGAAGTCACCGTTGGCAACTTTGCTGGAGGATGTTCTCCTGCTAAAGGAGTCATATCTTTGCAGTTACAAATTGGGGCAAGGAAAATGAACGCGACATTTTTTGTAGTCGATTCGTCGTCCAATTATAATGCCTTGCTAGGCAATGATTGGATTCATATAAATGGTTGTGTACCATCTTCTTTGCACCAGTGTTTACACCATATTTCACCGCCTGTCGATGATCGACCGGAAGGTGGTGATTATGAGTATGCAACCTATTTTATTATTATTAAGTATTCATATTAATATTAGAACTAGTATTCGTATTTCTTTTATTATTGTTATTTACATGCAGGGCACTTGGCTTGCTTCTACACATATGGAAGTTAAAAGGATACTTGTCATGCTCCTACATATTTGAAGGGAAGTGTGAAGTTATTTTGACAAGTGGAAGCAAAAGATTGAATGAAGACTAGTGGAGAAGTTAGGAAGTTATTTCCTACGTTTGTTGTTTTCTATAAATAGTCTTTTAAGACTTCAAAGTAATTCCTCTCCAACAAATCAAAATATATCTTTATTTGTCTTAATTTTTGGCACTACTAACCCATTCGGGTTATAATTAGGAGTAGGAGTAGAATTTCATATTCTACGCTTAACTTAGGATCTTCGATGTGTCGCTCACGGCGATAGATCAATCGTTGAAGATTGATGGAAGAAACTCTTCCATTCGTCTTCTTTCTTACCACCAATCTCACATTTGACTCGACCGCCATTTCTCTTCCGGTGAAGTCCTGAAATATGGCGTGGAACCACGGATCCGTCTTGTGGAGACATAGCCGCATTCGCCCTTATTTTTGTTATTGGCATTGTTTCCCGAAATCTCTGTCGATTTCGATCGAGGGAAAAATTGGCAAACACCTCTGCAACCATACATGAAGATGTTCTGGTTTAATGAGCTATATAGGCTGAGAAAAGCTATATTTTCTTGAGTAAAAGACTTTGTAAGCATAAGTAGTAGAAGCAATAGAAGCCATGTGAGCATTCACTGAGAATAAGGGAAGATGAGACAGAAAACAATAATTGATGGGATAATGCTTTGGTGTCTCCGGAGACACCGTAAGAAATGGCATAACAAAACCAATTGAAGTATAACTAAAACCATTAAAATGTATAAGTAAAGCATAACAAAAGAACTTGGTGCCCATAGAACCGGTCATTGGTGGAAAAAAAAAAAAAAACTTTACCCCCACCCCATTAACTACTGTTAAGAATTTTATTCTCTACATCTCATCTTTACAACTCCTTTTAACATCTCATCTTTATTTTGATCGACAACATATGAAGTTCTCTTTTCTTCCAATCTCTCATCTTTATTCCAGCCGGCCACCATCACCTCCGGCCATCTCTCTCCATTCCTCTCCCTCCAAACTCCACTATAAATACCACCTCTTCCCTTACCTCCGAAACCACAGCAAACACACACCTCTCTCACCCTTAACACGTCCAAATCCAGTAGAGGAATAGGTGAAACCGAGCTCCGGCCATGGAGGTTTAGTGAGAGAAACCATAGAGAGAGAAAAGTGGGTTTCCCACCTACACCACCCCAAACTCCGAATTACCACTTCCAAACTTCCTTACCCACCAAAATCCTCCCAAAACCGCCACCAACTGCCTTGAATCGAGCCCAAACCCCTGTTCCCATCATCTCCCCGCGAAATCGAAAACTTTGAAAAACATATTTTAAACTTTTTCGACCGAACCTGAGGTAGACAACTATTTTCTCACTCTCCCTGTAGGGGGGTCGATTAATCGGGATCTTGACCGCGGCTCTGGCTAGGCTCCTTACTTCGCAGCTCCGTGCTTCCGCCGCTGGACCTGCAACAAGTCACTAGGGCTTGTGATGCCCAGTGACCCTCCGACGATCAAGTTAGATCTCAGGGGAAATGTTTAGGTCTAGGGTTAGGATAATGTGGCGTACCTCTTTCAGGTGTGTATCCCTTTGTATTTATAGACCTAGGTTTACTTGGCCTCCAAGCTAGCGCGTGGAGAATACGCTCAGGTAACCGCCTCGGGTGACGTCATATATGACGAAAGGAACGAAACGGTTACGGAGCACATGGCCAGGCCTGACCCCAATGATTACGCCTACCGCATCAGGAGCAAGACCCTCGCGGGACCCATCTGGTGTAACTGTCTTTCCTGAATGTCTTCAGAAATACCGGAGCAGGGACAAGGCCGGGGGTGGCTCTGAAGTACCCAAGAGCCGACCCCGAGTATACAACCGAACCGAACACCGAAGGGGACTTGACATCCGTCCGTGACCCGGGCCTTCCTTAACCGTCGGTTCGCAATACGTGGCCAGGTTACTGGGCTGGTAATCGAGGCCACTACAATAGCCCCTCAACGTTCTAGAGCACCACCCCTCGACTCTAGGGAGTTGATTCTTTTTGTGAATCGATGCATTTGAGCTTTCAGCGAATGTGATACGGAAGAGTGGAGCAGCCTCGGAGGCGACCGAGCAGCCAGCCCCAGCCCTAGGAGCCACGTGTTGATCATCGCCGAAACGGATGACATCATGCGTCGTCTCGGCATGTGAAATGTCAGATGATTGGTACGAAACGTCCCTTCAGGGACATGTGTCGATGCGTGAATGGCTCGGTGCATGGCTCGTCTGACCTTGGTGCAGACCCTTGATTGCTGGCCGTTAGTTGGAGACACGTGTCAAAGATCCAACGACTCGGTGAACTACGCTTCGTTTCCCGCACGACCCTTCGTACGTTCCATTATAAATTCAGAGGGACAGGAGAGAGAAGGGCATAAAACCCTCTAGTCGACGTCGAACCACTGCCGCCTTCTCTTGCAAAGCTTAGATCGTGATTTCGAGCGATTTGGTAGCGAATCTTCATGCGAAACTCAGGTATAACGATCTTTACTCATTAACTTTCAAGTTTTGTTGTTTTTCTCAAGCATTTTCGCTGTATTTGAAGTGCATTAAGGCGGAGATGCCGCCCCCCGCCGTCTGGTTCGCGATGGCACTGGTGTTTCTCGCCGCTGTTCATGTTCTTCCCGAGCCCCATATTCTTCTCGAGGCCTATCTTCGACCCTTAGACCGCAGGGATTAGTTGGAGACCCCCCGAGGACTCTTCCCGAGGAGGAGTACCTCGAAAACGACCGAGGCCAGTAGATTTCGAGGAATGAGGACCATTTCGTCCCAAGCGTTAGACGCCTCTGCTTTCTCCCAGGCATATAGCTAACGGGTTTTTGCACGTTTTCCTTTGCTAGGCAGGGGCGAATGGTCGTTGAGCTCTCTTCGGACAGCTCAAGTAGTTCTGACACCTCCTCGGTTGAAGGTATCTTCCAAGAGATCTGGGCCCAGAGACTTTATCGGATCCCGATCGACTGCATTGACCCGGCTGACCCAAACCGAGCTTCCCGAGAGATCACTTCACTCGAACCTTGGGAAATGGAAGCCCCCAGTACGTCGAATCAGGGACCGGGGCCATTTGCGAATGCGCCCGAGGAGGTGAAGGGACGCCGGAGACCGATGAGGCCCTGCACCTGCCGAAACAAGTATTTTATCGGCGCCCTGGCCGCTTATGCCGAGTTCAAGAGGGTCTACAGCATTCCTCCTGACGTTGAGGTTCGGTTGCTTCCGGACTCCGACCCCAAAAAACTTCCGCACCGCCCAGGGGAGTTGATCTTCCCCCTGATGGCCATCACCGAGGGTGGAATCAGGTTTACCCTTCACCAGTTTGTCCGCCGGGTGTTTCGGACCCTCAGCCTCACCTCTTCTCAGCTTACGGTGAACTCTTACCGAATCATCACCAGCATCATCGAGCTGAAAAGACAGTTCAACCTGACCTTCGGGCTCGAAGAGACTTCGGGGTCTACCTGGTAGGGGTCAACCGAGAGAGCGATCGGTACTACCTCTCCTGTCGGACGGAATGACACATTCCTGATCGACCGCCTGCCAGACTCCGAGGAGTGGGCAAGCATCTATGTCTCGGTTACCGGGAATTTCATGTTCGGACCCGGGGAGAGCATAGACACATCCACCAGGGTTCAGTTTGGGACTGGAGCTCCTGGTCGGTAATTTATTCTTCGGTAAATTGTTCTTCGGTAGCATTCCATTTGCATACTTGTACTGATTTCCCTGCTTTGGTACTCTTTGTAGCCGAAGGAGTTGTTCAGGAGCTTCGGGAGAGGAAAGTCCGAGCTCGGATAGCCGCTGCCTACGCGATCCCTGTTACCAGCCGGTACGCCCCTGAGCTGCTCGGGTACGAGCCCACATACACAAGCTACTTGAAGAAGAAGCCGAGGCTGCAGGGGGTACCGAGGGCAGGCTAAGGGAGGGGAAGAGGAGGTGACGGAGGGAGTAGGCAGGAGAACGAGGACAGCAACTCCGGGCCTCGGGGGGTTTTAAGGGAGGAGGTTGATCGAGAGACTCCTGAGAGAACCGAGTTGAGTGAAGAGATGGCAGGCCCCGGGACTCGGGAGGTGCTAAACCTCAAGCACCAGCGACCGAGGGGCATAGGAAGGGGCTCTGTGCTCGGGATGACTGGAGCCGGGACTTCGGGGGCGACCGTCACTTCTCCGCAGGAGCCCCCGGAGAAGAGGGCTCGGCACGAGGAGGGAGATGGTGGCAGGGGGAAGGCGAAGGAGACCATCCTTGTAGAGGAGGGTCAAAAGGAGGGAGGGGGAGAACAGCCCGGTGGGGAAGAGGGCAGCTGGGTCCATCCTCGGGAACTCCCATGGGCTCCTGAGTTTCGTCACTACGCCGGTCGGCTGATTCATCATGCTGACAGCGTCTCGAACCTCGGTGTGGCCTATGGGATGCTCCAAGGTTGTATCCTTCCTCGGGATGCTCAGGTTGTGGAGGGCCTTACCGAGGATCTGACCGCGGAGATTTCGCAAGCCCTTTTCTCTGTAAGTTTACTGTTGCTTTGCACTTTATTACTTCGTCGGTTAGAAGTCCATACTTGCAATACATCTAACATTGTGTTGGCAGGCTGGTGCCCGAGCTCTTGCTATCAATCACCGAGGCAAGGCTTAGGAGCTCGAAGAGCTGAGGAAGGCCTTGACTCAGAGAGAGGATGACCTAAAAATAGCTCGGAAGACCTGCGACCTCTACCTTGCAGACTTCCAACGGTGCGACAAGGAGAGGGTGGCAGCCGACACCCGACCTACAAAAGCTGAAGAGGATGCAACTACCCTGAGGGCCACCCGAGCTCGTGAAGTTAAGGCTGCTAGGAACATGGGCTATGACGAAGGCTGGGACGTAGCCGGGGTGGAGTACAAGAAGCAGGTTCGAGAGATCGAAGCCGAGCTTTACAAGGAACGCTTCTTGGACGAACTTCGGTTCGGCCATGAGGCTCTTCTGAAGAAGTTTGATCTCCCAGCCGACTCAGAACTTCGAGCCCTGCCCGAGGCGCCTCCCGAGGAGCTCGTCATGCCCGAGGAAGGGGATGAACAGGTGCTAAATCTTGAGGCGGAGATTCTCCCGGAGATCCAGACCACTCCTGCCGCCGTTACTCCGACTGAAGATGCTATCCAGACTCCCCATACTCCCAGCACTTAGGATTTTCCTTTTCTTTTTAGCTTCTGTTTAACTGGACGGTTCCGAACATTTGGGATTTACCGTTCCAGGGTTTGTAAGTATTTTTTGCTTAACAGGCGCCGAACAGCTGGCCGAAGCCTGACTAGATGTGATAGTTTGACGTAGGATTTCTAACTTCAAACGTATTCTGCTGTCTTTGAATGAATGCGTTCTTTCCCTTCACGACTTGTTTATTTTTGAAATGCTTGTATGGTTGTGTTATTATAACCGAAGGGTGACTCTGCCCCTGCTTCGGTTAAATGTTGCGAAATAACGAGGCAGGGTTTAACCGAAGCACCTACCGAGGCGACTGCACCGACCAAGGCAATTCTCAAAAATGTTTGTCGAAAGGTTGAGCTATTTGCAGGCCTTGTGAGTTAATCGAGAGTTAACCGAAGCATCGGAGCGAGCTTCGCCGAAGTCCAAACAGTCGGTTGGATAACATGGGACCGAGTATGTTGAGCGGAGGCAAAGTAGTTAGGAGTTTTTGAATTTTGTGTGCCCCTGCGTCGGTTCAATTTACCTAGGTCCTGGCGAAGTAGATCGAGGTAGGGCAAAGTAGATCGAGGTAGACTTAGTGTGGTGAGGTAAGTCTGCTTAGATTAGGGCTAGGGTCCCGAAATGGAAATGGCGTCGGCCATGATTCCGGGACGTAGCGAATCCAAACAGGGCATGACTTATTGGTAGGTCGGTATAAGGGGCTCGGGACGAATACCGAGTGTCCTTAATGCGACCGACCGAAAGTTCGAACGACCGAGAAGGTCGTTGTGACTTGGTGAGAGATCCGCCCTAGGGGGTTACCCGTGGAGGACAGTCTCTGAAGTCAGGGTAAAACGGTCCGAGGAGAGGCGAACCGAGTACGAAGAGTAAATGACAAGATTGAACAGTAAGAGTAGGAAAAGGAAATTCTCATTGAAACTGAAACGTGCCATTACATAAGTGAGTTGGTCTCCACCTCATAACTTTGGAGAATAAAAAACTTGCAAAAAGGAGAAAAGCATGGCCTTGGTACCGAAGCTCGGTTATCCGTAAAACTTCTTCAGGTTGTTAGCGTTCCAGGTCTTGGCGATTGAAGAACCGTCCAGCTTCTCCAGCTTGTAATTTCCCGAGCCGAGATGCTTGAGGACTCGGAAGGGGCCTTCCCAATTAGGCATCAGTTTTCTCTTTTTAGACTTGTCCACCACCTTCTTCCAGACAAGATCGTCTGGCTTGAATGACCGAAGACGGACGCTACGATTGTAACCCTTTGCAACCTCCTGCTGATAGGATGCAAGCTTGATTCTTACATTCTCACGTTCCTCTTCGGCCAAGTCGAGGTCTGCAGCGATATTCTCATCGTTCACCGACTCATCAAAATTTTCGGTCCGAATTGTTAGGACCCCGACCTAGAGAGGGATGACAACCTCCATTCCAAATGCCAAGGAGAAGGGGGTGTGACCGGTGGATCGCCGAGGCGTTGTACGGTAGCCCCAGAGCACCCTAGGGAGCTCCTCGGCCCACTTGCCCCGGCGTGATTCGAGTCGACGCTTGAGCCCTGATGAGATAGCCTTGTTTGCCGCTTCGGCTTGCCCGTTGCCCTGGGGGTAATATGGAGTAGAAGTGTCCCATTTGATGCCGTACTCGTCTAAAAGGGCCCGGTATTTCTGTCCGGTAAACTGGCTCCCGTTGTTGGTAAGGATGGCGAAGGGTACGCCGAAGCGAGAGATGATGTTTCGCCAAACGAAACGAATGATGTCTGCTTCCTCAACGGTAACCAGGGGTTCGGCTTCGACCAATTTAGAGAAGTAGTCGGTAGCATTGAGAAGGAACTTGAATCCTCCTAGAGCAACAGGGAGATTTCCAACGATATCCATGCCCCACTGGGATAAGAGCCATGGGCTGGTGAGGGGACTGAGGTCCCAGGCCGGCTGATGAATGATAGGAGCGAACATCTGGCATTTTCGACAACGCTTAACAAACTCTTCGGAATCTTTCTTCATCGTTGGCCACCAGTACCCTTGAGTGATGGCTCGATGTGCGAGGGAGCGTCCACCGGAGTGGCAACCGCTGTACCCGGCGTGGAGCTCTTCAATGATTCCGGGAACCTGGTGGGGGTGTGCGACCAGTAAGTAGGGAACGGTGAACGACCTTCGGTAGAGCTTGCCGTTTGGGTTTAGCCAGAAGAGGGCGGCTTTATTGCGGAGTCGGTGAGCTTCCTTCTTATCGGTGGGGAGGATGTCGTCTCGTAGGTAGCCAATGATCTCGTCCATCCAGCTCGGACCGAGCTCTAGGTTGAGTATCTCATGGCTCAATGTTTCGAGCTCAAAGCTGGGCTTGTTGATGGAACTGAAAGAGATGGACCGGTGTTCCGAAGCGGAACAAGCCGAAGCGAGTCCGGCGAGGGCGTCGGCATGGGCATTCTGTTCCCTGGGAATGTGTTCGACGCGAATGGCCTTGAATCCTTTGAGCAACCGAACAGCGGAGCTTAGGTAAGTATGCATTCGGTCGTCCCAGGCCTCGTATTCCTCTGAAAGCTGGTTGACCACTAACTGAGAGTCATTGTATATGACAAGTTCTTCGATACCGAGGGTTTCGGCGGTCTTGAGTCCGGAGATGAGCACTTCATACTCGGCCTCGTTGTTGGAGGCCGGAAAGTTGATGGAGAGGGAGCTTTCGTGTAGAACACCGGCGGGAGAGAGGAGTACAATCCCAGCCCCGGGGCCTCGGCTGTTTGAGGCGCCATTGACATACATCTTCCAAACATCGCCATGGAAGAGTTTCCAAGCGGTGCTAGGGTCTGCTTGGAGAACGGCTTCGGGGCGGGGGGCCGGTGTTGAAGCAAGGACGTCGGCCGGAGTGAGCTCGGCGATGAAGTCGGCGAGGACCTGAGCCTTGATTGCTGTCCGAGGCTGGAAGTGGATTTCATAGTTTGCGAGCTCGACGGCCCACTGGGAGATTTGGTTGGAGAGGTCCGCTTTCCGGAGGAGCGACTTGAGCGGGTACTCGGTGAGCACAATGATGCGGTGGGACTGGAAGTATGGGGCAAGCTTCCGAGAGGCAGAGACGAGGGCGAGAACGAGCTTCTCCAATGGAAGGTAACGCGTCTCGGCGGGCGTCATTGTTTTACTGGAGTAGTAAATGGGTTGGTGGTCACGCCCCTCCTGTCGAACGAGAACCGAGCTAATCGCATGCGTGGAGACAGCAAGGTAAGAAACAGATCCTCCTGGTCACGAGGTGTAACGAGGAGCGGGGCCTCAGAGAGGTAGGCCTTCAACTGCTATAGAGCTCGGTCATAGTCTTCCGTCCAGTTGAAACTGCGTCGGCTACCTTTGAAGAGGGCGAAGAATGGCTAGCATTTGTCGGAGGAACGACTGATGAATCTATTCAGGGCGGCGGCCATTCCTGTTAGGCGTTGTACGTCCCTCTTATTGTGAGGAGCCGAGAGCTTCTCAATGGCTAGGAGCTGGGCAGGGTCGGCTTCAATACCGCGACGCGAGACGAGGTGACCAAGGAATTTATCGGAGCTTACTCCGAAGGCGCATTTCTCGGTGTTGAGGCGAAACTTGTGCTTTTTAAGTATCTCGAAGGCTTCGGTGAGGTGAGTCAGGTGGTCACCGGCCAGCATGCTTTTGACCACCATATCGTCGATGTAGGCCATCATGGTGTCTCCTAGTAAGCGCTTGAACATCTTGGTTATCATTCGCTGGAAGGTTGACCCGGCGTTCTTTAGTCCGAAGGGCATAACGAGATAACGAAGATCCTGTGGGGGGTTATGAAGGCCATGTTTTCAACATCTCCTTCACTCATGGCGATCTGATGGTAGCCTCGGTAAGCATCCATAAAACTGAGTCGGTCGTGGCCTGCCGTTTTATCAACGAGTTGGTCAATCCGTGGGAGGGGGAAGAAGTCCTTCGGGCAGGCGTCGTTGATGTTAGAATAATCGACGCATACTCGCCATTTGCCATTCTTCTTCTTGACCACCACGGTGTTGGCCAACCACTTCGGGTATTGTACTTCTCGGATGGCGTTCGCGTTTAGGAGTCGGTTGACCTCTTCGATGACAGCTTCGGAATGAACCGGGGAGGATCTCCTTGCTTTTTGTACGACGGGGCGCTTGGCTCGGTCGATGTTGAGTTCGTGGCAGATGAACTTGGGATCGACCCCTGGCATTTCGTAGGTGGTCCATGCGAAGACTTCGATGTTGTTCTTGAGGAAGTCCACCATGTCGTTCCGCTCGGTATCACTAAGTGAAGAACCGACAAGGAAGAAACGGGAGCCGTCTTCGGAAATGGGAATGGTGACGAGATCTTCGATTGCTTTCTCGTCGGCTGGCCTGCCGACGTCTTCTAGAACCGGGGCCTCGGGCACTTCGATGAGGTTGACCCAGGAAGTCTGCTTGCTGCTCCGGACCGCTTTGACATAACACCTCTTGGCCGCTGTCTGATCCCCGTACAGGTTCTCTTGTCGTCCGTTGGCGCCTATGAAGCGGACCACCTGGTGATAAGTAGAGGCAATGGCCTTCAACTTATGGAGCCGCGCCCAACAATGGCGTTATAGGGGCTCGGGACATCGATTACGACAAATTCCATGTTAAGGACGACTGAGCCGGCGCGGACAGGAAAAGTGATTAAACCGAGGGGCCAGACTGGAGCCTCGTTGAAGCCTATAAGCTGGACTTCGGAGGGTCAAAAGTCGGTGTCTAAGAGTTTCAAGTCTTTGAACAGAGAGTAGTACATTACTTCGACTGAGCTACCCTAGTCTACGAGGACGCGTCAGACGTTGAAGGAGCCGATGCGTAGCGTGACCACGAGGGCGTCGTTATGTGGAAGTTGGACGCGTGCGAGGTCCTTTTTGGTGAATGTGATTGTCCACTTATCTCCGTCGTCGGTCTGGGGTCGCTTTGCCTCGGGGCCGACTAGCATGACCTGTTTGGAGGAGGAAGCGTCATCCAACTTGGCGCGGATGATACGAGCAGCTTCGGAGTTCAGAGGGCCGTGGATGACATGAATCGTCTGGACCTCTTCTTTGGTGCGTGTCTCGGCCTGTTGTGCCCGAAGCCTTGTCTTCTCACGATCGATCAGGTTACCGAGATGGCCGCCAGCAACAAGCTGCTCCAAGTAGGACTTGAAGGGCTTGCAGGCGGTGGTGAAATGACCTTGCTCGTTGTGGTAGCTACATCGGACTATCGGGTTTTTGATTTTTTCGTTTTCGGTACCGAGCTTTTGATTTGGGAAGGAGAAAAATGGTTGATCTTTCACCTGGTTGATAATCCTATAGATAGGGACGGTGAAGACCGTCTTCTCGGCATTGAAGTCACTTGGCCTCGGGGCTTTCCTCGGTGACTGTTTGATATTATTGACTTGCTTCTTTGGTGTTGATACCGAGGCTGGGGTCGGAGCGGACACCGAGGTAAGTGGTGCCTTGGAGCTCGTGGATTTCCCGATGCCTCTTTCAGCTTTAGATTCGATGAGTTGGCACCATCCCTCGATGCGAGTCATGAGGTCCTTCATGGAGTTGGGTTTGTGTCGAGCGAGGTCGTCGTAAACCTGCTTGTCTTGGGCGTTGAGGCCGAGTTTGAACCCGCGAGCCGAAATGACACCGTCGCAGCCTTCAATTTCGTTGAACAGTTCCCAGTAGCGTCCGGCATATTTGCGAAGTGTTTCGTCGGGTCGTTTACGGAGGGAAATGAGGGAATTGATCTCCTTCTCATGCTTATTGCTCATGACAAACTGAGCCATAAAAGCATCGAGCTGGTTGAACCAGGTTAGGCCCAGGTTTCTGAGGCTTGCGGGGGAGACCTTACAGAGAAAGGGGTCATCCGAGGGCTCGTTGCGGAGGAAGAGGGACATAACGAGTTTGTACTACACCAAGTGAGTGTATGTCTCGGTTTTGTCGTCGTACTTCGCAAATTTGGGTTAGGTGAAGCCTTTCGGGGGGATGACCGAGTCGATCTCCCTTGTGAAGGGGGAGGTCGTGAGTCTCTCGAGTCGGGCGTCGCGGTGAGGTCGGATCGAACGGTCGGAACTGTCTGGACGCTCGGTCGCGGTACGCCTCTTCAGGATCAACTGGTCCGGTCTTTCATGCCCCTTTCTCTTTGGGTGAGCGCTTTCCGACTTCTGGGGGGAGCGCTCGTGTCGGTGCTTCTTGTAGCTATCTCGAGCATAGGGCTCGAGGCGCTCGATGACCTTGCTTCCGTTACCCTTCTCCTTGGGACGTAAGACGAACGGGCTTTCTAATCGAGCGTTTTTGAGTCGCTCGCGATACCCTTTGGTTTGGAATTCGAGGAGGCCGTCGTCTTCATTAGCAGCTTTGGTGAAACTGGGGGTGGGCTCCCAACGGCCCTTCCCGATTCTGACTGGATGCATGGAGGAGGCGAAGACGCTTCCGGCACCAAGCCTCTCGAAGGCGGACGGCTTCCCACGGGGCCCTCTAGGATAAGGGGAACGAGAGCGTTCCCTTCGTCCGGCACCTCTTTCGCTGCGACCCTCCTCCGGAGGCTCGAGGCGGTCTTTTGCTAAAGGGCAAGGTTGGTGCTCCACCAGGTGGCCTCCTTCGCGACTGCGGGGAGGGCTGTGATGGCTTTTTCTTCCGCCGCGGCTTCCGGAGGAATGAGAGGGTGAGATCTGGAGGAGGTGCTTAATCTCCGCCAGTTCGTCTCGAACATACCTATCGCGTTCCACGACCGTTGTCAGGTCGTCGATCTTCCGCTCTAGGTGGCGGATGTAGGTTTGAAATTCGGTGGCAACCCCCCGCGTCCTGTGTCGAAGTTCCGGCCCCGATCCCGACGGACATGTGGGCCTTTCCATGGGTGCCTGGTCCGCTGAAAGCTAGGTTGTGGTCTCCGAGAGGGCCGAGGCCGAGGGTGGTTTCGCTTGAATGCGGATCATCGACTTCCACCATGGCTGGTTCAGGAAGTTTTAAATGGAGCTCTAAAAGAGGGAGGTGATTGAATGAAGAACGGCTAGATCCCCAGCAGAGTTGCCAATTGTAGGGGTTCGATTAATCGGGATCTTGACCGCGGCTCTGGCTAGGCTCCTTCCTTCGCAGCTCCGTGCTTCCGCCGCTGGACCTGCAACAAGTCACTAGGGCTTGTGATGCCCAGTGACCCTCCGACGATCAAGTTAGATCTCAGGGGAAGTGTTTAGGTCTAGGGTTAGGATAATGTGGCGTACCTCTTTCAGATGTGTATCCATTTGTATTTATAGACCTAGGTTTGCTTGGCCTCTAAGCTAGCGCGTGGAGAATACGCTCAGGTAACCGCCTCGGGTGACGTCATATATGATGAAAGGAACGAAACGGTTACGGAGCACATGGCCAGGCCTGACCCCAATGATTACGCCTACCGCATGAGGAGCATGACCCTCGCGGGACCCATCTGGTGTAATTGTCTTTCCTGAACGTCTTCAGAAATACCGGAGCAGGGACAAGGCCGGGGGTGGCTCTGAAGTACCCAGGAGCCGACCCCGAGTATACAACCGAACCGAACACCGAAAGGGGACTTGACATCCGTCCGTGACCCGGGCCTTCCTTAACCGTCGGTTCGCAATACGTGGCCAGGTTACCGGGCTGGTAACCGAGGCCACTACACTCCCTAAGTATAATAGAGTAGTTTTGACTAGTTAACAGGGCTTGAAATGAGCCCAAACGGAAAAATAGCTTACATGTGTTTTTTTGTGTTTTTGGCCATTCTGATATTATTTTTGATCCCGACACTCTATTTGATATTATTTACAAAGACGATGGCCCTTATGATATTAACTATATATACCTTATGATATTATTAATATGACACACGACTAACATGATATTATTTTTATTACTGTGTAATATCAATTGGGTATAAAAAGTGACAATTATATCCCTTTAATTTTTTCTGTTAAGTTAATTAAAGAAACCATGAGTTTTTTTACAAAAGTAGATTATATTGTACTCAAATTTACTCCTACTATATTCTAATGATCTTTAGTATTGGTGATTGTAAAATATATGTGTGTGTATATTATTTAATTAATAACAGGGTTCATATAGTAAATCTTGAAAAGAAAAACTATTAAATAAAAATAAATCAATATACAAGTATTATAAAAGGATAAAGTAGTATATTTTATGAATGATATAAAAGTGAATGGATTTGTAAATTAATGTAGAAAATATTTCTACTAATTTATAAGTAATAGAAGAAAAAAAATATAGTAAGCTAATAACAATTTATAAGTTATTTTCGAAAGTTTAAAAACTAAGAATTAAGTGTGATTAGCGTCTTTATAAGTTTAAGTTAAGGTCACAAGAATGCAGTAGCTAAGGCGAAGCCTTATTTCGTGTGGTAGATCAAAAGAGATAAAAAAAAAAAAGGGGGGGGGGGGGGGGAGGGGGGTTATGAGAAGTTTTTAATATATAAGTTTCGATAGGTGCATTCTCCGTGCACACAAAACGGCATCGTTTTTTGCCCTAATTTATTGATTTGAAAATTTACGAGAACAATTAAAACACCAAGCAAAACAAAATGGACGATATCGATCATCGTGATTGTGTTGCGATCGTATGAGTATTGTACATTAGACAAAAGAACAAGACCTTAGTTTAGAAACAATAAGGTTCAACGTATAGATTTTAAAGGAAGTTGTTCAATAATTTTTTCTGATGACCGATCTAAACCGTTAAAAATGGACATCTTATCGATTTTGTATTTGTTGCCAACTTCAGTGATAATCGAATGTCGTCAATCACATGATCGGAACACATTCGATGCTTACGTAGGTATTAAAGTCCTATAATTCACAACTCGGTGACCGCTTTATCTATTTTTTCAAAATCAGAATCGTCTATCTTTTGCGTAAGAGAGATTAATTAGATAATTCCTGCCAAAAATGAAGTAAATTGATTATCGTTACAAATTTTATCGGACATAAGTTATCATTCTTATGTTGAATTTTTGTACCAATCAAAGAGCTTCATAAACCGGAATAAACCGGATGGAGCCCAAAATTTCCAAAAACAACTAAATCAACAATAACAACCAAATCAACGGCCTTGATTATTAAAATAAATGATTTACTGAGGTCCGTTACATTTTACTGTTGAACATAATCGCAAAACACGTTTACATTTTAAAATTTTCCCCAATTTTTCCCACTTAACCACTGTTAAATATTTTCAAATAAATGCGAAAAAAGTTTGGCGCGAAACTTACAAATGCGAAAAAAAATTCAAATAAGGAAAAAATTCTGAAATTTAATTTAAATTTAAGTTAAGGTCACTAGAACACAGTAGCTAAGGTGAAGCCTTATTTCGTGTGGTTGATCAAAAGATATAAAAAAAAAAAAAGAGGGGGCAGAAGGGCTAGGAATCGAACTTGGTCCACTTGGTATTTGAGCAACTTACATGACCACGGCAACAAGTCAATCATTTGTTCTGGTATGAGAAGCTTTTAATATATAAGTTCTGATGATAATATATAAGTTTCAGTGGGTGCATTCTCCGTGCACACAAAACGGCAGCGTTTTTTGCTCTGATCTTCGCATTGGTTCAAATGCTCGATCTAAACCGATGAGATTCAACATATTGTTGATTTAATCATTGTCACCAAATTCGGTGATAATCAGATGTCGGCAACCACATAATCGGAAGACATTTGGTGTTTCCAAAAGCGTTAAAGTCCCATACTGCACCAATCTTCGGCCGCCTCGGCTATTTTTTTCAAATCGGGACCGTTTATGTTTTACGTAACAAAGATTTGAATACTTCTGCCAAAAATGAATTAAATCTCTTATCAACATAATCGCAACACACGTTTACATTTTTAAAAAATTTCAAATTTTTTCCACTTCACCCACGGTTAAACATGTTAAAATTAAAAAAAAAATACATAAAGCAGACAGTCCGGAGACAGGTGGGACCAGGGGCAGGTGTGTCGTCAAGTTTCGTAAAGTTATGCTCGCATGAGGTTATGGTCATGCCATTTAGGGGTTCTGTTATGCTATTTTGTGGTATTGTTATGCTTATGCCTTCTGTGGTTTTTGTTATGCCAACCGTGGTAATTGTTATGCTTTTCAATGGTTTAGTTATGCCCATGTTGGCATAACTCTTCAGTTATGCCATTTAATGGTTTTGTTATTAGTCCTGGGGTTTATGTTACACGCTTTTACGGATTATTATACCCTACGTTATGCCATTCAGTTCATGTTTTATGCTTCTTGGGTTTCTTGTTATGCCATTTTTATGGTTTTTGTTATACCTCAACTTTTGACCTGTTGGAGTTACTGCTTTGACCGGTCACTTTTGGTCAACCTTGTGATGTGGCGAAATCTCGTCCATTCGTTTGGTTATGTTATTTAGTGGTTTTGTTATGCCTCAACTTTTGACATGTTGGAGTTACTGCTTTGACCGGTCACTTTTGGTCAACCTTGTGATGTGGCGAAATCTCGTCCGTTCGTTTGGTTATGCTATTTAGTGGTTTTGTTATGCCTTGTTATGGTTTGGTTATGCCTATAAGGGATTTGGATTATGCCAATAATGGTTTTGTTACGCCAAAATTACGGTGTCTCCAAAACGAGTGGAGACACCAAAGTCATCGCCTAATTGATGGGTGTATCTCATGTAGGATGCTTAGAGTGTACTATTTGGGCTGTCCAGATGTCGCCTTGTTTTGTAGGTTTGCAATGGTTTGAATGCAAAGTTTAGCAAGTTGTTTAGATAAGTTGGTCTTGGGTTGAGATAGCTAGTCATTTTACCATTATATCATCAAGAGTTTGATTATATGCTTGAATAGAACTCATCCTCTTTTCCTTAACAGTGGTTAGATTGATTTGTTTGGATAAGTTGGTCTTGGGTACAATAGGCATTGCTATGAATCTGGAATCAAAATATATATCTTGGTGTTGTATTATGTCATAGAAGGGCCTAAAATAAAAGGAAGCTCTCTCCTTAACTCTCCCTCCCACGAAGAGTTTTTTCAAATTTTCATCTTTTTACATTATTCTACATCTTTTTACGAAATGTAAAATAGTTTATTTTGTTTGAGAAAAACCTAAGTTCAATCAATAACATAACGAATATATACTTTATTTTGCATGAAACTATCTTCTTTCTTTCTATCTTTGTTTTTGTTTATTTATTTATTTATTTTTTATCGTAGTGGAATTTTGTTAGTAATTTTTTGTCTAAAAAAGAGAGTAAATTTTAAGAGCTAACATGACGATCCACTGATGCATAGAACAACAGGGAAAAGTTCTTACCAATATTTTTTTCCGTTCCCGTTCATTGAACGGGCGAGATGCTAGGTTTTTATTAATGAAGTTGTTACTCTTCCTTAAAAAAATAAAAAAACACCAATTTCCTATCTTTTGCGCTCAGTTTTCATGGGAGAAGAGGGCAAACCAGTCATTTGACCCGAAAAGCCCATCATCAGAGAGTACGCCAAATCTATTGGCCGGATCAAATGAATAATAGGTAACCACAAAAACACCCTCGTGTAGTCACTGTACTGTGTCTGTAACAATTAGGGCTCCGAATAAAAACCACCTGCGCCGAGGTCCCATATCTCAATTACACCCCGTCGTCTCTTCCCTCCGCCGTGCTCCTCCATATCCTCTCTCTCTCTCTCTCTCTCTCTCTATATATATATATATGTATATGTATATCTGCTTTGTATCTGTCTCTTCCTACATTAGCCGTAGCCACCACAGCGTCGCCACCAATAATCGTCGCCATTTCCTCCCTGCCCGCTGAATCTTAGCCGTTGGATCTCGTTCAGAGGGCCTGATTACGGAGGGCGCACACATCACACACACGAGGTGATTAAACTTCTCTGTTTATGTACTGCCTGCAAGTAACTGCCGTGGGTCTGACCCTGCTTAGGAATTGACATTTTGAAAATACGAAGCGCAACCCTTTAATTGTGAACACCAGACTTCATCTCAAATGAGCTTAAATAATCTCCGTTTCCTATTTATTTCTCCGTTATCCAGTTAATTGATAGTGTATTGGATGGTGTTTGGTTTGCTGGAATGATTATGGGTAGTATTGGGATGGTCGTTCGTTCTCCTTAGATTCATTCACCGAATTGGTGAAAGATGATTCTCTTTTGGATGCACATTCTACGCATTTCTTAGTGAAGCAAATGTCGGAGCGAGCATCGTGCCGTTCCGATGGAGTTATAATTTAATAGCATATTAGGTAGTGTGTGGTTACCTGAAATGATTTTGCAAAGGAATGTGATGGTCCTTCCTTTGCTCCCATTTCACCGAAATTATTGGAAGATGGTTCCATTTGTAACGCAGAGTCTTTTCGTTTCTCAGTGAAGAAAGTGTTGCTATTTCAGCTCCATAGCTTAAATAATCTACGTTTCCTATATATTTCTCCATTATCCAATCAAGTTGAATAGTTGATAGTGTATTGCATGGTGTTTGGTTAGCTGGAAGCCTGGAATGACTATGGGAAGTAATGGGATGGTCCTTCGTTCTCCTTAGATTCACCTAATTGGTGAAAGATGATTCACTTTTCGATGCACATTCTATGCATTTCTTAGTGAAGCAAATGTCGGAGCGAGCATCGTGCCGTTTTGATGAATTGATAATTTAATAGCATATTAGGTGGTGTTTGGTTATCTGAAATGGTGATGTGAAGGAATTGGTTGGTCCTTTGCTCCCGTTTCACCGAAATTATTGAAAGATGGTTCCATTTTGTAATGTAGGGTCTATTCATTTCTTAGTGAAGAAAGTGTTGGAAGGAGCATCATGCTATTTCAGCTCCATAGCTTAATTCCAGTTAACAGAATACTGTTTTAAAGTTTTTGCTTGGAGATACAATGTGTATTCAGCTTTTTTTTTTTTTTTGTATTGCAGCAAGTCGACAACACCTCATTGGAAGAAGGTTATGTGAAGGTGGTTATGTGTTATGTCTATACCCCATTATGCATTTTGGAAATCCCTGGGCAACCACTTGAGGATGACAAGTGTTTGAATGACAAGCTGAAGGTGTTTGCGATCTAGATTTTTATGGCTGATCAGTCCTTAATCACACTTCCTCCTGATTCATCACTTGATTTGCAAGATCATTCTTTAGTTATTGGGCAAGAGTTTGCAGATGTTGAGACTTGCCGAAGAGCACTAAAGGATATTGCTATAGCATTGCATTTTGATCTTCGGATTGTGAAATCTGATCGTAGTCGGTTTATAGCAAAATGTTCAAAGGAAGGTTGTCCCTGGCGTGTACACGTTGCAAAATGTCCGGGAGTTCCTACCTTTTCTATTAGAACCCTACACGGAGAGCATACTTGTGAAGGGGTTCGCAACCTTCACCATCAACAAGCATCGGTCGGATGGGTTGCTAGGTCTGTTGAAGCAAGGGTTAGAGATAATCCTCAATATAAACCAAAGGAAATTCTACAAGATATTCGTGATCAGCATGGAGTTGCTGTGTCTTACATGCAAGCTTGGCGTGGGAAGGAGCGAAGCATGGCCGCACTGCACGGTACTTTTGAAGAAGGGTATCAGCTTCTTCCAGGATATTGTGAACAGATAAGAAAACTTAACCCAGGAAGCATTGCATCAGTTTTCACAACTGGACAAGATAATTTCTTCCAGCGCCTCTTTGTTTCATACCGTGCATCAATCTACGGTTTTATAAATGCTTGCAGACCACTTCTGGAACTTGACAAAGCACATCTCAAAGGTAAATATTTGGGCGTGTTGCTTTGTGCTGCAGCTGTTGATGCTGATGATGGGTTGTTTCCACTGGCCATTGGGATTGTTGATGTGGAGAGCGATGAGAATTGGATGTGGTTCATGTCAGAGTTGCGGAAGCTTCTTGGAGTAAATACTGACAATATGCCTAGACTTACCATACTCTCTGAAAGGCAACCAGGCATTGTGGAAGCTGTTGAGACTCATTTCCCCAGTGCTTTTCATGGTTTTTGCTTGCGTTATGTGAGTGAGAATTTTCGTGATACATTCAAGAACTCAAAGTTGGTGAATATTTTTTGGAATGCTGTTTATGCCCTTACGGCAGTTGAATTTGAAAGCAAGATCTCTGAGATGGTAGAAGTATCGCAAGATGTCATACCATGGTTTCAGCTATTTCCACCCCAATTATGGGCTGTTGCCTATTTTGAGGGGGTACGATATGGCCATTTCACATTGGGGGTCACAGAAATATTGTATAACTGGGCCCTTGAGTGTCATGAGCTCCCTATTGTACAAATGATGGAACACATTCGTCATCAGATGTCATCTTGGTTCGCCGAGCGTCGTAATTTGGGAATGAGATGGAGCTCCATTCTCGTACCATCGGCTGAGAAGAAGATTTTAGAAGCAATCGCAGATGCTCGTTGTTATCAAGTACTTCGTGCAAATGAAGTTGAATTTGAGATTGTGTCAAGCGAGCGGACAAATATTGTGGACATACGAACGAGAGTGTGTTCGTGTCGCCGTTGGCAACTCTATGGTTTGCCTTGTGCACATGCTGCTGCTGCACTCATCTCTTGCGGGCAAAATGCCCATTTATTTGCTGAGCATTGTTTCACAGTCAATAGCTACCGTGAAACCTATTCACATATTATCAATCCAATTCCAGATAAAAGTCTATGGAATGAGCACATTGAGGGAGCAGATGGTGGAGGTGCCAAATTTGATATTGCAATACGGCCACCCAAGACACGTCGGCCTCCTGGCAGGCCGAAAAAGAAGGTCCTTCGTGTGGAGAGTTTAAAGCGTCCGAAAAGAGTCGTTCAATGTGGTCGCTGCCATATGTTAGGACATTCTCAAAAGAAGTGCACGATGCAAACTTGATCCTTAGTTAATTGTCAAAAATCGTTTCTTTTGCCTTTCTGCAATTGCCGTAGAGAAATTATGTTTCTGTAAGCTTGGTTGATTTTCTTTACCACTCAGTTGCAAAATAAATTCTGTGGTTTTTGTGGAATCGTCCATGTGCTTGCCTTTTGACTATGTTGTCGGCCTGTTAAATTTGCATTTTAGTACTGGATGGGTTGACTAACTTTCAGCTTAAGCTTATTTCCGACAAAGTTCAGTTTGTTTTGTTTCTGTCATTTTTGTCAATCACTGACCAGAAAAAGAATTAAGTATCATATTTACTGTCTTTTTGTACACCTCTAGGTGAAACACATTTTTTGTAAACATGCTAAAATTTTAGTGGGAAGCATTCCTACCCTACACACCATGGAATGAGATAAATTACATAGCTGATAAGCTTGTTCTTATTGTTTTTATTTATTTATCAATCATTGTCCCATTGTCTTATCTTAGAATTTATACAAGAGCCTGATTTTTGTCCTTAATGATTCAGTTCAAAATGAGCATTGTTACATATCTTTGGCTTTTGCCTATGGTTGCTGAATTTTCAGATTAATAACAATTCCTGCAATTTTTTGATACTGATATCTATTGTGCTTTATATATAAACAGAGTTTTTACTTCTGGGTTCTGCTGTACTGTGGGAAGAAACTGTTTGGTTTTTTCCTTTTGAAATCTTTCAACGCAACTGTGTTTACAATAATGGAGAAATTGCTGAATTTGTTGCATTCAGTGATGATAGTATGAGTTCTTTTTCCCTGTAGAAGTGATCATATTGATATTAGATTGCAGATGTTTTCAGCCTTGTGGGACGTCAATAAGAATTCTACAGAGAGTAAAACCGATATAAGGGCATAGTTTTACTATTTATACGTTTTATGTAGTTTGTTCTCCCCTGTCTATCCTCTTTATCAATTGTGTATTCTTGTTGAATGCCAGACTTGATGAGCAAGCATATCAGGAAATAATATTTCCTCTATATGAGAGTACTAGTTGATTGCAACACCAGCAGCCGATAAACATGTGTACTTGAATTGGGCTTCCGTAAGCCAATTCTCTTCCCTCCTACTTTTGGTGTTAGTTTGGAGTTTTCATTCTTCAGTTGCTGTCTAAGCCTTTTGACATATCCCCGCAGCTCATACTGTGGATGATCTTGTTCTTCCATGAAATAGCACTCATACAGTTGGGCAGAAAAGGTTAGATGTTTTGCATTTTGACGATGGATTTGTCTATTACCTGTTGGACATATTGTCTGTAAAATGATGATTTCCACTGTTGCTTTAACACTTGTATAGTTGTATTCTTATTTGAATTGATTTGTTAAATTTTGTGAAAACAGTTTCATGCGTGAACCAAAATTGAGTTGCTAACTTGCTATTGCAATCCTCGATGTTAAATAGATAACATAACAGTGTCTTCACCTTGATATAAGGTTTATCATTTGCAGTACCTTGCATCACAGTAATGGTAATTAAGAGACAAGGTAAATGTGGGTCAGCTACTCTTTCCATGAGCAATTTAAAATCATTATCTGCAGTAATTGTTGGTAAACCACAAGTCCTATATGGTGTCTGAGTCATTTTTAAGCTTTGTTTCTGTTGTTGCTCACAAAGTAAGAGGTGGTAAATGGTAATGACTCGTTTTTTATAGGCTAATTGATCAAATAGTCACTCATCATCGCTAGTGGGTTTAAGAAGGGACTAGGGGGGCCATTTATTCCCCCAAAATTTCTGGTAACTACAATAGCACATTGTGATGAGTTGCCCCTCTTTTTAACAGCTTAAACTTATAGATGAGCTGGTGGTTAACAATCTAACATGTTATCAGAGTCAACAATGGATCCTGTGTTTGAAACCTTACCGCCTACCTAATGATTAATGTTTACACGTGTTTAGGTTGCTCATGCAGAAGAGACTGGCTACACGTGAGGGGGCGTGCTGAGAATATAAATAATAAAGTTGCCCCACCTTCTAACAACTTAAAACTTTTTTAGATGAGTTGGTGCCTTGGTGGTTGACAATCTAATATACCTCATTTATTCATAGGTTCTTTCATTTATATCCTATGAAATTATAGGAGTTCCCCTCAAGTTTTTTAACACCCTCTAATATCTGATAAAAACTGTCCGACAAACCCCTCCTCCTTTTCAGCTCCACTTCCAATCCTCCCTCAAAACAGCCACAATTGGGTTCGTCCCCTCACTCTTTCTTGTTATGTTTTTTGCACAAATATGTTTGGATATAGGATTCGATACATATAAAATACAAGGAAAATTACAAAATGCTAGGAACGTTTCTTTGTTGAATTAAGAAGAGTACATTTTTAATAGTATGCCATATGAAATCCACTTACTTTTAGGACATTTAATCACTCTAAACTAGGGAACATTGTTTTCAAGATCCATATAGACTAACAAGCGAAAGTGAAATAACTTGTCTTCAGAACGTCCCTGAAATCTCCACTCAAACTCTTCATTCTCTCATTGCCTCTCTTTGCACTGGTTTAAACCTAGTCCTCTCTCTCCTCCTCTGCTCTCTCTCTCTCTCTTCCTCTTCCTTTGCCCAAGTTTTCTTTGCGGATGGAGTTTTGTGGTAGTTGATGCAGGAGCATAATGAAGCTGCTCGAATTGAGGGGGTGATTCTCAATTCTTCTAATCATGTCTTTAATTTTTGGTCTAAGTATCCATTTAATTTCCAGTCATAGTTTTGAAGTCATTTCGTTAGTCAAAGAGTCATGGAGTCGATCGAAGAGTCATTTAGTTTTTCTATATGCACAAGGGGTCTAAAGGTCGCTTCTAGTTTCCAGGTTATTTATTTTGTCTTGGGAAGATTAAGAGTCGAGTCTAGTCTAGTATAAATATGTTAGCAAGTCTCATGCAAAAGGGAGAGTTTGAGTTTATAAAAATATTGTTCAAGTGTTTTGTTGCTTGAAGTGAGTGATTCCTTCGATAATCAAGTGTGTGACTTGGTCGCGTGAGTGTCTTCCGCGATTAGCAACGTCGAGTGACTTCCGTTGCCCCCGGTGAGTGGCATTCTGGGATTATCCTAACCTCGCGGGTCTCGGACTGCGTCAAATTGGTGTAAGAGCTAGAAAAATCCAGATTGCGGCAAATTTTCTTGGTTATCAATAACTATGCCTCGAAGGCAACAGCAATATGTTCAGAGCTCTTGGGTTATCATGGCTACGGTGGTTCAACATCAGCAAGAGGAGCAACAATAAGCTTTTCAAAATCCTTGTTTTGTGGAGTCAGCAACAATAGATGATTATGATCTTGCATGGCCATTCACAAGAAAAAAAGTTTCAGATCCAATTGTGGATTGGAATAAGCCACCAATTTTTGTTGAAGAAGTCATTGAAGAAATTTTTGTTGAAGGCGACGTAGGAGATTTTCTCAATGTTGTCAAACATGAAATTAAAATTAATCGAGAGGTTGATTGGGATTCACCTCCTAAATTTGATGAGTATCCGAATGAAGCCGATGATGTTCTACACTTAGTGGATGATACTAGAGATGACAATGGTGTTCAAATTGTTGAAGATACGAAAGTGGAAGTTCAAGAGAAAATTGTTGAAGCCGTAGAAAACAAATTTCAAGACAATCACTATTATGAAGATCCTTTCTATCCAATGGGCTTCATCAATTCATCTGATTCATGGATCATGAAGAAGCTAATTATTGATTACATTATTTTAACTCGATGGACTGATTGGATGGATGTCTGTGTGAAGATTGGCAAGGTCGTAGCCTGTCTTCAGCATTCAACGTGCTTTTCAAGCTTCAGGATCATAATATGTGGAGCGACAAGCATTAGAGCTATCACATGTCTTACTATCCAAATTCGAGGACGAATTCTGTTCAAGCAAGGGAGAATGATGCAGGAGCATAATGAAGCTGCTCGAATCGAGGGGGCGATTCTCAATTCTTCTAATCATGTCTTTAATTTTTGGTCTAAGTATCCACTTAATTTCCAGTCATAGTTTTGAAGTCATTTCGTTAGTCAAAGAGTCATGGAGTCGATTGAAGAGTCATTTAGTTTTTCTACATGCACAAGGAGTCTAAAGGTCGCTTCTAGTTTCTAGGTTATTTATTTTGTCTTGGGAAGATTAAGAGTAGAGTCTAGTCTAGTATAAATATGTTAGCAAGTCTCATGCAAAAGGGAGAGTTTGAGTTTATAAAAATATTGTGCAAGTGTTTTGTTGCTTGAAGTGAGTGATTCCTTCGATAATCAAGTGTGTGACTTGGTTGCATGAGTGTCTTCCGCGATTAGTAACGTCGAGTGACTTCCGTTGCCCCCGGTGAGTGGCATCCTAGGATTATCCTAATCTCGCGGGTCTCGGCCTGCGTCAGTAGTACTGGAGGTGATGTGGAGCACTGCTTGGAGGAGGTGCACGCCTCGCTATCGGGGAAGATTTGCAACATTTTAGGGTCCAATTGGATAGTTCTATTTTCCTCCTAATAGAAGCAGCATGGCAGCGGCAATCACCGCAAAAGACAGCCTTCCAGATTTGGATATTCAAAAGAAGAAGAAGAAAGGGATTTGGATGTCCTCTCCAAAGATTAGGAACTCGAGGCAGCATCAACTTTGAAGTGACCCCTCCACATAGCGAGATTCCGATGGCATTGGCGGTAGATAACAATAGTGTGATCCATCGCCTTCGAAGGAATCTTGAATGACAACAACAATGACAATGGAAGGCCAAACTGATTAGCATGTGACCTCGCACAATTGTTATCTACCGCGAGTGCCAGAGGAATCTTGCTACGTGGAGGGGCCACTTCATAGTTGACAGCTGCCTAGAGTTTCTAAACCTTGGAGAGGAGGACCAAATTCGGAAGGCTCCCTCCAATTGCCACTGCTATGCAATTTCCATCATAGGAAAGAAATCACAATCCAAGTGGACCCTTTGGCATTCCCAAGCTTCCTTAATATGGATGCTTCACTCCTCACCACCTCCAGTACTACCACAGGTCCCATCCCTAAGGAAGACCTCGGGGATGAGAGGTAAACGAGAGGAGAGAGAGACCTAGGTTTACACTAAGGATGAGGATAAGAGCTGGTTGCAGGGTCGCATGTGGAGTCTAGATAACGGTAAGAGCTGGTTACAAGGTCATGCAAGGAGCCTAGAGGCTTGGCTATGGTGGAGAATTAGGGAGAATTAGCTGCAATCCTTCCCTTAGGTCGAAGTTACAGTGACATTGACAGCGACAAGTTTCACATTGTGTTTCTCCCACTTTGCTTGATGTAGCCCATCAACGTTTTACACCATGATTGGTGATGCATGGTTATGCAAATACTCTGTGTCTAACGACAACTTGAACCTACAAAGAATGGTGGTTGGTTGCTCTATGTGTGTATGTTTGTGGGTGTAAGAAGGGGAGGGATCGGGTTGGGTTCAGGTTGATGAGAGAGAGACGTAGAGGGGAGGGGGGTTGGTTGGTTGCTGTATGTGTGTGTATGTGGGTGTGAAAAGGGGGATTGGGTTGAGGTTGATGAGAGAGAGAGAGAGCGAGAACGCGCTGTAAGTGTGTATGTTTGTGGGTGTGAGAAGGGGGGGATCGGGTTGGTTTGAGGTTGATGAGAGAGAGAGAGAGGAATGATGCCTGGGAGATTGAACTTCTGTGCTCTTTTATAATGTTAAAAGCGAGGGTAAGGAAATGTTAGGTTGTATGCCCAGTTTAGCAAATCTTTCATTTAATAGTTGGCATCTACTAAAGGGGTCAGTGGGATACCCATTTCGACATGAATGCACCTAGTCAAGCCATAGTTAAGATGGAAATCTTCAATATTTATTGAGATAACCACTTGATTGTTAACTTTTTAGGTATCATTTACCCAAAAACGATTCTTTCGCTATTGTGGTCTTTAAGTATTGACGTTACGACTAAGATTATTAGAATCCTGGCAAAACAGTCGCTGGATGGCTAAATTTAATGTGTTAAAATCTCTATAGATTTATTCAATTGTTTTGGCTTAAAGGTAATCTAGTCAGCTTTTGCAAAACAATAATCAAATTGTGAAAGCTTTTGTGAAAGTATGATCTACTATGATTTTGTGCTTTATTGACAAATGTTTAAGTAAAGCAGAATCTCAATTCTTCTTGACCGTGGAAAAAATGTTTGCACATTTGGGTTTTAATGGGTGCCTATTCTTTGTTAAATTCTTGGATTCACCACTGCCCTTTGTGGGTATTGGAGATTGGACATTGCTAAATCTGTTGACGCCTTTATTTATTTACAACTTATTCTCGCCGTGATTCTTTTTACAGTCTTCTCCCATAAGGCGAGATGTGAATGCAATTTTCTTGTTATTGGGGAGACTGGAGAGAGAAAAGTGATTAGGGTTTTAATTAACCCTAACACACATATTATTGATACATATAGTATTTGAGTACAAGATGCAAAATGACTAAGTTACCCTCACTCACTAGTACACGTGACATAACTATATCTTCCAACACTCCCCTTCAAGCTGTGGAGAATAAACATAACAGAGTCCTAACTGGTTACATAGTATCTCTTACCAAGGCTTGAACAACGATTTATCGGATGTCTATAGACACAAAAGGGAGTAGACGGTAGCTATCACACAACCAGCTAACTTCTCTCGCATAAGGTGACAATCAACTTCAATATATTTAGTCCTCTCATGAAATACTGGATTGGATGTAATGTAAATTGCTGCTTGATTATCACACTCCAGATTAGTAGGCAATTGCACATAGAAACTTATCCCCTCAAGAAAATAGCACACCTGTGCAATCTCACGTGTCATGTGAGCCATGGCTATACTCTACTTCTGCACTAGACTATGCAACCACTCCTTGCAAGTTGGATGGATTAAGTGGCGAAGTACTTTGGAAGGTTTTTGCGTCCGCAGGAGCCGCAAGGTTGAAGGGAAACTTCTAGGTCAGCCATGGTAGATGGCACGAAGTGTTGGGATACTATGAGTGTCGCTGAAATTAAAGTATTAAGATAGATGTGTTGGTGAATGTAGGTCCAGTTCCATGAGCCATTTAAAATCATTATCTGCAGTACGCGGTAAACCATAAGTCGCATATGGTCTCGAGTCGTTTTTAAGCTTTGTTTCTGTTGTTGCTCACAAAGTAAGCGGTGGTAAATGGTAATTGTTGTTTAGAAGGATAGGAAAAGTGTATAGGGTGTTGTGTTAACTAACCCTAACACAATCAACTCTTATTTATATAATGGGAAATCATAACATAAGACTACATTAACCAATGTGGGACTAATACTAATATTATATTCTAACACTCCTCCTCAAGCTGGAGACTCTCCAGCTTGTTAAATATCAACCAACGAAACAATTACCTCAACTACTAACAGCAATAACGAAAAACAACCAACTTGTTAAAATAATGGAACAACTTTCAATAGCAACGAACGACTTCAACGAACGAAACGACTTCAACGACCAATGAACGATTTCAACGATCAACGAACGACTTCAACAACCAACTTTAACTACCATCAACCAACTACCAATGTCAACGAAATAGATGACAAAACAATATATGTTACCACGCTCACCAAAAGCATGGCCAAAAATCCGACCACGATACCCAAAATCACGGCTGCGACCATGACCATGGCTGAATGAAGAACCACACCCACCAGAGACGGCGGAAGCAGAATCAGATTTCATTGCAAATATGTCACCGTGCAATGAGAGGCAACCAACGGATCAACCACCAACTAAAAATAAGTATCAAACAACTACCAACAATACCAGTACGAATATACCTTCGGCAACCAAAAGCAGAACCAGATAATAGATATGACCAGCCATGAGCGACAGAACAGTACTAAACAGTGATGAACAGTAACGACGATGTACAGTAGTAATAAGTGAATAGTACCGACGATGAACAATAATATGTGAACAGTGCCGTCGGTGAACAGTGGTTAATGGCTATAGATTTCAGTTAAGTGACCGATTTGAGATTTCGATGGGTGGAAGAGATTAGGGTTAAGATAGAGGCTAGGATTAGGGTTGTGATTTTTAGGGTTTCATGGTGAGATGATGATGGCGGTAGAGGGTGGCGGCTAGGGTTTTGTATATCTAAGGTGGATGGTGAACCCGCTCTGATACCATGTTGTTTAGAAGGATAAGAAAAGTGTATAGGGTGTTGTGTTAACTAACCCTAACACAATCAACTCTTATTTATATAATGGGAAATCATAACATAAGACTACATTAACCAATGTGGGACTAATACCAATATTATATTCTAACAGTAATGACTTTTTTTTTAGAAGGTAATGACTCGTTTTTTATAGGCTAATTGATCAAATAGTCACGTGGGTTTAAGAAGGGACTAGGGGTGCCATTTATCACCCAGAATTTCTTGCAACTACAATAGTACGTTGTGATGAGTTGCCCCTCAACAGCTTAAGCTTGTAGATGAGTTGGTGGTTAACAATCTAACATGGTATCGTTCGAACCTTACTGCGTACCTGATGATTAATGTTTACACGTGTATAGCATGTTTATGCAGAAAAGTTTGGCTACACGTGAAGGGGTGTGTTAAGAATATCAGTAATAAAAAGATCCCTCTTTCTAACAGCTTAAGTTTTTAAATGAGTTGGTGGTTGACAATCTAATATCCCTTCAAGTTGTTTAACGCCCTCTAATATTGGTATACATGTTTATGCATAGAGGGAGTTTGATTACTGGGTTTGCTTTATGCACTTATCGGCATGTATTTTTTTTTTTTTTTTGGGGGGGGGGGGGGGTGTGTGTGTTGGGATGATTGAAAGAACCCAACAAATAGAGAATGCGAGGAAGGCATACCTTCCAAATACAAGGAAAGTTAAAAATGCTAGGAACGTTTCTTTGTTGAATTAAGAAGAGTACATATGTTATAGTTTGCCATATGAAATCCACTTATAACTAGGACGCATTTAATCACATTGTTTTCAAGATCCATCTAGACTAACAAGCAAAAGTTGAAATAACTTGTCTTTGGAACATCCCTGAAATCTCCACTCGAACTCTTAATATAATCTCTCATTGCCTCTCTTTGCTCCAGTTTAAACCTAGTCCTCTCTCTCTTACTCTTCATCTGCCTCCAAGTTTTCTTTGCGGATGGGGTTTTGTGGTAATACTAGAGGTGTCGTGGACGACTTGGAGGAGATGTACGCCTCGTTATCATGGAAGATTTGCAACGTTGTAGGGTCCAATTGGATAGTTATGTTTTCCTCCTAATAGAAGCTGTGTTGCAGCGACATTAACCGCAAAAGACAGCCTTCCAGATTTGGATGCCCTATTGTTCAAAAAAAGAAGGGATTCGGATGTCCTCTCCAAAGATTAGGAACTCGATGCAGCATCAACTTTGAAGTGACCCCTCCACATAGCGAGATTTCGATGGCATTGGCGGTAGATTACAATTGTGTGATCCATCGCCTTCAAAGGAATCTTGAATGACAACAATGACAATGGAAGGCCAAACTGATTAGCGTGTGACCTCGCACAATTGTTATCTACTGCGAATGCCAGAGAAATCTTGCTATGTGGAGGGGCCACTTCATAGTTGACGGCTGCCTAGAGTTTCTAAACCTTGGAGAGGAGGACCAAATTCGGAAGGCTCCCTCCAATTGCCGTTGCTTAGCAGTTTCCATCATAGGAAAGAAATTACAATCCAAGTGGACCCTTTGGCGTTCCCAAGCTTCCTTAATATGGAGGCCTCACTCCTTCAGGCGGTGCTCCTCACCACCTCCAGTACTACCACAGGTCCCATCCCTAAGGAAGACTTCGGGGATGAGAGTTAAACGAAGATGAGAGAGAGACCTAGGTTTACACTAACAATGAGGATAAGAGCTGGTTGCAAGGTCACGCGAGTAGCCTAGAGATTGGCTATGGTGGAGAATTAGCTGCCCTTAGGTGGAAGTTAGAGTGACAACAACAAGTTTCACATTAAGATTACCACCCCCATCAATGTTTTACGCCATGATTGATGATGCATGGTTATGCAAATACTCTTTTGTGTCTAACCGCAATTTGAACCTGCACATAATGGTGGTTGGTCTCTCTATGTGTGTATGTTAGTGGGTGTGGGAAGGGGGAAGGGGATCGGGTTGGGTTGAGGTTGATGAGAGAGAGATAGAGCGGGGTTGGTTGGTTGCTATATGTGTGTATGTTTGTGGGTGTGAGAAGAGGGGGATCGGGTTGGGTTGAGGTTGATGAGAGAGAGAGAGAGCACGCTGTATGTGTGTGTGTGGGTGTGAGAAGGGGGGATCGGGTTGGTTTGAGGTTGATGAGAGAGAGAGAGAGGAATGATGCTTGGAAGATTGAACTTCTGCGCTTTTTTATAATGTTGAGAGCGAGGGTAAGGAATTGTTAGGTTGTATGCTTCTTAAGTTTAGCAAATCTTTCATTCAATAGTTGGCATCTACTAAAGGGGTCAGTGGGTTACCCATTTCGACATGAATGCACCTAGTCAAGCCATAGTTAAGATGGAAATCTTAATATTTATTGAGATGACCACTTGATAGTTGACTTTTTAGCTATCATTTACTCAAATACGATTCTTTGGCTATTGTGGTCATTAAGTATTGACGTTAGGACTAAGATTATTAGAATCCTGGCAAAAACAGTCACTGGATGGCTAAATTTAATGTGCGAAAATCTCCATAGATTTATTCAATTGTTTTGGCTTAAAGGTAATCTAGTCATCGTTTGCAAAAGGAGAATCAAATCGTGATTGCTTTTGTGAAAGTATTATCTATGATTTTGGGCTTATTGATGAATGTTTAAGTTAAGCAAAATCTCTATTCTTCTTGACTGTGGAAAAATGTTTCCACATTTGGGTTTTAATGGGTGCCTATTCTTTGTTAAATTCTTGGATTCGCCGCTGCCCTTTGTGGATATTGGAGATTGGACATTCGACATTGCTAAATCTGCTGACACCTTGATTTATTTACAACTTATTCTCGCCATGATTCTTTACAGTCTTCTCCCATAAGGCGAGATGCATTCATGTGAATGCAATTTTCTTGTATTGGGGAGAGAGAAAAGTGATTAGGGTGTTAATTAACCTTAACACACATGTTATTGATACATATAATATGTGAGTAGAAGATACAAAATGACTAAGTTACCCTCACTCACTAGTCCACATAACTATATCTTCCAACACTCCCCTTCAAGCGGGAGAATAAACATCACCAAGTCCTAATTGGTTACATAGTGTCTCTAACCGTGGTTTGAACAACGATTTATTGGACGTTTGTAGGCACAAAGTGTAACGACCCGTGCCAGCTGACCTACTAACCCTTCGCCTAATCACGTGGCTCAAAATGTTAACCTCAGGTTAATAGTAGCTGGTGGGCCTTACCTTATAAACCATTTCAACTTTCAGTTATTTCCCGATGTGGGACTTATCTTGTATAGGGTGGGTTCTCGCAATCGCTCTACCTTATGATGCAATGTCCTCGTTGCATTGGCCCAGCAACCTAGCAGCCTTCCCCTCATGGCCATGGTGTGACACTTAGTTCTGTATAGCACATCATTGTGCTCATACCAGATTCTAGAGGTGGCCCCACCATGTAGACCAGGTTATTACCAACTGTAACGACCTGCGTTAGCAGACCTGCTAACCCTTCGCCTAATCACGTGGCTTAAAAGGTTAATCCCAGGTTAATAGTAGCTGGAGGGTCTTGCCATATATATCACATGACTTTCCCATAAGTCTCTGATGTGGGACTTTACAATCTCCCCACCTTGGCTGGAACGTCCTCGTTGCATTGGCCTAGCAACCCTCCCCTGGTGGCCATGGTGTGGCACTTAGTTCTATACAGCACAATCAGTGTGCTCATATCAGATTCTAGCACATATCAGATTCTAGAGGTGGCCCCCACAATGTAGACGATAGTTATGCTCTTATACCAACTGTAACGACCCGTGCTAGCTGACCTACTAACCCTTGGCCTAATCACGTGGTTCAAAAGGTTAGGTTAATAGTAGCTGGTGGGCCTTACCTTATAAACCATTTCAACTTTCAATTATTTCCCAATGTGGGACTTATCTTGCGTAGGGTGGGTTCTCACACAAAGGGAGTAGCTATCACACCACCAGCTAACTTCCCTTGCATAAGGTGACTATCAACTTGAATATGATTAGTCATGAAATATGAAATATTGGATTGGATGTAATGTGAATTGTTGCTTGATTATCTCACTACAGATTCCTGGGCAATTGCACATAGAATCTTATCCCCTCAAGAAAATAGCGCACCCGTGCAATCTCACGTGTCACGTGAGCCATGGCTCTATACTCTACTTCTGCACTAGACTGTGCAACCACTCTCTGCAAGTTGGATAGATTAAGTGACAGAGTACTTTGGGAGTGTTTTGCATCCGCAGGAGCCACAAGGTTGAAGAGAAAATTCTAGGTCAGCCATGTTAGATGGCACGAAGTGTTGGGATACTAAGAAACAACATGCAAGATGAGTGTTGCTGAAATTAGAATTTTGAGATGGATGTGCAGTAAGAATTAGAAATGAAAACCTTCGCATTATGGCAAGGGTCGTACTAATAGAACATAGGATGAGAGGAAATAGATCAAGGTGGATTGGACATATCTATCTTCTTTGTATGTTGGCAGATGCGGTAGTTAGGAGGAGTGATATGGTTATGGTAAACGGGTAACATCAGGGGGAGGAGTAGACTGAAATTAACTTTAGAGGCGGAAGTTCGAAAGGATCTTGTTTTTTTTGAGAACATGATGCCCTCAATAGAGCTCAGTGGAGAAAACAGATTAATGTAGCAGCCTCGATTGATTGGGATTGGGACCTGAGGCTCAGTTTCGTTTGGTTATGCTATGGGCAAATGCAGGATTGATGAGAAAATTATGGGATCTTTCGGTGTATATTCGAGTGACCTATATTCAAGTGCTAGAACACAGGTTGGTAATTTGATGATGGTATCATTGTTTCATTTGTTCCACATATAGATGTTCTCTACGAAAGAGAGGAAGTGATGACAAGATAAAAACCTTATGCTAACTGAGCTTGAGACAGGGAAAGAGTTTGTTTTTTTAGAGAAGGGTAACAGCTTTAGTTGTGCTAGAACACATATTCACCATACTTATTAGAAGAGAGAAAAATTAAACTTACATCAGCTTTAGTGATAAATACACCATACATATATGTGTATCTATCACTAATTCTACTGGCAAAGAGGGAGGGGCTAGGTCCCCTCTTGTCTTAAATACGGTTTGCGCCCTGGTGGTGGGGGATATCATTTGTATGTTTTGGGCCAAACAGCAGAGATAATGTATTGTTATCTCCCTTAGTTGTAAATAAATCCTGCTGTGTTCTGGTTGTTGTATGATGACAATTAGTATCTGTCAATGACAATATTTTTGCGTCTCCCAGGTGTGACTGAGTGTGTGATTCTTCTTTTTTTTTTCCTGATCGGCGAATGAGGTCATTCTTGAGAATTATCCACTTTAATTGTACTCTAAACAAGAGATGGATCTGGAGGGAATGTTCTGTCATTTTATTTGTGAACTTTTGATCGGCAAGAGGGTACTTCTGTTCTGTTGCATTTGTAACCCACCTATCCATCCATCACTTCCTTGGCAGTATCTCTGGAAACTCCTTTCTCACTAGATAGTCAGTTTGTTTTCCTGGTTTTTGGGGCATCACGCTTTACCTGCAAGGGAGCTTCTACATGCTAGGCACATTTTTCCATCACCTGGCTGTATGTTCTGTTCTAATGTCGTGGAGTCTTGGCAATCCATTGTGCGGGAATGTCAAGCTTGGCAGTTTCTTAGACCTTAGCTCCATTAGGCATCATTAACTAATGCATGTGCTGCCTCAAACTCATTTCCTACTCTGTTTGGCAAGGTCTTGGTCGTTTGTGCAACCCTCTGCCTATATCAAAATTTCCGCTTTCTGTTGGATGATTTGACGTGCAATAAATGATATTGTCCCATCATCTGTTCTTTTAGCAGCTTCTAGGCGCGCCTTGGATTATCTTAAGCTATCTTTCAAACCTACATGGCCCTCTAAGTTGATTCAGAGTCTTGTAGTTGTGTAATCCTGGGTTGTTGGGTTTCGCTGTTGTGTGTAGGGTTCGTTTGGGACGTTTTTCGTTTGGCTACGCACGATCTACTCAAATGAATACAAGTGCTGCAAGTGAGTTTTGGGGCGGTGAGGTTAGGTCTCTAAAAGCATCCACTTATCACATCCAATACATAATTATTGAGATTGATTCCATTATATAGTTCTTATTGCTTTTTGCAGGATTCCACCACTAAAACTGGCTCTTACCTAGGCTTTTTCAGGACTGCAGCCGGTTATATAACAACTTCCGCAGTTTTTCATCAAATTTTGTTATTAGGAAGCAAACATTGGAGCGGATAAGTTTGAGCTATTTAGCTTAGACCCAAGAGCAGTGGGTTTTGTAGTAGTCTGCTAGTTTTTTTGGTCAATAGTATTAGATTGTTAACCACCAACTCATCTAAAAGCTTAAGCTGTTAGAGAGAGGAGCAACTTTATAACTTATACCTTTAACACGCTCCCTCATGTGTAGCCAGGCTCTCCTCCATAAGCGGGCTAAACACTTGTAAATATTTGAACATTAGGTAGGCGGCGAGGTTCGAAAACAAGATCTATTGCCTACTCTGATACCAAAGCAGGGCCCATTTCACTTCACATTTAAAAATAATTCACAATCCACACCTCATGGTGACAGACTAACAAAAAGGTTGTACGATGATAGACCCAAAAAGAGGCTATGCATGACAGACCTCAAACGCGGCAGCACGTGAGGGGGGATGTTAAGGAAATAGAGTTCCACATTGCTTGGGAGTGGAATGGGTGATCACATAATAATATTTGGGACCTCTCCACTCATTGCCAATTGGTTTTGAGATGGATATAAAGTTTCCACGGGTGGGTTGCTTTTTTATCAGCTCAGCACACCCACTCCCCCTTTTGTATGACATGTTCATCGTTGTAACCTTGTTCAGTCATTGTAATATCTTATTTCGGTGTATGTTCAGGAGAAGGAAAAAAACTGTTTCAGTTTCCAAGCATTGACTGACAGAGCGTGACTGATTACAGAGTTATTCTACAATTGACTCTTCTTGTTGAGGTACGATGGATAATAGGTTTCTCGTAGTTTCTTCAAGCTTTACTCTCTCTTGTAGTTTGCTTCTGTTTTGTAGTCTTTGAATATTTTACTCACTCTTGTAGTTTGCTCATGCTTGACTTTGTCTTGTAGCTTCTAACGTTCCACCTGGTCCATCTTCTTATAGCTGATCCAAGCCATCCTTACCCACATTGCCGAATTGGCAAAGGGTCATTAATGGAGCATCTTTTGGTGCAAAAACCAAAAGATCTTTGGTTAGCCTCTGAAGCTGTACACAACAACGTTGCTCCTCTCCCTTTGTCCTCTTTGCCTTAAGCTCTGGAAGCATTGCTGGTAACTGATATTTCTTAGTTTTGTTCCTTCTGTCTTCTTCTACATTTGCTTTGTAATTGACAATTTAAGAAAAAATTGTTTCTCTGTAGTGTATTTGCATTGTTTTACTCGCTTAGATTGTGGGCAAATTGGCGGGTGGGTTTGTTCCAATTTCAGCAATCCTTGTTTATGAACAGTGCCTTGATGTATTGGAGTTTAGATTAGGAAGAATTCCATGTAACATACCAGTATAGTAGTGGCAGAGGCATCTAGCACCCGGAGGACAAGGCCCACATGGAGGGGGAGTGTTATGCGTTGCAGAATGAAGAAGTGGAAACGTCATTGAAGCAGCTTTGGAAGAGTGTCTACTTGTTTGATTAATTTACGTGGTGATCCTAATAAGTGAGATGGTTTCCTTAATTGATCCATTTGCAGGAACGATTGTTGTAAACTGTAAATAGAAAGTAGAGAGTAGAGGAGAGTCAGAGTAGTTGTTGAGTACTCTTGCAACTCGAAAGACCTTTTCGCAGCTATCAGTTTCAATGAATAAAATAATTTCTTCTTCTACTACTTAATTTTCATTTCCGTTGTTGTTTCTCCTTTTCGTATAAGAGGTGACATAATCATTTTGAATGGCTTTATCATGAGAAATCTTGGATTCATGCATGAAAATTTCAGCTTGATGCAAGATCTCAAAATCGATTATTGAGATAAACCATAAAGGTTTTCATCGCTTGGAGGAGCTTCTGCATGAGAAAAGAGAGAATCGGATGAAACTGCAATGGCAAAGTTGCAGAGTTTGTTTGAGGTTTTTTCCTGTTGTGTCGTACAAATGGATAAAGTTGAGACTGCTTGGAAGGTCGAAGATTCATATAAACACGAGTATGTAGAGATATATATATGTAGAGACTGCAGGAAATTTGAGTAACACATGTTTCCCTGTCTTCTCTATTTTATTTTCAATAATTTTTTTTTAGGTTTTCCAGATAGTGTCTTCTGTAATGATTTTTTATAGAGTTGTGAGAAGTCCTTTGTACTGCAGAGCTCAAGACAGTAGCACCCAATGTTTTCTTTTTTATCCAAGAAAAATCCTATTATGGGGAAAGTTGGTTTGGCAGATGTTACAGCTACGGTTAGTGGCTTCTTCTTTTTATTAGATGTTTGAGAGCCATGGTGGTTGATCTATCAAAAGTTCCGGTCCAGGAGGTAACACAATCGGGAGGAGGGAATGCGAGTGGGGCTTGAATCCTCACCAATGAAGTGGTGATAACCTGCTCTATCAAGTATCAACTCAGCTAAGCTAGGAGACCACTTTATTACTCCATAAGTTAATAATAATAAAACCCAATATTTTCTTACAAGGTTAAACAATAGATAGAAATAACTGGATTTTGTTCTGCGTTTTTTTTCAAGTTTTTAATCTTTTTTTATTAATATTTTGCCAGGTAGTTCGACATGAAGAGCCCAAAAAATAAATCTTGTAAAGTGAGACTTTTCGTTAGGGAGCTTTTCTAAACTTCGGTCTATATGTTCCTTTTCGAGTTATTATGAATTATGAAACTAATTTTTTTGTTCAAAAGCTAGAAATTTAATTTTTTTAATTATGTTATTGACTTTTTAAATTCAATCAGAAAAGTTCAACTTTAAAGAAATCCAAATAAATTTAAAGTGTTCTTCGTTTTTTATAGTTATGTATAAGGAAAGTTCTTAAAAAAGTGATTCTCAATTTTTTTAAGGTGGTACTTACAAGAAAATCGCATCCATATAATTATTGATTAGAGAGGTTCTACATGACCTTAATAATCTCATACATTTACCCAAACTTCCCAATGAAGCGAGCCCTGCGTCACAGGACTAAAAGCCTCGCTGACGCACAAGAAGGCGGGCAACACAACGTGCCTCAGGAAAGACTCCGCATAACCCGTCTGAGTTATATATTTATATTAAACATAAGACGAGACTTGAATAAACCACACCCAAACAATGATTGATCAAAGAGGTTCCCGTGACCTTTATAAAACTCACACACTGACCCAAATTTCCCGACATGGGATGCAGATTTGTATTGTAGTGTTTAACTTCTTCAATTTTAACTGAATAAGTATACATTTTCTTGGAAATTGAAAATCTTGATAAAAAGGAAACAAAACTTACGTAGTAAATCGCAAATGGATCCTTTCTGATCCCCAAAAGGATTGGACTGTGTTATCGGCCCTTTTGTGAGTCTCCAAAGAGCTCATTGGAACTATTTATATTTTGAAACAGTTCGAGAATTAAGCGTGCCAAAAATTATGTTGATTGATACAATTTCGGCACACATTTATCTGAAAAAATAAATACGTATTTATTTAACATACTATTTCCATCATCTGTATAACCTTGAGAAGCCCACATAAAAAATTGGCTCAGTACATTTTCATGACTAGAGCAAAGGTAGTACTCCTAGAATTTTGTAAGATCAAAATAAATAAATAAATAAATGTTATTCATGCAAAGAACCGGACACAACACATAAGCTGGCCTGAACATCTAGGTATAAAAAAAAAAATATGAATCGAACCCAACCCTTCAATGCAGATAAACTCTAGATGCATAGGAGCTCTACATACATCAAGCAACTACGAATTGTGTCCGACATATTTTGCCTCATTTAAATATAGCTAGATTTTGAAGATATTACATAAAAGTAAGGGTTGCAAACGAATAGATCTAATTGCGAGCAGTTCATGGTTCGGCTCGTTAAGGCCCGAATCGACTCGTTTTTTAAATAAGCCGAACTCGAGTTTTAGGCCCGTGTACTAAAAGAGTCGAGCTCGACTCTCAAAGATTCGATTTGTTTGTATAAGTTCGACTCATTTAAAGTGGCTCATTATTAGTTAGGCTCGTTGAAGCTCAAATTTTAGGTTCGTTTAGTAAACAGTCGAGCTCGGACACAACGGGTTGGCTCGTTTGCACCCGGAGTGTCACTCATCCAGTACCCACTTCTTTTCCCGGTTTCCTTCCAATTGGGAAGAACGATTGCAAACATCCCATCATCATCATCATCATCATCCATGACTTGCCGAACCACCACCACCACAACCACCGCTCTCAACCTCATCGCCACTCCGTCAAAACCCGCATTTTCCGTTGCTCTCGCCGGAAAATTTCCGCACGATTGCCCGATCAAATCCCGTCGTCTATCTCGTGTGCGTTTCCGTTCTCCCACGTCACTGAACCATCCGAACAAACGTCACCGTTTCGTTCCGAAAGCGCGCTATTCCTCTTCTTCGGAGGCCGTAGAGCTCCCTCTCCTTCCATTTCCTATGGACCAGGTGGGTGTGTTTTTCCTTATTCGTCTTTTTATCTGATTTTTGGCTTTACACTTTTGAAAAGCCATACTACTATCATCTAGGTTATTTTGGGACTCTCGTAAATGCATACAAGTTCCGGTCGACATTTGACGTTGGGAACCCAATTTAGTGCCCGTTCTCCTTAGCTTTTTCGTGGGCTTGGTTTTTGTCCTTATTCTTTTTTTTTTTTCCTCATTAGTTTTGCGCCAAACTTTTGTCGATTATTGATTCGTCTTATCGATAGAAACCAGAAAAGTAAAAAATTATGACTTTTACCCCAAAATAAAATATTTTGGGGAATATTCAAGATAAAGCCCAGCCTAGCTTACAATAATCCTAAAAGTTTGACGGAAAACTAACAAATGCAAAAAAATCTTGATTAAGGACAAAAATCAAAAAAGCCCACGCAAAACTAACAAATGCGAAAAAAATCTTGAATAAGGACAAAAATCCAAAAAGCCCAAAAAGTTAAGGAGAACAACCACTTAGTCATCAGGTTTCTATGATATTGGAAGGAAAAGAAGCTCTCATTAGCGAGGGAACAAACATTTCTAAGCTTTTCACATGGATGAGAAATAGAAATTTGATATTCTTCCTTAATCCCCATTTGATTTCAAGTACTTTGGTAAAATGAAGTGTGTCTAAAAACACTACAATTTGTACAACGTGCCAATGTGGCATTGCTTCATTGTGACTGCAAAATAACGACCCACCCAATCATTAACGAGATCGATGAATTTTAAGTTAGTCGAGTTCAAGCTGGTATTTTGCTCATTAAAAAGATTATTCAAGACCACTTTATTACATGGACAAAACAAGCTTGAACATGTTATGTTACTTGTTAAGCTTGCAAATGAAGTTTGAATGACCTCGACTCTGTAGACTTATAATGTTTAAAAACTCGAGCTACCAAAGCTTGGTTTGAGATTGGCTCGATTAAAGCTCATTCGAGATCGCTCACGTGATATACAAACCAAGTTTGAACATATATTCGAAGCTCGTTAAAATTTTAAACCGAGTTTGAACTATTCATTTGTCGGCGGTAGGCAATGCCGTAGTAGTATGTTGCACGAATTGTTTTATTTGTTGACACCCAAATAAATAATATGTGGTATATTACTACATTCACTACATATCATACTTGTTCATATGATATTGCAGTACAAATGACTGGTCAGAACATGTCCCTGTACTACCCATACCTAACGTTTTGTCCTATATCCCTATATCCAGAGAGTTGAGCTTAGGTAAGTTGTATGCTTAGACCCGCACCCTATAGTTATATGCTTGTCCATGTTGCATGATTTATGTAGTTGAAAAGCACATGAGTGGCAGGGTGTGCAACATGGACTCACATATAACTATAGGGTGCGGGTCTAAGCATACAACTTGCCTAAGTTCAACTCTCTGGATATAGGGATATAGGACAAAACGTTAGGTATATCCCTATATCCAGAGAGTTGAGCTTAGGCAAGTTGTATGCTTAGACCCGCACCCTATAGTTATATGCAAGTCCATGTTGCATGATTTAAGTCATTGAAAAGCACATGTGTGGCAGGATGGGTTGAGTTTGGAGCAAAATGCATCATTGAATTGTGCTAGTCTGCTAGATCATATGGCTTCATATTATAATGAATGGTGACAAAGTCAAGTTCTGGTTTCTCCTTGTATTAATGTTACGACTGCTTGAGTTGGGTACTGGTTCTTAACTGTTTACAGGTTTCATTTTCCCATTTCTTGTACAATTTTGGAGTAAGAAGTAACTGTTGTTGCTAAATCTAAAAATCGGCAACCTTAAATATGAGACACTTGCTGATATTGGTTTCAGATTACTAGGGAGTATTAATTTAAGCCTCTTAACAACAAGTTTGTTTATTCTTGTAGATTATATTGTCTTCAACATGCAAATGACAATGGCTTTCTGCTATATCAAAACTTGCAATATGCACATCAAGACTTGCAATATGTATGCATTCATAATTTTCTATGTCATTGAGCATGTAGTTTTGACAGTATTATTTGTCCTGCAGGTACTTGTTCCCTCTGAGACTAAGACTCTTCATTTGTATGAAGCAAGATATCTTGCGTTGCTAGATGAGGTACTGCATATTACCTTGCACTTTTCATCCGTTTTGGAAGGACCTTGCATAGCCCCTGCTCATAGTATATCTAACTGATTGGCAATTTATGAGCTGTGTATGGACATGTATAGTCAATTGTCTTGTTTATGCTGTAAATAATAATACTAACCCAACCAGTTTTCCTTGCTTATAAGTTGGTGATAACTGATAGTCACATTTTTGTTTTAGGTTTCTGTTGGGTGTTGTAGTCTCTTCTTTTGCTTTTTATGGTGATGATGATACAATTTTTTTCCCACCTCAAGTGGAGATTTGGTGATAATGATCATTCTTTAGTTCCAGGATTGATTCCTGTCTAGGGTCATTGCGATCAGTTTGATTGATGTCTCAGTTTTTTTTTTTGTGTGTGTGTGTGTACCTTCCCCCTACATCAATGTGATAATATAGTCTTTGTGTCATCAAGTAGGTGACTCGCATTGGACAATTTATTTTGATGCACCGTCCTTGCAATGCAACTCTGTAGTGGCTAACTGATGCAGATAGAATAGCACAAGAATGCATGGTGCCTTGCTATGAAGAACAAACACTTCGTCGGAGGTTGTCGGAGGTTATGTATCAGTGTTGGACACCAACACTCTCTGGACACTTGTCCGACACTCAATTATAAATTTCCTATATATTTTTTAATTGTGTTCACTTGGACACTCGGGGGATGCTCTAGTATAAGCTAGGCCACTCGTGGGACACTCTATGGACACCATAGGGATGTCAAATGAAATGGTGGCTCTAATCAAAGCTTAGGGATCTCTTTTTGGGTGTTAAATGATTGTACAAAGATATAGTGACATGTGTGAAATGAAGCATCTTTTGTTGGAACATTTTTTGTGAATGTTGTTGGGAAATCTTGAATGATGTCATGACTCATGACATATTTGACTGAAGCCATATAGGGTATGCTATTTAAAACTAGACCCCGATTTTAGTGCTCTTAATGATTTTTATTTAACCATCATGTGCATGCTAAAAATACAAAATAGATTCTTTTAGCCTGCCCCCAAAGTGTCGTATCCTCCTTGTTGTCTTACGTTGTATCTGTGTCCATGATATTTAGGTGGCTTCAGACCATTGTTGTGCTTGCTAATGGGCTAAATTTGAGAGGATTTTCGTCTCCGGGCCTAGAAAATCCGAGTAATACGCTGTTGGAAAGCTTTCAACAAGATGATCAAGATTGATGATAGCTTAAGCATCACGGTCAAATTTCAGTCAATTTGTTTTGACCAAATTTTAAGCATGTTTATATAATTATATTGTTGGCATAAATTTTCCTTTTTAGCGTATTTCCTTATTTCCTCTTAGATTTTTAGTCCTGATTTGGTTATTTTTTTCTGTTTTGTTAGCGTTTGGTCATTATTTCTTGTCTTAATCGGAGGTCTTTTACGTATAACTTTTTTGTACAATGAGAGTCCTGTAATCATTGGATGAGAGTTTCGGTAAACTATATATATATATACACTCACACACACACACTCTGGATCCCCCAAGGGATCCCGGACAGACGCTTTGGTGCGGGACTCAATCCGTGGCCGTTATATATATATATATATATATATATATATATATATATATATATCGGGACGGTTCAAGGGACACCCAAATAAACACCTAAAAAAACACCCCAAATCTCAATCTCATAGTTTCCGATCAAATTTTTATGATCCGAACCGTTCAATGTGTGCAGAATGTGATTTTAAGGGTACCCGCGAGAAATTAGCAAAAAAAAAGACCGGGAAGTGCTTGTTTTGAGCAGTTTTTAATTGAACCGTTCATGAAATCTAAGCTAAAAACTGCTCAGATCAAGCCCTTTTCGGTCTTTTTTTTTCTGATTTTTTCGCGGGTACCCTTAAAATCACGTTCTGATCGCATTGAGCGGCTCGGATCATCTAAATTTGATCGGAAACTATGAGGTGTTTTTTTAGGTGTCTAATTAGTTGTTTCCGGAACCGCCCCGTATATATATACATATATATATATATATTATTTAGTTTTTCATGACTCAAAGATATTTTTTGGGGATCACGATCAGCAAAATGCTTTAAGACCAAATGGGTTAAGAGTAGATTTTGCATCTATAGTTACTCTAGAATCGACGGACTCAAACCGGTATATTTTCCGTATCTCTTCTTTAAAAGCCTCCGCTCATCACGAAGTAACTATATTTGTTTTTCAAAAGAGAACAATCATGGATGTTGTTTTTCTAGCTACTTGAAAAGAAAAGAGTTCGAACTAGGAGGTTTTCATCTTCATTGTGCACATTGATAAAGCTTGTGATCATGTGATTGGGAATCCTAAGATATCGGTTCTGCATTTTGCAGAAGGAGGTACTTGGGGGAGGGATGGAGGGGATGGGTTCAGTCATGTTATTTGCTTTTAACATGTCAAGTGTTGTTAATATTGAGGGAGGAGAGCTTTGAGGCCACTCGGGGTCTTTGGCAGGATGATCCTCTTTTCCCTTTCCTCTTCACTCTCAGTTGATGTTTTTGGGCATGTTAGAGTTAATTATCTCCTCTAAAACTAGTATATGTGCCTAGGCGGCCTCTCCACTCACTGCCAATTGATTTTGAGATGGATGCTTAATACAACGAATGGTTGATAGGCTACAAAGGTAGGTTATGTTGATGGCTTTTTTATTAGTAATAAGGGAAGGATAATTTCTGTCTCCCTTAAAGCATCTAAAAGATACCAGTTTCTTTTGTCTAGATGGAAATCAGAAGTGGTCAATTTGTTTTATGTTTTTGATAATGATGGAGATAGTTTCAAGGCCCATGTCAAGGCCAATGCATCCAAGCTTGGATTGTAAATCATGTTCTTGAGTCTTGGTAGTAAAATTTAGTTCAACAGTCACGGCGGCCCATTCTTTCCGGTGATCTAGGGGATTGTTTCAAAGGTTCTCCACTTGTGTAGTTGGTGGCTATTTTCTTTTTAATTCTGCAAGTGTCGTTGATGGCATATTCTTGTCAACAATAATAGAACCCATCGAGTCCTCTATCATTGGGGGTATAGGCAGGGGAAGGTTGGAGAGTGGAGATAGACCTACCCTTTGGCAATATATGCACAAAGTGGTTGCTCTTATAATATCACTAAAATAGTAGCCCCCTATACCTCCAAGAACCGAGGAGCTAAAGAGACGTTTTGTTGTAGAACCATGACCCCAAATCAAAGCCGCAAGGCATCAGAGAGGGTTGGCCTAGAGACCCAAATTAATTTCTGTGCGCATTACCATGCTTGCTTCATTCATAGTCCAGAGCATCGGAAAGCACAATGATAGCATATTTTAGTATTTTGTAATTTCAAACTTGCTTGAAGTTAGTGGTTGACGTGGTTAGTTGTAATTGGTATTCCTTATTGAGTTTAATCTATTCACCCCCTTTAGACACAAACATTGCCGCCTCTCCCTTTACTATGGATTGTCCTTTATTTTTCCAAAAGAACGGGAGACTGAATATAAAGATAAAATCTGGAAACGATATCACATACTCTCATCAAAATACTTGGAACACTCAGTTTGCAAGCCTTGGGACATAGTTTTTAGAACCGTATGTTTCAGTGGGTCATCATTACAAATAGTCGCTCGACTTTGTGATTTGTTGAATTTGATTGTGGCTCTTTTTGTAATTTGTTGGAAGAAGGGTTCAAACTATTTTTGTAAGGTCTTTAAATTTAATATTATAATGTCATCTTTTGTCTTCTTTCTCCTTATTTGCTCTAAAAACTAATGTCTCTTGTTACCGATTAGTATCATATAGGGGAGCTTTATGTTGAGAGTATAAGGGCCCTAAGAAGTAAAGACATGTCTTTGGGCCATTTGTACTTTACCGTAGACATGTCGGACACAGACACTTACCTGGCACTTGAAAATATGTGTCTAAGTATGTAATTGTCTTTTCTAAACCGGACACATTTTGGACACACTTTGACACTTATCAGTCATGTACCGTACATGCGCGGGACACACTTTGGGTCATAATCTAATTTTTATAGCATAAAATAGGGTAAAATTGTATTATGTGCTATGTGAACCAAATTATAAACTAATATTAAAAAACTAAACAATGACAAGTGTAATATTCTTTATTAAAATTTATTAAAGAGAGAATGCTCTCCTTCTCTTGACCAATTTCTAGATTGGTTTGAGCTTTTCCATTCTCATGATAGTGTATAGGGCCTTTTTGTCTTGTGGTCTTTTTTTGTAATCGGGTGGCATTCCCTTATAGCCTTTTTTAATATACTTATTTACTTATAAAAAAATATATTCTTTATTAAAATTAAGGATATTCTAGATAAAATAAAGAAATATGAAAGGTATAATCTAAGTTATGAAGAAAACACACTCTGTCATTCTCATTTTTTCCATTTTTTTATATATATCTAGTGTGTGTGTGTGAGAGTGTTAACGTATGCCCCAACGTGTCTGTGTCCTAGTTTTTGGAAGAATCACGTGTTTGCGTATCTGTTTCTCGTATCTCTATCCGTGCTTCTTAAAAGGCAAAAACAATATGGCATAGAATAGCCTTAAAGACCTTGATGGGTTTGTATGTACTTTCAACTCTTTTTCCATAAAGAGGCCGTCAATAGAATATATCTCTTGCACTAGAAGCATCTTTCTTACTTATTAGATCATGTGATGTTCTATTCATCCTTTAGAATGCGTATTTTATTATTAAGCTTTTGATTAAGCTCTCTTGCTTGTTGCAGTCTTTGTTTGGAACAAATAAGCATTTTGTGCACTTTGTGTTGGATCCAATTGGTATTAATGATACAGCTGAAGCATCATTTGCAGCTAGATATGGTTGTTTGGTTCTTATAGAGAAAGTAAGTTGCTAGACTGAAGTCTTGGACATTGCAAAATTTGGATGGTCACATTCTCTTCGCTTTTGTGCAGGTTGAGCGGTTAGACGTTGGGGCATTAGTATCTATCAGGGGAGTAGGTCGTGTTAAAATTGTGAAAATTGTGCAGGTGAGTACTTCATAGTTTTATGTTGTAAGCTTTACTTAATATGATACTACCGGCACCCCATAGCTTTACTTAAGCTTTACTTTGTTCAATTTTAAAGTATTTTAATAGCAGAAAAATACATGTTTGGAAAATTATGGATATATTAAACGGATAAAAAGTGTTGCACCTGCCGATTTTCTCCCGCTCTCCACTAAAAAAACTCGGTTTTGGTTTCTCTAGGGTGCGATTGGTGTTCTCTATGACACCCTGAGTTCAAAAATGGTTTGGAGTTGCCACAAAGCATCGAGATTAGGTGTGTCAAGGTCACCCAATTAAGTTACTGCCGACTGGTGAGAGAGAGAAATTATTTTTGAAAAAGGAGTCGGTGAGTCACAGTGTAAATGCCACTATTCTATTTGTTTGGGGCCGAAGCCCAAAAATTTGTGACACATTTTATTGTTCTACGAAATCCATAGATAGGGTCTGGGGTTTATTGTTATGCATGGGGATAATTGTATTGCAATTCAAGGCTTGTAGTGTTTACGGCGGAATTGACAAAAAGTGAAAGATTGGGGAGCAAAGAGACAGGGCAACATGAGACACATTAGGGTCGGTGTATCTCACGATTACTTTGTTGAGTGCACAGTTGTTACTTTAAATAGAAAGGGCTTGGCATTTCACTATTTGTTATGAGTTGTCACGATTGTGAGCCATACAGATAGGAAAGTCTTGGGAGTTTTTCTCGTGAAGGTCTCACATCGCAGTAGTCATTACATTCCTATCAGCACTCGAGGCCAACCTATGTATGGTGTTGCAAAGTCCTATTCTCAGAAAATGGAAACAACACGCCTTGAGGAAACTAATATGATATACAAAAGTAAAAAGTGCCACATAACACTAATCAAATTAGAGAGCCATTTATTTCATTACTCAAATGCAAAGGAATCTGTTCCTTGTAATTGTTTCATGTCTTTTGTTTTGCCTTCTTTTGGGAGTATTTGTTGTTGTTTGGCATCTGGTTTTGGATGTGGCCCTGGTTTTGGATGTGGCCTTTTTCTTTCAGGAGCCTCTTGAGGCCCTTTGTTGGTGTTGGATTGTGTCCCACATCGCCTAGACAAGCCCTCTCTATGCAGGTTATAAGGCCCTAGCTTCCCTCTCCTTAACACCTGGGTTTTAAGGAGACTTTATGGGCTGAGCTTTTCTAACATGGTATTAGAGCTATAAGATCTAGGCCCTGTGGATATTCGCTCCTGGCGGGCGGTCTAAGCCTCACTGCCGTCCGCCAGGCACTTAGTTATTTTGTCAATCTCCTTCACGCTTTCCGGTTGCCTACACCATGCCTCTTCACCACCAGTGCTCATGGCTTTTCGATTACTGGCTTCTTCGTTTTTCGGCTTTTATTGGTTTCTGCTGGTTTTCTTCCTAGCTATTCTCTTGGCTTTTGGCTCTCCTGACCGTTTCTCTCACTTGGCTTCTCTCGGATTGGCTTGGCTGTTCTTGGTTTCTTTCTCTCTCTTGGCTTCTCTTGGCTTGGCTGTTCTTGATTTCTCTGGGTTTTTTCAAACTCAAGTTGGTAAACCTACTTGAGTTTGAGGGGGATGTTAGAATATAGTAATCATATAATATCATAATCATGTGCTGATATGATTACGATATTATATGATTGCCTTGATTTTATTTTGATTGTAATTGATTACGATTTCATTATAATTGGGATGATTCCCTTTCATAGTTAGGCTCATTCCTCTTGTATAAATAAAGGCCACATTGTATGGTTTCATTATCGAATTCAATAAAACATTACTTCTCTTCATATTTACATGGTATCAGAGCTCTGGTTTGGGCCTTTCGTTCCTGTTGATTGTTATCCGGTTGCCACGCTTTGTGGGTCAGGGGGTGTGTTGGATTGTGTCCCACATTGCCTGGACAAGCCCTCTCAATGCTGGTTATAAGGCCCTAGCTTCTCTCTCCTTAATACCTGAATTTTAAGGAACTTTATGGGCTGAGCTTTTCTAACAGTTGGTTATTAGGGCTATGCCCCAATGCTGGTGTAATCAACTGGTTGCTTAAAATTGTTGTGCAATGGTGTATTCATCTCATAAATGGTTCAAAACATTGTTAGAGTCCACTTAGCAAGCGTTGTTTGGAGGGTTATGGAGGTATGGCCAAAGTGTTCACTATCAGGAAGTTGCCAGTGTGTTGAATTTAATTTTGCAACTTACACACATTAATTGCTTGTGGTGTATAAACCCATCTCTGTAGAACTTTGGTAGACCTGTTAAGGGGAAAAACTAAAATTTTCAATAGGTGTATGTACTTCTTGCTTTAATAACTTGATGATGATGCAGGATTTGCAACATCATTCCAAGTCTTACTTTCAAAGTATTCATTGGAAAGTGAACATGGAATTATTATTTATTTTTTTGATAAGTAAAAGATTATATTACCAAAAAGGCATTAAGGGAATGCCGCCCATATACAATAAAAGGCCACAAGACAAAAAGACCCCATACACTTGCACTCCTATTCGACTGAAAAAGCTCAAACTGATCTAAAAATGGTCAAGAGACGGAAAGCAATCATTCTTGTCCCAACTATACAAACTATTTAACAAAAAACTTTTGATTTTAAATAAAGGCTTTTCAACCCCTTCAAAGCATCTCGAATTCCTTTCACGCCAAATCACCCTTGAAATTATAATGAGGGGGCATTGGCGAATCCACGTGTATGTCAGGTTGTTCACTTCATGATCACCTTGGAGTTGGAAAAATGATAAAGAACTATATTCCTGTTGATTAAACTACTTTAAGAGATATTGGATACCTAAAAATAATTGATCCTCTCTTCAAACTGAAAACTAAACATTGATACTTAACCCACTTCATTACTCTACCACTAATTTAAGTTGAAGGCCTTTTCACATTTCGTCTTTCTTGATTTCTGAAATGAGAAGCTCTAATCTTTATAGAGTTAGGGTTTTTTATTTGTTCATAGAAGAATGGTAACAAAAAGGAGAATGTCAGCTCCAAAAATGATTTTTTGGTCTGCACGGATTGTCAGTTTTTTTTACTCTGATGTGTATTCCAACATTTCCAACCCATCAAGGGAGAGTTGAGTTGGATTTTTACAACTCTACCACCATGTAATTTTTAATGGCCGTACGAGTTCATTAGTCTCTCACTCTACATCCATTAGTAAATTATGTAACCAATAGTATCTTGATGAAAAAATACAATAAATTTGGTAAGAAGACTATCATCTAACTTTATAGGAAGGAGCACTTCTTTTAGTACAATATTCATAGCAAAGCATCATTGGTCTTGTTATGTTTGGTAATTAAAAGAACATGTTTAAATTTTGCTGAAAAAAATTCCTAGAGCCGCCACTCGAGGGGGGCATGTTACGCATGTATTTGCATTTGGTAGCTGCTAATAATATGACTTACTTTTTTGTTGGGAGGGGAGGGTGAATTCGATATCTCTCCTGATTAACTTTTAGTTTTCAGTTTTGAACTGATGCATAAAATATGTAAATATATGTGCATATATATATATATATATTTTTTTTTTATCTTGTCAAATTTGACTGGAATCAACTAAATTAACTGATCAAGCCCTTACTGATATCAGAATGAGATGATTTTTTATGGCAGCTCTTAAAAATGTTTTTTAAATAAATTGAACGGTTCTGATTATTAGCGTGAGGGTCCTACGTAAAACTTGTGTCAAATGTTTTGTTTTGCGAAACCCATGGTTAGTTGTAGTTAGCGAGCTTTGAATCCCAGTCAAACGCACGGGAGTACATGGTGCATACCACTAGGCTATCACTCCACTTGCACTTATGCATAAAATATCAATATACCAGATTCGCAAAATCTGTCTGTAAGAACGAGATTTATTGTCATCCGCATTAAAAGCGTTTGCGTAAAGAACTTTAATTGTTAATCTTTACAGCTAAGGCTTGTAGTTGCAGGTGTAAATGGAAAACATTGTAGACGAGGAAGCGTTACAATCTATGTATATTTCCATTTATTATCTTAGATTGTGGCCTCTGTTTGATGCCTTTCGGTTTTGATTTGGAGGCATGGTTCTGCAGCAAAACGTCCCTTTAGCTACTCTTTTCTTGGAGGTATAGGGGCCCCACTGTTTTAGTGGTATTCTAAGAGTAGCCACTTTGTGCATATATTGCCAAAGGTTATGTCTGTCTCCAATCCTCCCACGCCTGTACCAATAATGATTGGGGACTAGATGGGTTCTATTATTGTTGTTGTATGTGGCCCCTCTTGGAAAATTTTCTCATTAATGTCCATTTCGGTTTCTGTGGTGCTGTCACTATCTTTTGAAGTCCTGGTGCCCCTATATATATTGGCATGTCAAGGTTCCTTATAGGGCATATATTTTCCTTTAAGGGTCTTTCTCTTTCTCTCTGCACTTGACCATGGGCCGTGCAGTTAAGTTTGAGTTCATTGCTAATGAGAGTGTGAGGAGGCAAACATTTCGGAAAAGGAGAGCCGGCTTAATGAAGAAGGTGAGTGAGCTTAGAACTCTATGTGGTGTTGATGCCTGTGCTGTCATTTACGGTACACCTGATGCTCAGCCAGATGTTTGTCCTTCTCCACCTGAAACATACCATGTGCTTGAAAGGTTCTGTAACTTGCCTATCATGAAAAAAGATCTGAGTGTAATGAATCGGGAAACTTTTCTTACCCAAAACGTTACGAGAGTGAATACAACCTTGCAAAAATTTAAGTACCGAAACTGGCGGGTTGAGAAGGAACAACTTATGGGCAAAAACCTGGTTGAAATTAATTTGAATGATGTTGGCAACTTGAAAGATCTGGAAGATGTATCCGGCCTTTTGGAGGGGAGAATTAACAGTGCTGCAAAACAGATTGAACATATCAAAAGTGGGGGTGTTCGTGGGAATTAGATTGGGACTGGATCAGGGTGTGCAAAGAGAAGTAGCCCCTCAGAAGATGGGCACTAAGAATCCATAGGGCATCTGCGAGTGATGGAAGTTCTGAGTTTTCTTATTTGTGTTTTCGTATAATAAATGTTCCGTTTTTATGTTATCTAGAGGAACATATTTGCACCTTATGTATTCTAAGTTTCTATGTTGTTTTTATTTCCTTAATTTTCTGGTTTTACTTCTACCCACCCTGAGTTTGCTTGTGTGTTTTCTTCTAAGTTCTAATAAATGTGTTGTTTTAATTTTATCTAGAGAAACATATTTGCATCTCATGTATTCTAAGTTCCAATGTTTTTTTATGTCCCTAATTTTCTTGGTTTTACTTCTAACCCTCCCCCAAAAAACAGATAAATAAGTAACATAAAAAAAAAAATTCAAATGTAAAAGATCAAGAACACCTTTGACATTTGAAAGTTGTATCATTGAAACCCCAAAATGCTGACGTAATACCAGCTAAAAATGATATGAGATATCCTCCAATCCCCTTAAAACTCAAGGGGGTCTCACTAGTAATTAAGTATTAACTAAGGGTGTCATTGATATCTTTGCAGACATTTCGTTCAACTAGGAAACAACCAACAAAAGTGGTAATTACGGATGTTTATTAAGATCCAACTTATTTACCAGTAAATCCCATTATGCATCACAAAGATCGTTGTCCTTAGACATCGCGATGCAATCATATCACACCTCAATTGGGTATGTATATTTTTAGGCTTTCACAGTTTTGGTTTGTATATTCATAATGATACCATGAGCGCTTTAGGGCGTCCCCAAGATATGTTTTCAGATACCGCTATACAATTACAACCCGTCTTTTCTCAATGGATACAAAACACTCATGCTTTGGCACCTGGTGCAATGGCACTAGTTTAACTTGGGGGGTAATGATTTAATAGTGGTGGGCGGCAAAGTGGCTTTGTTACCTATTCCATTAGGAACTGCAGATTTTTTGGTCCATCACATTCATGCATTTACGATTCATGTAACGGTATTGATACTCCTGAAAGGTGTTCTATTTGCTCGTAGCTCCCATTTGATACCGGATAAATCAAATCTTGGTTTTTGTTTTCCTTGTGATGGACCTGGAAGAGGGGGAACATGTCTCGTATCGGCTTGGGATCATGTCTTCTTAGGCCTATTCTGGATGTACAATGCAATTCCATTTCATCACTTAAATGTGCACCTCATATGCTAAAAATAGACTATCCAGCATATCAATTCTACTGTCATGCACACACAGACACGAAACAAGGAAAGAAAATCAGTGTGCTCCATCCTTATATGGTATAACATGTCAGGGTTGAAGCAGTTCTGTTTGCATTGAAACCTAATTTGCAATTTTTTATTGACCATGCCAGAACTTTTTGACCTGACAATATATGACAGTAGGATGGTGTATGCAATGGCAATTTTAATTGAAATCAGCTTGACTTATTATTTAAAATTTGCTATTAATGCATTGTATTGTTCTTTCTTAGTTGAAAGAAATGTTCCCATTCTAATTATCAATGGCACCCCAGTTTGTAAGGGTAGTTGTGGAGTGTCAGTACGTTACCATTTTGGGGTTTTGCTGATACGAATTTCAAATGAGGGGTGTCTGATGTTTTCCTAGTCTAAGGAATTGTCTGTAACTTTGAATAAATTCCAGGGGTGTGCCTCGTTTTACCCTAGAGTTTGTAGTTGTTATCGTGTTAAAAATAGTGCATAAAGTGGTTGGCAACCTGACATACCTATACCCGCAGGGGAGGTGGCCACCCCCATGATTTTGAATTCCCTTGATACTACCTAATTGCCTATCCCACAATCAAAGGCAGAAATCCCACAACGTGGGCGGTCATTCTAAAATTGTTAGAAGACAATAGACTTGCTGACTTCTCTTGTAAATTTTCGCATATATTGTTGAGTATTTGAGTTTTACTTGGCATGTTAGTCCTCTCTTTCTTCCACCTCCCATCATAGAAGACACTGCCCACCATTTGTTTAGACGCTTCAATTCTCTTACCTTTCTAAAGTTTATAGCATATATCTTAATAGTAATAGATTATGATTGGAAACAAAAAAAATAGAGATTGTTGGGTGTTTTAGATTGGTATGTAACCATTGTCATTGTCGTTCTTTCTACCTATTTCATGGTGTTTTTTGATTTAATAATCTCCACGCAATTCAATTTTCACCAAAATTTATGTTGTTAGAGAAAGCAGGTAAATCGGGGCCCAACGCCCACATGATTCTTGGGTCCACACCTCAATGCATAGGTGTAGCATAGATATCACTTAACAGAATAGTGTTTTTCTTTTTTCCGATCGAGGACTGGTGTGTTTGAATCCTTGGCTTTTAGCATTGAAATTTGAGATGCATCAAATGCTCCCTCAAGTTTGATTTCAGGGCCTATTACCCATCTTGTGAATATGCCATCTGCGGAATGCAAGAAAAATCTGCAATGCTGTGATAACATATATTTACTATCTGAGACGTTCCTTATTAGTTATCCTATTTTTCACAATGTGAGCTTCACTATTTTCTGGTGGCCCCATTTTGTGCTTGTTATTCCTAATATGATATCGTCGACAAAGTTGGAAGGTTGAAGCCAATGAATCCATCTCATGTTAAGGCAAAGTGCAACACTTCCTTGTGTTTCTTGGAGTCTTTTCAAGACAGACAAGGTAAATGACAAGAAAAGGAATGCAATATACATGAAACTCTTGATGATGTGAATTAAAAACCTTCAAGTATGCTTTTATCGGTAAATATTAAGTATTAACCTGAAACATCTGCATGGAGGAACTAGTGCAGAACTGCAAACTCAATTCTGATGTCATATAAGTCAATGTTATGAAAGAAGATTACGATTCTAATGGCAGGGAGGAACCAAAAAGGAACATTATAGTAAACCAGTAAATTAGAACAAACTAATGGGTTTTTCCCCCAAAAGATGTAAAACAACTTTCGCAAGAGAATCTGTATTTGAATGTGTTTAAGTATGCTTTGGTGTGTTCTGGACCGTTTTTCATGATTTTTTGTGTATCACTTGATATCTCAGTTATAGATGCTCCCCTGCTATTTCATTTTGGTTTCGTATGAAATGGAGACCTTTTGGCTATATGAATGGCATTTTGTTCCTTGTTTTATTGTATTGCATTTTCTTGGTGGTACATATTGGATGTTAAACTTGACTTTGGCATTGGTGCCTTGATGTGACCAGATCGCGTGCGAATGTATCAGATATTTCTATATTGCTATCAGTGACAAGTTAATATTGGAATAACATTAGGACACTTTACTAATGTGTTCTAGTTAGTCAACAACGTGCACAAGAAAATTTAAGTTTACTTAATTTTTTTAGATGTATGTATGTGCTTGTCATTCAATTAACTTCTTATACCAATAGATTTATTACAACAAGCCTAAATTGGTAGGTTTGAGCATACTGACCAAGATGTAGGCACATTCAATCTGCCAAGGAAATTCATTGGTGCTTATTATAAATCTGCTTTCCCTTTTGAAGACTGTATTCAAGGTCAGAATGCAATTACGAGTCATGACTCATGAGCAATTCTATGAAGATCACAATCTTAAACCATCAATAGTTATGCTTCTTTGTTTGATTATAGATTTTAATATTTGAAAGCTGCATACCGATGCCCTGGACTATCAATGAAGGAAGCACGGTAATGTGCACAGAAATTGAATTAGGTCTTTAGGCCTGCCCTCTCTGATGCCATTTGGCTTTGATTTGGGGGCATGGTTTTGTAGCAAAATAAGTATAGGGGGGCCACTGTTTCAGTAGTATTATGAGAGCAGCCACTTTGTGCATATTGCCAAAGGTTAGGTCTGTCTCCAATGGGGACTACATGGGTTCTGTTGTTGTTGTTGTAAAGCTGCTTCGTGTGGGATATGTTGGATATATTTCACAGACACGTACAACCTATTTTTTACCTAAACTTTTGGCGCTTTTTTTGCAATACCACTACTATTGCTATTTTTTCTAGTTAGGATATGTACTTACTCTTGTTATGTATGCAGCTGAACTATGATCAGAACCAACTTTACTTAGAGTATAGTGTGTTAGATGAATCCCTGAAATCAATGGAGAAGAATATTACCAACTTTACTTAAGAGTATAGTGTGTTAGATGAATCCCTGAAATCAATGGAGAAGAATATTTTGTCCCTCGGCATTTAGGCTGAAGTAAGTAACCTTGTAACTCAGAATAGCTTATCATTTCCTATCAATTTAAGCTTTTATGGAAATTTGCGATCTAACTATCAGAACTTTGGTTTTCTCCTTTTGCATTTGTTCCCCCTTTGCGTTATCATTCTCTCCTTTGCATTTTGTTTAAATCTTTGTATGGATGTTTACATCTCCGTGTTGAACCAAAACCACATATAAGGGAGGGTGTTGGATATCTAGATATTCATTGTGGGGCTACATCATAACAGCCAAAGCCGGTGTTCTAAAAGTCAATTCCAGTAAGGCTTAAGTAACAACCTCTTATACCAAAGACAGAAAAGAAGAGGAAAGTACTAGACTACTAGGGCATCTGTCTTCATAGATGCAAATGCTGGTAAAGAATTGTCATAGAATTTTTGAGGTGACTTTATATTGCTAATTACACAGTTTCCTAAGTTTTGTGTTGCCATTCTAAAAGTTTTTTGCTTACAGTGATAGTTTGCAGGCCAACCCTTACCTGAGAGGCACAGTCATACCAATGCAGGATGTGGTTCCTGACAGTCTAAGCAAAGTAAGCTTCCAGGTTGTCGAGCTGAAGGAGGCTCTTCACTGTTTGAATGGCTTGGAGATAAAGTTGAAGGTGCTCTCTCTCTCTCTCTCCCTCTCTCTCTCTCTCCGGCGCGCTTGTGTAGACTGTGCATCTTCTTTCGAATTTTCTGTTCTATTTATCTGCTATTTGATACTTGAGCACATACCAATCCATTTCCCCCTTTATATCAGTTTCACATACTTTTAGCACACCTCTTCCTTTCAGCTGCGTGCGTGCGAAACATAGCCGTGTTGTGCTTCCCCATGTATCAAACTACAACTTCTGTATTGATGTTCCTCTTCTCGTTCTCAATTAGCGTAACCTGTTTCTGGGACACACATGCTACTCTATGGGAAGCCCTCCAGTTTAACATTGGTGTGAGCCGACTAAATCGTCATCCTACAATTTTCAGTCTACTTTGGAAGGATATGTAGTCTCACACAACACTCATAAAACATATGAAATGCACATCTACGTATCACTTTGGGAAAAGTACTGATCTACTTCGATCAGCATTGTTGGAAATTGTCCCACATCAGTTAATTATCTCCTCCAAAACTAGTGTATGAGCTTGGGCGGCCTCTCCAATTCATTGCCAATTGGTATTGAGTTGGATGCTTTAACATGGTATCAGAGCTAGGTTTTTGGAGGCTTTTCCCCTTTGTTTATGCCATAGTTGCAATTTGTTTCGTTGTGATCCGTGTGTTCTGGATCCTTTTTTGACCTCTTCACGTGCAAGTCGGGGGTCGCACGAGAGGGAAAGTGTTGGAAATTGTGCCACATCGGTTAATTATCTCCTCCAAAACTAGTATATGAGCCTGGGCGGCTTCTCCGCTCATTGCCAATTGGTTTTGAGTTGGATGCTTTAACAAGCATGATCAACGCTCCTATTATTGAATGCACTTGTACTCACACTAGGATTTTGTAAGTCAAATGACTTATATCTTTAATCTATACTGTTCCATATTTTTACTAAAGTTAGCTAACAATATTTATCATGAGTAAACGTGTTCGTGGAGTTCATCATATTTAAATGGTTAGGTTCTGGTTATTTTGCTTAAAGACAAATCAAGCCTTATACCAAGCCATTGATAATTGGCATTTAGAACAGAGACGGAATATCCTCTACTTCTTAGAAGTATATAGTCTTTCTCTCATGGAGTGAATGCAAGAAGGGAAAGGGAGAAAATAAGATTTATTCAGTTGCGGAGGATAAATGCACACCATGGAAGCAGAACCGATCAGTATGGCCAATGAGCTGACTGAGAATTTCTAGCCACTACTTGAAGGTTCTACTTCAAGGCAATGGCAACAGAATTCCAGCAAGTTGTAGTGGTAATAATTATTAAAGTCGAGGTACATTTTAAAGGACATGGCTTAAGTTCTCTTGTAATTTCATTATGCATAGTGATGTAGGACAGCTGTGGAAACTTGCCCTAAAGCTGCCTAAAATAGGAATTGTGGCCGCTTTCTGGTACAGAAAGCTTCTAGGGTTAGGGTTCTGCAGGTAAAAGGTTTGTTGGGTAAGGGAATTCATAGTGTGATTGTTTTCATTTGCCTTGTTTTGAAAGAGGAAGCTTCGCTTGAATCTTAGGAGATAGGGTGTTTAAGGGTCTAATCCATGAGCAATTTAGAGTTTTAATGGTTCAAAATTCAGATGAGGACCAATAGGTAGGAGACTTGATGGAAAAAAAAAAAACGTAGGAGGCGGTAGTAGCGTTGATTTGATTAAGGGCTGCAAAGGTGGCTGTTGTAGGGCTATAAACAGTAACTTGGGAATAGTAAATTTGTGTGAAAAGAAGAAAGCAAAAGAGGGGCATAATTATAAGAGGGCAGACTTTTGCTTTTGGGAAAATTCAAAAATTCTCTATGTTTAGGAGTCTAATAAACATTGAGTTTGGGGGGTATTTTGAATTTTTCCCTTTCCTATACTACAACTGCATGACCTCACATCTAACAATTTGCAAAATTACCAAAACATCCCTAAGAGAATAAAGTTTATTTAAGAGGCCAATTCTGTTTATAACCAAATTGATGTGCATTTAGATGCTCCCCTTCAACTCATTGTTCAAAAAGATGTCCAGTGGCATACTAAATTAAAGCAAACACAAAGACTACTAATTTGAAAGTTCAAACAGTGACTAAGAAAAACTTAAAAGCATTACAGAACTTCTCTCCATGGTCAATAAATGTTCTGCATGTGAAATGTGTTATTTTCCCTATTTCATCTTTACATGCTTTCTTTGCCACGGTGGGTCGAATCTGTATCTCTTCAAGGCTGTACTTTTGGCCTGGTTCGTTTGTCAAGATTAAAGCATGGGGTTGGACTATTAGTCCAAGGCGACCACATATTTTGTGCTTGATTGGAACATTTGCGATAATTTATCAGCCAGATATGAAATACCACAAAACATGGGATGGAAAATACTTTAGGGAATGTGGTATGATTACCCTCATTATTGGTCAGTTAGTCCAATTAAACAAACCATGACCTTTGGGCTGAAAGTGTTTTCCGTGCATCCCCCTGTGCCTCTGTTCTCAAAGTACTACATTTTGGTTGCCACACCCACCATGGGCAAGATTGTTATTGTCAAGTTACGAGCATCATAGCGTACTTATCAATCGACATTAGTTATTCCCATATTCTCAAGTGTCCTTGTAGTACAAGACTTTAGGTCCTCTGTTTTGCAATATTGACTTCCATTAGTTTTGGGTTGCCTCCTCCAAACTTTGAGTCAACTAAGAATCTCAATATTTTGGTTTCTCACAAGTCTTTAGGTTCTCTGTTTTGCAACATTGACTGCCAGTAGTTTAGGGTTGCCTCCTCCAAACTTTGAGTCGACTGAGAATTCTAATATTTGTGGGTTTCACCTATTACTTGTTAGATAGGCAAACTCCATCGAAAACCATATTTTTACTACAAAATAAGTTAGATAATGGACATATAAGTACAAATAAATTTGGAAAGACCTTATCTTGGAATTTTTTAAGCCCAAATCAGTATGTACAACTGTAGATACTCTGCATCAGGTTATAATTAACCAAAGGTTACACATGTACAATCATATACTCCCTCCGTCCTCAATTGATGGTCCTTTCCTTTTATGGATGTCCCAAAATGAATGTCCATTTTGAAAAGTCAACATAAAAAGTTGTGCAACATTACTCTTTCACCTCTCCCATTTTGAAAAGTTTCTCTCTTTCAACATTACTCTTTTTAGTTGTGCAACAACTAAGTCCATTTTGAATGTCAGTTCATTTCGATCTTGATCAGATGTTTTCGTATTGAATTATATTAGTTTTAAGTTTTTTGTTTTTTGGTTGGATTCTTTCCAACCTCTCCCTCCCCTTGGTAGCGGGTGGCATATGATTGCCCTCGGTCTAGGTGCCAACATCGTTGGTATGTAGGCCGTAGGTTGTGATGCCTTCTCCCGTTTCCCTTTAATCTTTTAACTTGTTACTGGGATTAATAAAATCTTTTTTGTCGTTAAAAAAAAAAAAGACACTTAATGTAGAAAAGGAGCAAGGAGAAGGGCAACAAGTGTCCATCCGAGACCTAAGCCCTTGATTGGCAAGATGCCAACCAAGGAGAAACCTCAAGGGACAATCATAAAGTAGGGGCAAATTGGGAAAGTCAATACCAATTATATTTCTCATCATTCTACCCATAAAAACTCGCTTCCTCAAAAGGGGCAAGCAAATTGGGACTAAGGGAGTACTAGTTGTTTTGGAAGTTATAATTAACCAGTGTGGGACAAACTACACTCATAGCCATATCTGTGAATACATCAACCTCTCCAACCAAGGTTATGCATTAAGTGAATAAGGTTACGTAGTATCATGGAGGGTGCCACTAATTCGCACTTCAACCCCATAGTCCATTTGGTGCACTATAGGGGCCCCGGATCCCCACATAAAGATGCATGGTTTGCCTTTTTGTATCCAAAAAGAGTATTGAAACATTTGGTCACTTGATAATTGTAGTAGATATTTACTCTTGCAACTTGTGTGTCGCTGCACTTTCTCATATACGATGAATATTTTCTTGGAACAAAGCCTGCATACTTTCTTGTCATGTCCTTTCTACTAAACCTTTGTCACGTTATGGCCATTGAATTTTCAACTAACTAACAGGGCTGGGCGGTAATCTTCGGAATTATTTGGAGGAATTAGCTTTTTTTGTTGAAAAGAGCTAGACTTTACCTCTACCTTTTTCACCAAGTGTTGTTTTAATGACTACACTTTACTTCTACCTCATGTTGGACGCCTTGAGTTAAAGGGATGACAAAAATAGTAACCAGATGGTTAATGACACACAGGGCCGACCCTATATGTTTGGGGGCCCTAGGCGAACGCTCCGCATGGGGCCCGTCTATTTTTATTGTTAAATTTACAGATAACAATATATATTTATGTAATGTATATTTTTCTTGGTAGTTTTAGTTAATTTGAGATTGTAAACAAACTTAATAAAAGAGTATAAAATAAAATAATTAAAAAATGAATAAAATGGCAAGTATTTTAGTATATTACGTGAAAAGTGTTGATATAATTATTTATTTGTGCAGTTGGCATGGATATTGTATGGGCTTTGTGGTACCAATGCTTGTTAAACTCGTTGTAGGGTGGGGATTGAGCATTGGTAGACTATTTTTTCCAACTGTCTAACCATTAAAAAAGAGCAGTATGGGCACTGAGACTCGAACTCGCACCAAGCACACGTATGCCTAATACCCCTCCGCTGGTACGTAGAAGTAGATTTAAGAAACCTTGGGCATTTTTATATATAATACTTGCTTTGATTTGGGGGTTCCTGTTTTGCTTATAAATTGGGGGTCCTAGGCGGCGGCCTCTTGCCACTGCCATAGGGCCGGGCCGGGCCTGATGACACGAGTTGGACAATTAAAGTCCGTGACATATGAAAAGTTTTATGTAGTGCAAAAGCATATAAACAATGGTGGAATCATGAAAAATACGGCAGCAATGGTGTAATGAAAATGTTGCACAAGAAATGAAAACCTTAGTGGGATGCTAGGGGCAGCACGGTTCCGTCATTGTCGTGGGTCCTTCACTTTTATTACATTGATTTCCCCCTGAAATAGCAATAGAGCTTTTCCAAACATTTGTAATTTGTTCTCTAATTATACAACTTGCTTTGAAAATTAAAGTTGCGAAGAGTCAAATTGCGAAATTGAATCTATGTCCGAGGGATCAGACCCACCAAGAAAAAAGTATTGAAGATAAGATGAGAGAGATAGATTAAGGTTGTTTGAACGTGTTAATCATAGATCGGTTGATGCAATAGTACGGATGAGTGATATGGCTTGGATAGATACCAGGGGTAGATGAAAATTGACTTTAGAGACGGAAGTTTGAAAAGACCTAGGTAACACGACGCCCTCAACAAAACTCAACGCAGATAATATATTTTGTAGCCGACCACAATTGATTGTGACATAGGGTCGGTTTGGCTTGGTTATCCCTTTATCTATGTTTGTTGTCATCCAAACAATGGAACCTCAATGCTAAAACCACAACTCTAGTTTACAAATTTACATGCGGTTCAAGACCTGTACTTGGGTCCCATATGTTCCATTCCCGCAGTGACTTGCCATTATGATAAACGTTCCCAACTCCAGACCCTCTCTCTCTCTCTCTCTCTCTCTCTCTCTCTCTCTCTCTCATGTAATTACCTCTTGATCATGGAATCTGCTCACATGTTGATCCAAACAACGAATTCCTAACTTTAACATGTTTAGATCTCTTAATAGAATAGTTGTGAACCATTTTTAGATCACCAATTGTTTCAAAAGCTTAAGCTGGTACAAAATGGGCCTAACCATTTATCAGGCTATCCAACTTCTCTTGTGCGTCCCCATCTTGCACTTGGAGATGCAAACATCAATTGATTGCATGTATATAACGAAACTAAACGCAAACCAGAGAAGGACAATGCAAATGGGGGTCAAATGCAAGCAGAAAGAGTTGAATCCATGATCTCCAGAAAACCAAAGCTGTAATACCATGTTAGATCACCAATTGTCCAAAGCTTAAGATATTACAAAATAGTCCCAGCAATGTATATCAAGGTATGCAACACCCGTACCCAACTTCACAAATCATAATACTCCACAGTTGTGTCAGTTTTGTCTTATATCGCAATACCAAAACACCAAGGATCGAATATGCACCATAATTTTCACATCCGTGCTATGGATATAACAAAATTGGCACTTTCATAGGGCTTTTGAGGTATGACTCATTTTTTGAAATCATTTACCTTCTTCTAATAGGCACCAAAGGAGGCATTAATGCAAACACAAATTGCTAATGCAGTAGAGTGGGCTGAAAAAGAATTCTCTGTAGACAGCTATGGAGCATTTTTTCCATCTTCCATCGAGCGTTTATCCTTTGCAGGACTTCAACCAGTTTCAGGCAAGTTGTTTTTTATCTTCTTTATTTTATATTCCATATGCAATATTTGTTTTTGTTGTATCTTTGCAAAGCACGTTAGACGGATCCTAAACAAGGAAGGGTTCTAGAAGTTCATGCATGAAACTCAACCTTAGACTTCTCCAATCTTGTGCTAACAACGGACATGCATGAAACTCAACCTTAGAGTTCTCCAATCTCCAGTCTAAAATTTCCCTTAGAGTGAACATTATCATGATGGATTGGGCGAGTTGAGATGTATCTTGTCTACAGAAGTAGCACAGGCTTATTTCAAAATGGGCTTCCTGAAAGGAAGTATCTACTTAATCTCTTGAGGAAAGGTTCATTGTAGAAAAGGGTGTTATACTCTAATCTTGCCAAATCCAACAACTTGTTAAAGCTAAACATCAGTTAATCTGAGTCCTTGGAATGTGTAAACAGTTGGTGGTTAATCTGTACTGGTTAATGGCGACTAAACGTATTTGGGCTGCATAGGGTAATAGAATAAACTTGCAGAGATTGAACCGTAAGTCTTCACATTTCATCCTTTGCTAATTGATGTCCCCTTCGTCTCAAGCAAGCAATAATAACTTTGTTAAGCAGTCAAGTCCTAAACGTGTGACTACGTAAAGATGGTGATGTGAACATTGCTCCCATTTGTGGGAAATCTACCAAACAGATCATGATACCCACAGAATAGAATTGCGTGATAAGAAGCAGGATAAAATCAAGCGGTAAAGCATTTTGTTAGAGGACAATGACTACAAAGCATATCTGGCCAATCTCATCTAACTTCTTGATGAGACCAGCCACAACTTCTCTCAACTCTCAAGATGATGGGACAAAAACTAATCTCAACTATTGGCCAATTGGTAAAAGAAGACACTTTTTCTACTACTGTAACCGGCTAGGAGCCTAGGACGTCACAGAAGCACCTTTGCCGTAGCAGTTCAGTGATTGTGGTATCCCTAATCTCAGCTGCCTCTCTCTCTCTCTCTCTCAATGTGTGTCTTGAGTTGTGAAAGTTGTGCATTTTGTGAGGGGTTGCCATCTAGATCTTAATTAAGTTGCAAGTATTAGTGTGAGTAGTTTGCTGTTTGCCTGCCTATCGACATGTAAAGATATTGTGGCCCTCCTTATCTAATGAACCTTCCAACTCTGAGATTATATAATCGGAAATGAAGACCAATCTGTTTTTTGTTATTTTTGCAGAAGGAACACCGACGGAATTGCGACAATTGCAGAGAGAGAAGTTGAGAGCAATGGAGGTTAAAGACACACTGGAAAGGCTAAATCAGTCCTTAGAATTTGTCAGAAATAATATCTCAATGGTTGCAGCCAAGCTCGCCATTCAGTCATTGGGGTCTCAATGAACAATGAAGTAAAGGCATTCTTCATTCTGGTGTCAGAAGTAGAGAAGAAAAGAAGGGAAGAAGCAAGTGTCACAAGAAAAAGAAAAAACGATACGTCATTCTTAAATCAACGATGAACCTAGGGTTTCCTTGTGTTTGTAGTAGTATAGATTCTTCATTCTGGTGTCTATCTTTAGTATTTGTTCATATAGAAGTATATATTGTTTCCGGGATTAAATCATCTTAATGGGATGGAATCAAAACTAGTCGTAAAGAAAATTGCTTCAACAGGGTGAAAGGCTTTTTGTCAAGTCGCAGCTTCAGGTGTGGAATCACTGAACCCAGTTACAAGTTATCATTGAAAAGTAAAGCTCAAGGTGTCCGCCTAAATACCGTGCTGAGAGTTTTATGTCAAATCTTTGTGACATGTGCCAACGAGTTTGGAGAAACTCATGAGAAGAAGTTGAACTCCAAATTTCCATTTTGTTTTAGCACTGTTTCGTAACAAGAAAATGTCTATAAACACCATAATTTCTACAATATTTCGTACATAATTTTCGCTCCACTGATATACAGTTATTATTGTTCAATCTACCAATTAGGCAGTGTTGTATTATCATATTTGTAACCTAATCTACCGATTATCGTGTGTAGATTTTATTCTGTAGATTCAAGTTTCATACTCCCTCCGTCCCTTATTAAGTGTACTGCTTCGTAACTCCAACTTATTAAAAAGACATTATCATTATATATTTCACATCAATTTTTTCCTCCACTTTCTCTATTTATCTATCATCATTACGCTTTTACTCACTAACTGTTCAAAATGGAATATGCTTTTAGGGACAAAATAAATAATGCACCAATTTTTACTCACTAATTTTACAAAATGGACACTTATTAAGGGACAATTCAAAATAGAATACTGGACTCTAAATAAGGGATGGAGGGAGTACAATATTTTATCTGAAAGCAACAAAACACTCTTTATATCACTCACTCACCAACCAAGTCACCCTTGCCCTTGCCTTAGTTAGCCTTCACCCAACAATTCCCTCTTAAGTGGAAAATGAAAATAAAATTAAAGAATTCGGAACTAAAGAACATACATTTTTGGGTTACGAATGAAAATTGTTGAAGCCAGAGTATGTTAGTTGTGGAATGACCTCCCCTCGAACTGGTTTGTTTTAAGTTTAATAAAATTATGATAATTGTCTATTCTGTCAAATAAGATGCGATTTATTCGTCTGCCTATGATCAAAATGATTTCTTGTGTAAATATTCTTTATGTAAATCTTCTCAAATAAATGATTGGATTTATTATTGTGAATCCATGAGATTGGAAAGGGCAATTTTGGAGATGTATGGACAATGGAAAGGAACTAATCCCAGAAGTTATACCCCTTTAACCCTATTTGTTTGTTCCTTATTCAATTCTACCGAATAGAATGTTGTTTGTCTTTTAATTGATAATAACTTCTTCTTCTTCTTTTTGTAGGAAATATGAATCTTTTTATGATTAATCTCAATCATTTTGTTACATAAAATTATTAAAATAAGATAAAACCTTATGAACTAGTAAAATATATAAACAATTTATAAGTGACACAAAACATTTAAAAAACTAGTTACAAATTGGCACTAGGGAGTAGTCAACAAGAGCCTGGCTAATCTGGTAAAAGGTCGGGCCCCAATAAACGAAACAATGGAATGGGAATTTGAGGCCCAAATTTGTTCTTCGAGCAAGAACAAATATCCCTTAGATATTTTGTTGTGGTAATGGATGATTCATCTCCTTCCACTTTCTTTTTGTTCTTGAGTTTTGAAATTTGGGTTTTGTAAGATTAGAGAGTGGAGAAACTTGGCACATGGGGTTGGCCTCGTCCCCCTTGTTTTCAGCTTCAATAGCTGTTAGCAGCAGCCTTTACACCACCAGGAGGCTCAACCACCGCCACCACCAGTGCCTCAGCTCCCTTGCTTCTCCTCAGCTTCCCCCTTCTGTAAGTTTGTTTCCAGTGCTATTCTGTTACCAAAACTACTCCTTTTCTCTTTTATGTTCTTTTTGTATGATTGTTCAGAATTTTGAAGAAATGGGTGTTTGTTCAGATTTTTCAGGAAATGGGTATGTGTTTGTATGCTTAAAATGTTGTTCTGTTTGCTATAGTTCGTTTGAAAGTTTCTGTAGGAATCAATTTGGAGCTATGGTCTTGAACTAAACAACAAAAGTCATCGTATGGGTAGAAAGTTTGAGCATAACTTAGATAAAAGTTATACCTGTGGGTAAACCAGAGCAGGCAATTGAATCCTTTAGATGGAAGCATCTGTGCACGTGAAACAATTACTCCCTATGCGTCTCTGCCCGAGGGGGAAAATGCTCTATGTCTAAATGTTTTTGTGGGTTCTTGTTTTCTTTTTTGCTAAGTAATATTTTGGGGGTTCGCATCATAGGAAAAGCTCATAATGGAAACGAGGTTAGTGTATGGCGCGTGATGACTCGCGTCTGTATGTGATTAGAAGTTGATGTGGTAGTTTTGGTAGTTTAAGAACAGCTATGTATGAGGAGTACGATGGAAATGAGATTGTTAATGTTGCCTTGTTGATGTGCTAAAAGATTCATCCAAGTTTTAATGCCTACACGTTGTCAAAACATTTGGAAAGTTGCCAAGCAAAAAAATATTGGAAAGTTAAAGCTTACATTACATCTGACTCTATCTATGAGTTCCCCTCATTTGCGAAATTGCACATGCAGAAAAGAAAATTCGTCTGTTAAAAAAAAAACGGACAATCTGATTCCCGGGTATTGCTTGTGTTCTTTTCTGTGGTATTCTTTTCAGGAAACCATGCTAGTTAGTGATTTGCGGATTCTTCATAATGGTCTTTAGAAGTAAATTGCGCTATTTGTGGTTAAAAAAATTCATAGATTGATATTTGTGATCTTAACCTTCACTTATTAAGGTGAAGAGAAAAAAACCAACTGTGGCGATTATATGATGAAATTACTCTGGGTTATTTCCGACTTGTTGATTTTGCTCTGTCCATAATGCTTGATACCGGCTTACACACCATTTTCTTTGTGTCTAATTTGCCGTGGACAATAGGCTTTGGGGTTCCTTCCAAAACTTATGAGCTTTTAGGTGACACAGAGAGTTCTGTATGCCTTATACTTGAAGGGGCACCTCATGCATCAGCTTTGCTGCCTGACTATCGGGCATGACCTCTCTCAAAGCTGCATTACTTTCACAATTTGTCACATTTTTATTTTATACCCAAGCCTTGCGTAGTTACCTTGAGTTCTTGTACTGTTTTTTGTATCTCGTAATAAGTCTATACAATGGAGGTTTTGGGATCTTCACTCTTGCTTGGAATGCATATTTCTATTCAATGTCAGTCATCTATGTTTTAAGTTTTAACAAGTATATAACCCTGAAATTTGCATAGGATTTTCTAATTAGGTTTATAGGTTATGAGTAATTTCCCTAAGCCCCATTTTGTTCGATATCTTACCTGAGTTACGTGACAAGTAGGAAAGTAGTTCTACACATTGACACAGAGCATGAGGAATTGAGGATCAGCATCATGCTTTGTTTTCTTGTCACTGTCTTTTTGGCTGAAATGTAATCTCAAGATAGCAATATAAATGTTTGGTCTTTTATAAAGTACAATATGTTGAAGTTGTGTTCTATGCTTGAAGTTTGATCATATAAGAGGATTTCACTTGAAACAAATGCATCTTCTCTACCCTTTCTATGTTAATGAGCTAAAAATAAGTTACACAAAGTTGGAATTGTTTTCACAGTTGGTATGAGGAAGAAAAAACAACAATCTTGACTATATAGCTTCAGTTCTTGTTCAGGGAATCTGCAATTCTAAATCCTCGTCGAACCTTGTTACGTTTTCCCAAATATTCCATCTGTAAAGTGTCTAGCGGCCAAGTGGAAGTTGATGATGGTTTAAATGACGAGGCTTGTGAGCTAGTAAGTGGAACGGAGCTATCCATAGGGGAGGGAGTTGACAGCATTGGTGCTCATCTCTTCAAAGCAGTGAAGAACAACAATGGGACCGGCATATTGCTCTTGTCTGATATCTTCGGTTTCGAGGATTCTGCTACTAGAGATTTTGCCTATCGTGTTGCCTGCAATGGTTACAAGTATGTTATTGTCACCTTATCTTTAGACACCTTATACATGCAGTTTTGTTTGGTTTGCAGTTTTCATGTTTTAACAGAAACACAGAAAATTTGTGGATGACTATATTTGAAATTTGTTTCTGAGAACTTACTGGAAAAGATCAAAAAACTCATTTTCGAGAAAACGTCAAACAGGTGTTTTCATTGATCATAATGTTATTCTGGAAACTGTATTGCAAAACTGATATTGAAAACAGCAACGAAACAGGTATTTTTCGATGTTTGCTTTGTTAGGTACACACACACATCTATATATATAGAAGACTTCTAAGCATTGATATGCTTGTTTATCTTGTCTTCCCATATCTTTAGCAGCAATAATAATTAGTTTTTTTAGACAATGAAGATTGAATGCCTTGTTCTTATGTAATTTCACTGGGTTTTCTTGGAATAATCCTGTAGTGTTCTAGTGCCAGACTTGTTTCGCGGGGACCCATGGGCAAAGAACAGACCGAAGGCTTCATTTGAAGATTGGCTTGCCAAACAAACCCCGGAGAGGATTTCTAAAGACATCACAACATCTACGAAGTGGATGATGGATGAATTTGTAGCTGCAGGAATCTCACAAAAGCTCGGTATCATGGGGTTTTGCTTTGGAGGTGGCCGAGTAATCGATGTGCTTGCGCAAGACCAGGGTGTCTGTTTTGGCATTGGGGTTTCGTTCTATGGCACACGGATTGACCCATCTGTTGCTGCTAATGTGAAGGTACCTGTGTTATTCATTGCAGGCGACAATGACCCGCTTTGTCCTGTCAGTGCCTTAGAAGATATTGAGAAGAAAGTGGGTAATGGATCTACGGTGTTGATTTTCAGGGGAAGAGGCCACGGGTTTGCCCACCGGCCAGAATCTCCTGAAGAAGATGAAGACGCAGAACAAGCTTTTACGGTCATGAGAAATTGGCTGCATGATGGCTTGGTTGCAGGGACATGATTGCTTGTTTGTTAGATTTTATTTGTCCAATGTATGTAATATAATGACCTAATCGATAGAGTTTTCAATGTGAAGTTATAATCCGTCGTGGGTGCAGATGACTGTTTTGGATCAATTGCCATTCATCATGATAGGTTTCATCTTTTGGTAGTGCAGTTTTTGTCATGTAGTTACCTCCTGGCAAGTGATTCTTAGCAGCATTTGTTTTGTTGCCATTTTTCATCTAAGAGGTTCATGCTAATGTAACTTGTGGCTTTTTTCATGCCGGAAGCCAGTTTTGATAGGCTTCAATCTGAACAGTTCGTTACGTTCAAGTTTCAGTAGGCTTAGGCAAATCACCTGTTTTATATAACCTTGTTAGTATAATTTATCTTTGTAGATCAAGAGCATGGTATATTTTGCAGGCGACGTTGTCGCACATTCAGTCAACACCTACGACAAGATGAGAGTGACCATTGAGATATCTACCATGCCCAGATTTCAATTAATTGTACGAAATCTTTCTTATGTAAGCACAACCTTAAATAAGCCACCGTAATGATAGAGCATTGTAGGAAAATTCTGATATCAATTGGGGAAGTATGCAGATGAGTTTTATAAGTGGATGCCAAAACCAAAATTCGGCAAGACTCCAAAACCATCTTCAATGGTCTGCCAAATTGTTGCCAGATTATGGCCTTGCAGGTTGGGGTAGAATTTGACACACGGGTTTGGCGAAGCTCTTTCTGTACCTCCGCCGTTATAGGATGTGCAATACTAAAAAGTTTCCAATGTTGCTTCAAAATTTCCCAATTGCTTCCTTCACTCGCCAAAGAAATCAATTCCAGTTCACCAAATATATCGAGTCAACCAACTTTTACAAAAAAATATGGACCCGAATACAGAAATTCTCCAAAAAAACAAAGTTCCAAGGCAGCGGAAGTCCCTATTCCAGTTAACCCAAAAATGTGATCACTAAAAGTTAAAATAAGCAAAGGTCTCCATACTTTAAGTTAGCAAAATTCAAATCTGCACGACCTTCAGATAACATTTTGGTCTGATGGTACAATAAAATGCATTATTTTCTTCTCATTTTTTTCCCACCCTTTTTCTGTCAAAGTAACACAGCAAAGACAACATAAAGTTCACAGAAAGTTTCCAATACAGGTGGTTAAATACTTCATCCATAACAATCTTGGCGATGTAATCCGAGAGAGGAAAAGGCAACAACAATATCAACTTATAAAAACTCTGATTTTAGAACCCAAAAACTTGGGGGGGAGGGGGGCAGCTTCCTTTAATCTCTCATCTCAATCTTGTCCATCCTGGAAACAACAAGTGAGCTTTCACATTACTAGAAATCTGGAAGTCATAAAAACTTCAACAGTAGAAAAGTAAAAACTTAATGAAAAAGCATTCAACATTACGGAGAGGGGGGGGGGCGGCAGCCTCCCAAAACCCAACTACTCATGTGTAGGGCTATAAGTGAGCCGAGCTACTCGCGAGCTCGGCTCGGCTCGGCTCGTTTACTGAGCTCGAGTATTCGGCTTGTTTACTAAACGAGCCGAGTGGAGCTCGGTTCGTTCAACAAAAGCTCGGCTCGTAAGTGAGCCGAGCTACTCGCGAGCTCGGCTCGGCTCGTTTACTGAGCTCGAGTATTCGGCTCGTTTACTAAACGAGCCGAGTAGAGCTCGGTTCGTTCAACAAAAGCTCGGCTCGTTAAGGGAGGCTCGACTCGATTAAAGAGGCTCGTTTAGTAAATGACTAAGCTCGGCTCGTTAAGGCTCGAGCCGAGCTCGAGCTCGAGTTTTTGGCTCGTTAAGTTAACGAGCCGAGCTCGAGCTCGCCGAAACTCGGCTCGGCTCGGCTCGTTTACACCCCTACTCATGTGCATCTACCATTTTTTATGAATCTGAGCGAAAAACTTTAGAAAATGGCAGGAGAATTAAATACTAAAAACCATTCGAGAAAAGAGATCACAAAGTGTAAGAAAGAAACCCCAAAAGATGAACATTCAACATCACCAGTGGACCATCGTATGTGCATTCTTCCAACGAACACATTAAATAACATTTAAGATTGTATGTGCATTCTTCCAATGAACACATTAAATAACATTTAAGATTGATCATTTCTGGTGTTCATTATCAACACGGTGCTTAGTTGCCACCCACTTTTCTGTGCTGCTTGCTTTCTTAGAATCCATTCAGATGGACAAATTGGTTTTCTCAGCGGAAGTTTGATGTTAAGCTTACTACAACAAACAATAATTTATTTCCTGTGTTCTTTAAATAATGGAAAAAGTCATTGCTCCAGTTAAAGCATCCATCTAAAAACCGATTGGCAATAAGTGGAGAGGCTGCAAAGGCTCATACATTAGTTTTGGAGGTTATAATTAATCAATGTTGGACAAGCTCTAACACTCCCCCGCACATGCAACCGTGACCCGCACGTGGAGAGGTAAACAAAGGATCCATAATATAGGGATCACAACAAAATAAAGTGCACGCAAGGCACAAAGGGGCAATCAATCAAGAGAGTCTTGTCCAAAGCCTTCGAAAGCCTAGTTCTGATACCATGTTAATGCATCAAACTCAAAGCCAATTGAAGAAGAGGCCGCTCGGGCTCATATACTAGTTTTAAAGGTTATAAACTTATAATTAACCAATGTGGGACAAGTTCTAAAAGCTCCAAGTGTTCCTATTCCTCTACAGACCCACAGAAAACCCTCAATCTTTCCTATGATCTACTATCTTGAGCCTTTGAGTCTCCACTCCACCATTGCCCGAGACAACCTTGAAGGTTTGCTAAAAAATTCCTTAGGACTTTGGCCACAGTGGTTCTAACCTTGGCTCCAGGTTAGAGGAGTTGATTTGGAATGCAAGAAAGCTTCAAAGCACTAAATCGGTAAAAACTCGACTTTATTAAATCACCTTTTATTAATTCAAACACAAAAGTCCGACGGATATAGAATTCTTCCTACGAGAAATAATTTCTCCCAAACCACATAAAACAGATGTAAACAACCAATGGTATAGTTCGACTAGCAGTACATGGTCAACCCTCAATCCATGTCCAGAAATTCTGCAACTTCAGAAAAAACCCATGACATGGAAAGCTTTTAGAGACAGGTATATTACCCACCATGAAATAATTTTCATACCCACCATGAAATGATGCCAATTTTCACGTTAAATCACTTCCTTAGTTCCATTATTTTGCTTTCCAGAGACTTCTTATGTACTAATTAACCCAGTCAAAATTGTGGACCTATAAAGCCAAATAAATCTGATTTCCTGTATAGCTCATTTTTTAACCTACAATATACTTCAAGTACAAGATGAAAGTTAGGAACCTTGAGAAAAAATTTCACAAATACCTTTAAGGTTAGAGGTGCGGCACCATCAAAACTTCCAAAAATAAAACTACGATTTTATCTAAATAAGGACTATACTACTCCAAGTCATTCTCATGAGAAATCTGGATATGACCTTTTAATCCATTTCAGAAAGGAGGAGCATAACTCCTTGGTTTCCTGATGATTTTGAAATATTTGTTGGGCCAATAGGATTCATTCCAAACACGTGCTCAGGGGAAATGAAAACAGAAGACAAACATGAATGCTGCTGTGAAGATGTATTCGAAAGATAAAAAATGGAAACAAAAGGCACCATTGTGTCATAAAGAAGATGAAAATGGAAAAGCACTATTGAGTAAACAACACCAACCTATCTTCCAAGAAGACCTACAGAGTGCATAATTAGAGCAAAAAAGTCATGTCCACCAGTTGGCATGCTTAGATAAATAACTGGATGTTCGAAGCAGTGTTGTGATAAATTTATTCTTTTTATTAGTAATAAATCTATTGCAATGGGCACAAAGGGGATGCCACCCATGTACAAAAGAAAGAAATGATCAAAAGACCAAAAAGCTGACAATACCAAAAGAGGCCGAACAATAAATAGAGCTTATACACCTCTCTAAATGCTGAAAATATCTAACATGTCAAGGAATAGATCAACTCTACAAAGGGAGAAATAATCATGTCTTTTACTTTGGAAAAAAAGAGTAAATAAACATATAAAAATCATAGGGGAAATGACTCACCGGCAGTGGAGGATCTGAAGTCTTAGGGGTGGCCAACTTTGCAGGAGATCCATCAAATTTGTAGGAGCACTCTGTGTATGCAGAACCAATACCCACTCCAGCACCAAAAGCCACCGATGCCCAGCGTGTTACAGGACTCCCTGAAATGAAAAAAAAACAAGAGTACATCCATCATATACCCAATATTTGTTTCCTAGTAACCCCAAACTGGCAAGACAAAAACCAAACAAAGTAACCTATAAACTGTAGTGGCAACTAATTAACATTTTTTTTCATACTTCCTTCTTTTTTATCTTTTACTGTCCAGCAGCAAAACAAGCATCCTTCTCTAAGCATGTGCTCAGCTGAAGATGAGATTAGAGGACATTGTTTTATCTACATAGAAAATTTTGAGATCACCATTGACACAAGAGCAGTAAAAGAACTAATTGATTTCCTAGTTTGGATCAAACGGTCCTCAAGGATCTAGTGTATATCCATCACATACAAACAATCTCTTCGAAGTGACACAGAACTGGCAACAGAAAAACCATCGAAGTAGCCTATAAAATAAAGAACCAATATTTTCACTGCTCTCTTCTTTTTCATCATCTATTACTTCCAGCAGCAAGGAGACAAAACCTTACCTAATCATGTGTTCAACTAAATATGAGCTCCATGGACTTTATTTAAGTCCATAAAAAATGTTGGCATCTCACAGCATTAAAAGAACCTAATCTGTTTTCTAGTATGATTAAGACGGTCCCTAAGGACATTAATTCAGAGCACATAGGTTGCCTTTGCCCATGTCCATCATACCAAAAGTGGCTGACAGCCACTCTTTCGTGGTCACAATTGAGAGCTCTAAATGGGTTTGAGCCAACAAAATGTGATCAAAACACAGTAAGCAAACACAGCAAACTAACACCTTGGATCATTTAACATGCCCATATTGGTAGCATCGTAAACCCACTAAAAACGATGGCTTCATGAAATAGCTATTCAAATATGCATTGTTGGACCTTGCAAACTTTTCCCTTCTAACCTGTTGCAACATAACCTTCTGGCAAACTCATAGTTATTGTCTTATTAGTACTTTACTGAGAAATGCAGACTTAAAAGTCTTTCTAGTGCGGTTCTAAGTTCAAATATGCAACAATGGCCACCATCAGTTGAACTGACATAAACCTCACAACTAGAGAGAAGGTTCCCCGTAGACTAAACTCTCCTGTTGGGTACAACCTCCCACCAAAGTGTTCTAACTATTTATGGAACTACCATCATTAATCTAACTTGAAGAACTCATTTGTTCCCAACAGTCACTCTAAGTGGAAAACATTTACCAGAGACAAACAACAATCTATCCTGATTGGTAATAAACAAAGAAGTGTGACCTATGGAGTTTGCTTCAATGTTACTTCCGTTACTTAATGAACAAAACTACATTATCAATAGTCTAGAGCATAGTTTCTAAGTGCTTTTATCAAAGAAAAAGGGAACAACAAATGGACGGCTGGCATCAGATAAGACCCTTTTTTCGCAGACATAACTACTCAGACTACACAATATCATTCTTTAGTGTTCTCCTCATGACAGAGTAGAAAACTTTGTGAACTCTACATCATTGGAGTTGATATACCAATATGATCCGAGCTATTATATGGAACTTTTATTCAGTGTCACTATAATGCCTCAAAGAAGAACATAATAGAATCAAGAACATTACAGAACATACACAGTTTCCAAGAATGCCATCTGTAAATACCACATTTAAAGGTATCTAGATTACCATATGCATGTCTGGCCTAGCTTTATGAAGGGAAAAAGGGTAGAGGACTATAAAGGTCTATTAGAGAAGCAAGCACCAGAAATAACTTCCAGTTAGCCAGTTATTAAGAGCACAGACAGAAGGCCCTATCACAAAACATGGAGTAACTAAATCAGCACGAAAAAGCAAAACGAGAGAGGCTCAAATCCTTGGAACCGCAGGAATAACAAGAGACAAATAAGTGCAAGAAATAGCATCTAAAATGGTTTTCTAGAACCTCGACCAAAAACCAAAAAAATAACAGATGAAACAAACATGCAGTTCTTTCAACATGAAAGTTGGATTCGTATATTAAGACCTTGAGTCTTCCTCTCGCCAAAGATTGAACACATATTACTAACTCTGCACATTATTCAAAATCAGCTCAAGCCAACAAGACTACGACTACTCCACCACACCTAATGCTTACAATCAAAATTCACAACATCAACATAATTCCAGCAATTGGATACAAGGGTGGAGCGTGATACAAACTCATGCGTAGAAAGTCACCCTTGAAAACCGGCTTACAAAGAGAGGTTCCCAAGAGCTTGCATACTCAAGGACAAGCCCATACTTGGTCAATGTGGGACATTAGGATCGGAACAGAGTGACTAAGAGACAAGTGGGTCACTTTGTTTGATTTCTCAATAAGAAACGTTACATTTAGCACCCAATATTTACCATTTGTACTCCACAATAGAGCTCCTAATTTGCCCCAAAATAGTATAGTTGTAATTTTTGATCCCATGTATCAAAAATTCTGACTCGATCGGCCACGCCACAATTCGGCTTAATATACGAATATAAATAGTGCTTGAACGCCTCCCCAGAAATATTAAATCAAATAAAACAAATAGCGGCACTGAATCACCCATTTTCGTACTACTTTCAACTCAGACAACGCATCGTGTAGAATCAACATAATCCACCATTCTCATTTAACATTTTTTTTCCCCGGGGAGAAAAGAGAGAGCGGATGTTCGGAAAACTTACTGAAGAGAAGGAGACCGCTGAAAGCGCCGGCCAGGGAGGAGTAGACGAATCGGCGCACGCCCAAATCGAGACAGGCCTCCCACTTCGCATTCAGATCGTGCTTCGGAGGGATTTCTCTGGTTTCGTCCATTTTCTTCCTTTTATCTTCTGCTTCTCTTTCGTTTCCTTCGGTTTCAACTTCTGGTGTGGGATTTCGTTCCTTGTAGGATTGGTGCGAAGAGGTTTCTTCGGTTTTTTTGTTCGCTTGGGAGTGAAGAACTGATGATTCCTTCTTTCTTAGGGCTTTGGATTTTGGTTTTTAGTTTGGGCCTGTTGGGCTGGGCATATTACTTACATGAGTCCTGGCGTAAAGTACTAGTGATAACTAGGGCTGCAAATGAAGTGATGAACCGAGCAGCTCGCGAGCTTAAACGAGTGTGAGATTTAGCTAACACATGGTAAGTCACATTTCTTTTAATGTTTTTTTTTTTTGCCAATATTGTATATATCAGCGGGGGTTAGCGAGGTGTTAGTATATTAGTTAATAGGGGGGTCCAGAGGCTGTCCATAGCCTTGAACCCCAAATTCGCCTCCTGTGGGGTTCAAACCTTCGCTTCCAGCCTTCCACCATGTAGGGAGGGTGAGAATAGCTCTGAACCCCAAATTCACCTCCTGTGGGGCTCGAACTTCCGCTTCCACTATGGAGGGGGTGAGATAACCAATTTCACTAGAAAAGGTTTCTCACATTTCTTCTAATGTACCAGTGTGAGATTGGGATGTCTTTGAAGCTAGTAACCTGTCTTAAGGAAAGAAAATTATGTAACATTCACTTAATGGAAAGTAAGCAACATAATAAAGAAACAATTAGAACACTCTAGGCATATATAGAGCATTCGAACCTGCAATTAGAACATACTCCCACGACGAGACGGTTTGACAACCACCAGTACTTGTTGTGATGTTCGATATTGGTGGGGACCTTTTTTCTAGGCCGACCGAGCACGAATGTGAATGATGAGTAGTACAAAATAAGCTACTTTACCTAATGCCAAATGCAATGTTGACCCCAACATGTTCCTATGCCTCACATGCTCTAAAGTATGACATGCTTAAACACATGCGTGCCAACCCAAAAATGACCTTACATAAACCTAATTTTGATTCTCCACCACTAATGTCTAATTACCTAATTTGTTGAGTTTTTGGAGCTCTTGTAACAGTGATGTTGTAATATCCCATATTTGGGGGAGTGGTAGAGGCTAGAGAGTGCATAGAGCATCTCCAGCCTTGATCCAAAATTTTATTAAAATTTGGATAAAAATCTATTTTGGGTCAGGCTCACTCCAATGGCAAAATGATCTTTTACCAAAATATATTACTATTTTTTAAGTATTCAATGGCAATAATGTAAATAATAAAAAGGAACAAATTTGATTTGGGGTTGAGAGTGACTGACTGCTGTGAAGAAAAAGAAGAAGAACTCAGTCCACCTCCATAATCACAGTTGCAGGTATCCAAGCTTGGGAAAGCCAACACCATGCTCTCAAAATGGCATGGAAGGAGCCGTTAAAAAGAGAAAAGAGCCGTTAGAATATTAGGGGAAAAAAATGGGGAGAGACTTGGGTTGTTTCAAATTTGAGTAAAGAAATGGGTAAAACCCAAAATGGAGAAGAGTTTGGGTCAAAGATTAGAAAGAGTTTTTTGTGGGTTTTGCCCAAATTTTAAATTTGAATCTTAAAATAGGTCAATATTGGAGATGCTCTTAGTACCACATTAATGGGTTGGGAATTTAAGCCTCATTGGGTTGTATTAATTAATACCCAGTTACCCACCAAAGTCTACATGATACATTCTTAGTTATAATTTTAAAATCAAGCGTTCAAGTCGAAAGGGTCTATGATTAGCCGGGTCGGATAGTTACAGATGTGGTTAGCGTCTTCTTTTTTTGCGAAATCAGACGTATCATTGAGCAGGTGAACGTTATGAAGACGAAATGTAAAGCGAAAAAATATATTATTAAGTTGGTGATAACAGTAAGAAAGGCCAAAATATATAGCAAGATCTTATGACTCAAACTAGCGATTATATATATTCAAGATCTTATAAAGTTAAATGTAGTCAACTTTTTATTAGATTTTTAGACTCAGTCATTTTCTTTCGGGAAAGACTACAATACACCCCCCAAAATGTTATGAATTATAGAAAAAATGTTACGAATCGTATTGCTAAAAAGTTACGAATCGTATAAAGGTTACGAGATACACCAAAATATTATGAATCGTAATCAAAATGTTACGAATCGTACAGCTGAAAAGTTATGAATTCTAGAACAAAAGCTACAAAACACGCTAAAATGTTATGAATAAATCATAAAATAGGTGCATATGGTACACCTTTTTAAGAGATGTGTATTGTAGACTTTTCATTTTCTTAATGTTAATGTTCAGTGTATTTTGGCTTGTAGATGTAAGGGAGCTTTCTTTGGGGTTTTCCCAAGTTTTCTGTTTAGTTTTTCCGGTTTTGGGTGCATATTTGATATTTCTACTTTTAATTGGATCTTCTCATCAGTTAGGCGTGTTGTATGGAGGACTAGCGGATGCCCATGCCTAAAGACACGTCGGAATGTATTATAGGCTCAATTTAAATAAATTGTCCGTACTACCCGACTTCTCTACGGGATAATTGTAATCTCCACAATGCGTCAGTTATCATTTTGAGATATTTTTTTATTTGATCATATAAGGCAACATTATTTTACATAAAGATACATTGCCTAAAAAGTGATGAGGATAGAGGGGGATAGATTTATTAGGAGAATATTCTTTGTATTTTTTAAAAAATAATCCAATGGCTATAAATTTAACATGAAATGATTTAACGGTTGTAGAGGTTGTTCTCATTTACTATATGCCTAGGCATTTTCATCAGAAACAGCGCTCTGTTTTATATATAGAGGATAGTAATGCCTCGCAACATTCTCCAGTCGATTGGTTTCTATGGATTCAACTTTGATGTTGCTTTCTGCCTCATCAAGTAGAATTGCCGTCATTGCTTTCCTAGCTTTTAGTTTCGCTGATTTATATTTTACTGTAGTTCAGTGCGGATTCGATCCTATCAAACTGTTGCTCTTTGCTGAATTGTTTTTATTTTCGAATTTCCCCTGTTTAGGGCGTTCCCCCTGTGCTCCGTATTTTCTCTCAGTTAGGTTTCAACTTTTGCAATGTAATGAAATTCCCGTTCTAAAACCCTGCTGTGAGATGCTCTCTCTTTCTCTAGGGTTTTCCGCCTCGGGGGGTGGGGATCCCGCCGCCCCTCTCCCCACCCCCCTCTCGATGCCCTCCGCCTCCACGCTCCTCCCTATCTTCCGTCTGGTGTCGTGGATCCTGGATCTTCTCCCTTCCCTCCTCCGCTGCTATTGTTGTTCGGATGAAGCGCCGACCGACGTGCCTCTGGCGGCGTGCGTGGTGTGGTGTCTTCTTCAGCGTCCTCGGCTCGTGTTGTGGTGGTTATGGTGGCAGCTGAGTCCTCTGGCCTCCGATCGGATGGTAATAAGCGAGGTATGCGGTGGTTTAGGAGTTAGGTTTTGCTTTAAGTTGTTGTTTGTTTTGCTGGTTTTATCTGGTTTGTCTTCGGCCGGTTTCCTCGGTTCGGATTTGTATTAGTTTGGTTCTCTAGGTCCAATGGGTGTGGTTGGTGGGAGAATAAGATTAGGGGTAGATTTTTCTATTTGTTCGGTGCTTGGTGCGAAGGTTGTCTCCGACTGTTGTGTTGATGGTGGCTGTGTTGATGGTGTCGGGGTGGCTGATGTGTTGGTGGCCAGCGATCTTGCGTAGAACAAATCTCTTTCTGCGTTAGCGATTCCACGATCCTCTTGCATTTACAAATATGTGCCTTTTGCCGCCGGCGTATTTCTATGGAGTTCGTTGGCAAGATTTGCTACTTGCGGTGGTCGGTGGCGTCTGCTTAGCGGGTTTCGAGTGGTTGATTGCTATGCCAGATTACTTTTTTGTCCCTGCGCGGATTTATCGCCCCTAGTTCTCCCGGTCCTTTTGGATAACCCGCAAGTTGTGGTTGCTACCCAATCGAGGGCTCTGGATCCGGTTCTTGTACCCCTTGTGGGATTTTCTTAGTAATGAAAAGTTTCTTCTGATTAAAAATAATAATAATCCCGTTCTAAAAAAAAAGATAGTATTTTCAAAATTAAAATTAAGTAGTTGTGTCTGCCAGTAGGATAATCATCTAAATGTTGTTGCAAGTATTAACTCATTCCAATTCTTTGTTGTCTGAAAAATCATTTCTTTTGAAAACTTTATTATTTTCAAATAGTTTTTAGAGTGTAAATTCGGTTACTTGAATTTTGTTAATAAACCAATTCATTCATATCATTCGACGGTGTGGAAGTCATTTTTCATACTATTAAAAAAAATCTTCATACTCAATATAGAGAACGTAATATAGACGTGGAACCATATAACCTCTAGGAACAAATATATTTAAAAACACTCCTATAGTTCGTTAAATATGGACACATAACTTATCCTAAAGAGTTTCAACCAATCTACAACCACACACATTTATATAAAAAAATTGCACGTTGGGGCTAGCAATACCGGGGCAGGTATAGGTGCCACCTAAGGGTCATCATCGGCCGTTAAATTGAAGCCAAAACCCAGCCCACATGCTAACGGGCTAACATTCGGGCGGGCTAAAATCTCCTTGGGCTTCGTCAAATTGGTGGTTTGTTTGCTGGTAGTTTAAAGTTCAAACCTTGGGCTTTGTTTACTGGTGGTTTCATGGTTTGTGTGGCTATGTGCACGACTAGAAGTCTAGAAATTATGCAATTAATTAAAGTAATTGCTTACCTACAAAACAAATGGAAACTCATAATGACCAAGAAATGGCATTAATGAATTAATTGCTTACCTACTGGCTATTACTCTAGCTACCAGATTACCACTGGGCACTGGCTATTACTCTAGCTACCAGATTACCACTGGCTATTACTCTAGCTACCAGATTACCAAGGTCAAAAAAGAAATGAACTAATGATCAAAAAAAAGAAGAAAAGAAATGAACTGGCTATTACTCTAGCTACCAGATTACCACTGGCTATTACTCTAGCTACCAGATTACCAAAGGTCAAAAAAGAAATGAAAAAAAACAAATAACTAATAACTGCATTTGCACACTTGAATTGAATGTTTTATTTATCAAAAGATGAAAAAATATATGTTTTAAGTACTCAAATAAAATATGCATAAATTGTTGCACAAAAAAGAAAGAGGCGAGGGATTGCGTCACTACGAATATGTACATCCGAACTAGGTTGGCACCCACACACTTGTCAATCATGTGCACTACTCAACCTCTATAATTTGTAATATTGGGTGATTTTCGGACTATCGGGTGGGTCTTGTGGGCGGGTCTCGCGAGCGGACTGAGCAAAAACGGGCCGAGCGGGTTTCGGGCAGGTCGCAGGCCGACAAGCTAAATGATGACCCTTAGTGCCACCCCACCTCAATTTTCAAGCCATTTTTTTTTACACTAAGATAATTCGGTTAGGTATTTATTGATATTTTATATAGATAATGTAAAAGATTCTTTTTGAAAAATAATCAGCTTGGATTCACTCGCTTTTATTTGAAGACCCCAAGAGAGCTGGACCAAATTTTTATTCTTTTTAACCAAAAAAAATTACAACAAAATCTAATTATATGAATATATATGTAATATTCTCTTCACATTCAAACAAAACACAGCAACAAAAGTGGACTCCCGTTAAACTATGTCAGTCCTAAATTTAAAATCCCGACTCTGCTATTGTTTTTGCACATATACTCATATTCACAATGAATACCATACCGATAGTGATGCAATATATGAAACACTAATGCTAATTGCGCGCATAGATAATGGAGTACATACTCCAAGCACTTCACATTTTTACAAACAAAATACAACAACATAAGTGGACTTCCGTTAAACCATGTCAGTCCTAAATTTAAAATTTCAACTCCGCTATTGTTTTTGCACATATACTCATATTCACAATGAATACCATACCGATAGTGGTGCAATATATGAAACGCTAATGCTAACTGCGCGCATAGATAATGGAGTACATACTCCAAGCACAGATTGTTTTAGGACATGTTTTGGTTCCCACAAACATGATCAGAGTTGCTCATTTTGTTTAAAATATTTTGCTTAGGGCCCTTGTAAAAAATCATTTCAACCGGATACTAGTAGGAGCCTTTACGAAATATCCAACTTTGTCCCATAATTCAAACCAAATTCTGAGACAAAGTTGGATGTTTTGTAAAAGCTCTTACCGGTATCTGGTAGAACTTATTTTTTACAGGAATCCTAAAAAAAATATTTTAAACAATACGAGCGGCTCCAATCATGTTTGTGGAACCCGAAACGGGTCCCAAAAGCTCTTACTCCATTGTCTCTTTCTTTTTCATCATCGTACTCCATTGTCTGTTCAGCTAGCTAGCACAACTCTATATGAACAAAAATGTGTCGGTACTGTCTCTGCAAAATATTTATGGTTGCAAAAGTTTTAAAAGGTACAAACTTGTGTCTACCCAGCCCTCCCCCCACCGATCGAACAGTTAACATCAGCTAACCGCTACCTAACAAGACCAAGTGACCTGAGCTAACCGAAGCTCCCAAAGGTAAGTTTCTTTTTTTCTTTTTTGTTACACCGTATGGATTTTTATTTTTTTTCCCAAAAATATTCACGGTGTTCGGGTAACTTTATTTATATACTCCGTATTGATCTGATGGAAGTTATAGTCCTTGTTGAAGCCAAAATCTAAACGGTCAATCCGAGCTCCGCCTTCAATGGGTTCCTACAAGAAGTCCAAGGACTGGGGAGGTGTTCCTAGCCGTGGACCCTCCGATGGTTAAGTTAGTATCTGTTTGGGGAATGGATATCCACTATGTAATTAAAGAAAGACAGAATGCATACCTGATTTATTTGCTGTCATTTACTTTATACCACCTCGTTTGCCTATTAGCGATTTTCCATGGTCGTGAGGAGTAGATCGTGGTCCGTTCTCAGCGGTTAATAACAATTATTCACCTCATGTTTAAAGACGGGACTCCCCCCACTCGAGGAAGAACGATATTCAGGGGATCGTGGGTAAGCCACCATGTAAGCATGGCCACGTGGTATCCACCCGACACCTAACAATTTCTCATCCGGAAGAGTCTCAACTAGAAATGGGTCCTTTTTTTTATTTTCCGTTATTGATAGTTTGCCAAATTTAGATTCTCTTCCACTGATCTCTTTCAAGAGATTATTCCATGTCCCTGGCACTGCTACGCCCAATTTTTAACCACAACATTGAATGGATCTACACACTTATTTTGGGTCCTACACCAAAATATGTGGTGGAAAGAGATTTTAGAATACCACGTGGTGGTAGTACCCAAGTGCATTGAATAATTTTTTTGAATAAAAAATATTCTAGTAAGTATTAGGCTAGTGATTTTGCCACACCCTTTTTTGTTAACGTCACACCCTGCAAGTGCATTTTACCAAAAATACACTTGCAGGGTGTGATGTTAACAAAAAAGGGTGTGGTAAAATCATTTCCCTAAGTATTATCTTTCGTTAATAATTCGATCACTTTTCTTTCCTTTTACTGCTAGTCGATCCCAAGTAACTGAAATATAAGGTTCGGTATGATTTGGTTTGATTTGGTTTACTACTAGTTTAGCTCCATCTTTTACACCCCTCCACCATACAGTGCTTCCTATATTTCGTACTTCTTGTCTGCATGTCCCCCTACTTCCCAAAACTCATCAATACACACCTCTCTCTCTCTCTCTCTCTCTCTCTCTCTCTCTGCTAATAAACGCTGCCTCAGGCTAGCTAGCCGTCCAAAATGGCAAAAACCATTGATACAGCCTCTTCTTCTTCTTCTTCTTCTAATTCTAAACTTGGTTTACCTTTCGCCATGTGTTTGTGTGGTTGTCATGTCAGAGGAGGAACGTTTTTTTTTTTTTTTTAAATAGAGGTACACAACAAACATCCTTAAAGTAAAAAAATTTAAAAAAAATTTGATAAAAAATCATTGAAAACGAAAAAAAAAAAAAAGAATGACGAAATAGCACAAATTTTGGAGATGAGTTTTTTGAGATGAAAAAAAAGAGCAAAGCTGGTTCTCGTGAACTCAGAGATTTAGGCTCCGTTTGTTTCGATGTAAAATATTTTTTCAGAAACCAAATTTTAAATTTATATTTTTCGGTGTTTGGCTGACAGTAGAAAATATGTTCATAAATCAACAAAATAGTGTAGAGAGAGAGGGGATGCTTAAACGTTGGAAAGATCTGAGAATATTGGAATTGAACGTAGGTCATGAATAACTATCGATGAAACTGAGCAGTGAGAATTACAGTAGAAGACATCGGGTTCATTTCAAAAAATACCTTACGGAAGATTTAAAGGTAAGTCATTTTCATCCAACTGATGGAAAATGTTTTACATGTAAAATATTTTTCTAATTTTTTATGCAACCAAACACCGAGAAATAGGTAAAATATTTTACCGAAAAATATTTTAGGCCCAAACAAATGGAGCTTTAATAAATTCATATTGTTAAAATCCATGAATATATGAATAAAAGAATAGTGCAGAAAACAACACTGGAAATCAAAATTGTACGTACCTGTAAAAGCAGAAGTGAGGCAAACCGCCCCGACAGGCTGCACACGCACGCCGCGGTTCGGACATTTGCGGTGCATAGGATTCCAACAAATATCCCAACTCCCACCTGTCGATTCGCCAGCCTCTCCGTTCGTTGACACTTCGCATTCGCACTCATTCCCCCGAAAAAGCTAGTGACCGACGGGTACCGGTCACGCTGAGCCGCTACGGGTCTTGTACGAAAAATTCCATTCGTACAATAATTTTAAAAAAATTAAGTGGACATTGTAAAAAATCAACTAAATTCGATATGTGTAGATGTCCGATTCAGTATTGTTATTTTTAAAAAATCGGTAAAAATGATATCAATACACTTTTTTCCTATTATCCGAAGCGCAATAAGATTTAGGCTGTGTTCTAGAACTCCAAAAAGAGCTTATTTTTTGTTGAAAAAGAACCCCTGTTCCAGAAAATAAGAAGTTTGCTTCTTAAACTATCAGAATTTGTATAGGTACCTACGGGCCGGGGGCCAAAATCGTACCGGCGGCCGCGCGTGGCCGTCTCCGGCCACCGGACGGCCGATCCGAGCCGTCCAAAAATTCTAAAAAAAAAAACCAAGGGGGCTAGCGCGGGAATCAACGGCATCCGAGGTGTGTAGGGTGCTTGATCCGAGCACCCCTTTTCCGTGTACATATGAACTTTGACGGCTCGGATCGGCCGTCCGGTGGCCGGAGACGGCCACGCGCGGCCGCCGGTACGATTTCCCTCCGTCGGCCGCCAACACAATAGCAATGGTCTTATTTTTGTATACGGCAACTTCAAGCTCAAAAATCATGTGTTTACGCAAATAATTTTCTTATCACTATGGATCTTATTTGATAGATCTCATTGAGATCTTTAATACGGTGCGGAAATTTTATTTTATTTTTTTTCATTTACATTATTTTTGAATTTGAAAATGTGAAGTAAAATAAGTACTTATTTTTTGTGGAATGACCCTTATTATTTTCGAATAAGAAGTTGCAAAATAAGTACTTATTTTTTAAGAAGGTTTGCAGAACGGGGCCTTAGTTAGCGTACATAAACTAAAAGTGAACTCACATGGAACAAACTAGACAGGACAGGAGATAAAGAGATGGTTTGGCAAAATAAGTTAAATAATTTATTTTTTTGTTCTTGTTCAAAAAAATTCGTATTTGTTAATTTTTCTTCAATTTTTTGAAGATTATTGCTTCTTTATGACGAGAGAAATTTAAAAAGTAAAAATTTACGATTGAAATCTAATTTTTTGGGGTCATTTTTTAAAAAATAATCTTTTATTTTTTAGATTCCTCTCGTCATAAAAAAGCAATAATCTTTAAAAAATCAATGAAAAATTAACTAATACAAAAAAATTAAATTTAAAAAAAAAAAAAAACCATTTGCACTATTACGCCAAACGATGTGAAGTATAGGAAATTCTACTCCGTCACTCAAACTCAACTTTGGAATCTCTCTCTCTAGAAAAACGAGAAGCACAGCCAGCTTTTTCGATCCCTTCACCTTCTCTCTCTCTCTCGCTTTGAGCTATAAGCAGAGAGTTACCAAATACCAGCACAGCTGAATCTAAACCATTTCCCCATCTGAATCTCACCAAATGGCCGAAACAGCTGTAGAAGTCCCAGCAACCGTCACCGAAAAAGAGGCACCGCTACCGCCAGCAGCGGCCGAGCCGGAATTGGAACCCCAGCCGGTCGTGACGGTGGAAGTGGTGGAACCGGAGAAAACGAAGCTGGTCGAGCCGACAAAGAAATTGGCCCCCGAATCGCTGGTCTCGTTCAAGGAAGAGAGCAACAGGCTCTCAGATCTCTCCGATTTCCAGAGAGCCGCGCTCGACGAGCTCAGGGCGCTCGTCCGCGACGCCCTGAACAACCGCGAGTTCACCCATGCAGCGAAAGCAGAAGGACAACCGAAAGAGACGCCGCCAGCGGCAGCGCAAGAAGTGCCGGCTGGGACAACTGAAACCACTCCTGGAGATCCTGCTGTGCCTCAACCGGAAACCGAAACCCTAGTTACTGAACTGGAAATCGTCAAGGAATTAGCATCAGTCTACGAAACCAAAGCCGAAGAAAAGCCGGCGGTGGAATCAGCAGCAGCTGCTGAGGGTTCTAGTTTGGCTGACGAGGTTTCGATTTGGGGCGTACCGCTCCTCAAGGACGACTGTAGCGGCGTGATCCTTCTAAAGTTTCTCAGAGCAAGAGATTTCAAGGCCAGGGACGCGTTCGCGATGCTGAAAAACACGATCTGCTGGAGGAGGGAGTTCAAAATCGACGACCTACTCGGAGAAGAACTCGGAGACGACCTCGAGAAGGTGGTGTTCATGCACGGGCTCGACAAGGACGGGCACCCGGTGTGTTACAACGTGTACGGGGAGTTTCAGAACAAGGACTTGTACCAGAAGACGTTCGGGGACGAGGAGAGGAGGACGAGGTTCCTGAGGTGGAGGATTCAGTTCCTCGAGAGGACTATAAGGAAGCTTGATTTCACTCCTGGTGGTATTTCTACTGTTTTTCAGGTTAGTGATCTGAAGAACTCGCCCGGGCCGGGGAAGAGGGAGCTGAGACTTGCTACGAAGCAGGCTCTGCAGATTCTTCAGGACAATTACCCGGAATTCGTTGCCAAACAGGTATATTACCGAATTCCCAGTGTTTCATTTCTTGCTTGTAATTGTCTTTATATAGGGCTAGTGTTATTGCAATTCTTGTTATTGTGGAATTTGGTGATCCCATCTTGTTTCATTGAGATACTTGGAAAAAAAAAAGAAGAAAAATCTTGTTTCATTGGATATATTTGTGAAGCAAATGACCACGTCAATGTGGGAATTGGCCATACTACAGGAATTTACGGGTCGTTTATGCAGTTCTCTATGCATAAATGACCCGTAATTTGTACTCTCCGTTCCCTTAAATGTACACCGAGAGAGAAAAATACAGAGCAATGCTCTTGACACCGCAACACAAGTGTTGTGGTCTCCACACAAGCACTTGTGCGGGAACCACCACACTTGTGTCTATGGAGTGAAAAATGCAAGTGTCAAAATGTGTTGTCACTAGACTTTCCCAACACATGTAAAGAATTGCATCGAGAACTGCATTTTTAAAAAAGAAGCTTTAATAGGACAATTATAGAAGAGGATTTGTCAAAATAGAACTGCGTTTTTAATACTCCAATTTTAGTGGATGTCTCTCTCTTAAACTAAGTATATTCCTATGTGGTAACCTATAGAAGTCCACCCTCACTGTACCGCAAATTTTGATATGTGGTGTATTGCGTTCCCGTTTTCGGCTCTTGTGCTGGAACAATCTGCTTTCCAGGTATCATAGGCCCAGATATCCTTTATGCATAGAGAACTCTAGATAACTAATTGGGTGTAAAGCAATCTAATAACAAGAGTACAAGACCTATCAACCTTATCTTTCGAGTTTTATTTTTGAAGTTTGGCTGGAATGTTTGTTGTTTCATTTAGATGTTAAGTTCATCGGTCCAAATTAAATTGTTTACTTTGATGTGAAACATCCTTCTAGTATAGGTTCGTTTATGGCATTCATAAATATTCCTCGGTGGTATCTGTCTTTTTACCAATATTTCCTTTTCTTGCGTGTAACTGTATCTGCATATTCGTAGTTTAGCTTCTGCATGGTGGAGTGTTTGGTGATTCCATCTTGTTCCATTTTATATCAAGTCTATTGGTGGAAATTAAATTGCTTGCTTTGATGTGAAACATACCGCTGGGATTTGTTTCTTTAGGTGTTTATCAATGTTCCTTGGTGGTATCTGGCTTTCTACACAATGATCAGCCCGTTCCTGACCCAAAGGACTAAAAGCAAATTCGTATTTGCTGGACCAGCGAGAACTGCAGAAACTCTTTTCAAGTGAGTGAGGATTTATTGAGACAGTGGGGGTTCTAGTCTTCTAGATTCTTTCTAGTCTCTTATTTGTACCTTTTTGTGGGATTAAAATGTTTTGTGATCGGTTGGTGAAACAGATACATTCCGCCAGAGCAAGTACCGATCCAGTATGGCGGCCTAAGCGTGGATTTGTGTGATTGTAACCCTGACTTCGGCATGGATGACCCAGCCACAGAGATTACTGTTAAACCTCTAACGAAGCAAACTGTGGAGATCCAAGTGTTAGAGGTCCAGATTTAATTAGTTTTCTTTTTCTCGTTAGTTGCCTGTGATTTTTTAACCAGTATAACGGTTATAGTGTGAGTAATGGTATGTTCTCTGTTTCCATTAGTAATCTGGGATGAGTTACTTGCAGAAATGCGTTATTGTTTGGGAGCTAAGGGTGGTGGATTGGGAAGTGAGCTACAGTGCAGAATTCGTGCCTAATGCTGAAGGTGCGTATATAATGGTCATACGGAAGCCAAAGAAGATGAGTCCAACCGATGAACCAGTGGTGTCTAACAGCTTCAAAGTCACTGATCTTGGTAAGATAGTGCTTATTATTGACAACCCTACTTCAAAAAGGAAGAAGTTTGTTTACAGGTTCAAGGTCAAACCTTTGTCTGATTGAGGACCTTGAGCCATCGGAGTTACTCTGGATTTTACTTCCAATGGAGCATCGTGAATACTGACATCCCCGGTATTTATCTTGTGATATGGCTTGATGGTGTACATTGGCCTATCGTGTTAGGAGGTGGGTAAATGAATTTTACTTGGGCTTGAAATTTCTATAGTTTTTTTTTTTTTTGATATTTATACCTTCAATCCCCTTGTTCTTGAGTCAGTTACGTTCTTACTTTGGTTGGAGTGTAAAGTTCGTGGCGGTTACGTCGTGGTTTTATTTTGGTGTGGGTTTGTGAGGCTTGGAGGAATATGTAGTGAAGGGCTAATGAGGGATGAATCTGAGGGCAGGATATCTGCTTGTTCAGAAATGTGGCTGTCGAATCTTTCATGTACCATTGCATTGGGGGCTCTGCTCTGTATATTTTCTGGAATTGGATTGCTTTTGAACACATTTGTACTGTAATAGACGTATGCCGACGTTACTGTTTTATGTTTTGATTTGCACATGTTTTTCATATGTTTGTTAGATTCCCAACTTTCATTTTTCATTTTGGTGGAAGGCGTGTTCTAAGATCGTGTACCAGAACATGAATTCTGAGAACAGATCTATTCTTAGATCAGTTACTTTGCATGAGGTTAGTTGCTGTTTTGCAAGTGGCCGCGAGTTTCCTTCTAGTTTGTGATTGTCTTGTCGAGAGGTGGCAATTTGTGGTTACCATTTATTTGTGCTCCAAGCTCTCTCTCTCTCTCTCTCATCACCCAAGAATATGTGGAATTCCATTGCCCTATTTTTCAGTTGTTCAAAAGATGACTTCTCCGACACTGGTAGGTTCCTTGTTCAGTTTGTTTTAAGTTGGGGATTGGAATGCGAATGATTTGAGTAAACCACGACATACGCCCCCAACCAGTCCGATACATTTGAAACCACACCCATTCAAGGCATGAGTTGGGAAACTGCAGTATATGCATCCGCCAGTCAGATACGCATACCAGGCTGTGATAGCTGAGGCATGAGTTGGGAAACCGCAATATATGCATCCGCCAGTCGGATACGCATACCAGGCTGTGCTAGCCAACCTCATACCGGCCGAATTTACACACTAGCCACCTGTGTGTGTTTTCGTTTTTCCTTCCAGCGGAAGTGATCATCGACGTAGCTCGTGATCTATGCATCCATTCCAATAACTATGGTCTAAACAGTGCAAGTTTTCCGGACTGAATTATCAGGCTCTCTTTATTGTTGGGTTTGGACGGATCACAATGGCCCATAACTGGGGTAGCTCTGCCTCTGAAACTGGTTGCATCTCTTCTTATCTGTATCCCCTGCTCCAGTGAGCAGGCGCACATATAATTATTATCTGTACTTCATTATTGAGCATTGTACATCTCGTTTGCGCATTCATTTCATAACTGAGCAACTGGGTGTTCCTGAAATGTGAAGGACTAGTTGGTTGGCTGTAGGTTTATTTTGGTACAAAGATGGATATGCAAATAGGTTACTCGAGAAAATGACAAATGCATTCAGGCAAAAAGAACGATTCTAGCTACACATTTTCGCCTCAAGTTGGAATGCTGTCGAGCAGTTGATCCAGCCGTTCATCTCGGCACAGAAGGCTCGGATCAAACATGAGTGCATACAAATCTGAACTGTCCATTGTTCGGTTAAGATCCGAGTCGTCGATTGTCGAGATGAGCGGCCAGATCAACTGCACTGCACCAATTTGCAGGGTGCTGCTTGGCAGCATCCCCATTCTGGTTTATTAATGTCTAACAGCATCCCCATTCACGGGCGCTAGAGAACCTTACAATGAGCGATTACTCTGAATCTACTCTCAACTAGCTAAGACTCCGACACTAGTCAAACCTAAACCCCAAATGATTTTTCTACCCAAAAATCAATTACAAAAAACGGGTTACAAATTTTTAAAACAAGGGTGTAAAATCCCTTTTACAATATGGTTCAAAGGTACACTCAAACTAGTGTAAGAATATTCAAGATGAGGCTGTGAATTTGACCGACAGATTTGCAATAGTAAGCTCACAGCAGTTTGCTTCAAGAGTGATGTGTCCAGTGTCTTTTCTTTCTTCTACTGTATTTATCTTCAAGAGCGAATATGAACCTTAGAATTTTCCACCAGCCGTTGGAATCAATTGGCTCCACAATCTTCCCTTCTTTAGATCTTTCCATCTTCATTAGCCTCCTTCTTTCCTTAGGAGCTGTTTTCCAGCTGTTAGAAATTAGGAATAGATTTTTCCTTAATTTCTCACCTTTTTCAATTTTCTAGTCTATTGGTGATAGGGATTTTGAAGACCTTTCTTTTCTTAGTGTCTATCGCCTCTTTCTTGTTTTCAACCTAGAACTCTAGGTTAGGAAAATAATTCTCTTTGTAAAGCACACTTTGAAGACTCCAATACTTGAAGGAATTGCTCATTAACTCCCGGCTTAATTACTTATTGCCCCCTTTATCTATACACATTTTTCACTTTACCCCCTCCTACTATAAAATGGTACAACATACCCCCTTTATCTATTAGAAATGGCCATCAGACAAACTCTGTTAACGGAAGTTAGTGTGATTACAAATGTACCCTTGGTCTGGCGGGAATGGGTAGCAGAATTTTTTTAGCGGGAATTAGAATGGCAGGTGAGACCTCTACTTTAATATTCTCTCATCCCTAGATATTCCTCACTTTACTCTTTGTCTGGAACCCAAAAATGGCTTTTCTAGAAGCCACCCAAGGGCATCCCCAATGGGGATGTATTTTGGAACCGGATGGATAGTTATTTTAGATGAAAAAAGTAGTTAAAAGTTAGTTGGATGTAAAATAAAATCTACCCCTCTCCAATGGTGAGATGTAAAAAAGGGATGGATAATTAACTAAATTTCCCTCGTCCTTAATTTTTCCAAACTTTCTTAACCCTAATTCAAGTACTACTCCCGTTGAAAAATAATTTTGGCATCCGATAATTGAGGACTTTAAAAAAAATTATTCCGCAAAAAAAAAAAAATTTACTTCCGTCCTAATTTTTTTTACTTCTCACCCATCCACTTCAATTAAGATTTAAAAAAAAAAACTCCAACGGGCAGCCCGGCCCACCCCTAATGCCTATTCATCCCTATTATCTCTCTCTCACAGTCAGAGAAGAAACGTAGAAACAAGGGGTTTTGATCGGAAACCCAACTCACCCCAGCCCCCTCCCCCCCCCCCACGATCTCTCTCTCTCGATCATCCATCCCCTGCCGATCCTAAACCTCATCCAAACCCTTGTATCCCGATCGGAAATCACCTCCAGATTCGACCCCAACTCCTGCCGGCGTCATCCACCTCACGGATTATTGCATGGTCATGAAAAGAGAAATCTAAAAAGTAAAAAATTACGATCGAAACCTAATTTTTTTGAATAAAGATAAAAATAAGCTAATTTTTTCGTCTTTATTCAAAAAAAAATTGAATTTCGATCATAATTTTTTACTTTTTAGATTCCTCTCGTCATGACGATGCAATAATCCCCAAAAAAATTGACGACAAACTAACAAATACGAAAAAAATTTTGAATAAGAACAAAAAAATAAGTCGGTTGGCTTCTTTAGCTGATTGGGTTATTTTTTTGGTAGTGGTCCCCAAAACACTAAATGTTTTTCCTTGTTTTCATGCCTGGCAGTTGAAACACTAAATAAGCTACTATTAATTTTTTTCTTTTTTACAGCCCTTTAACGATCAAAATTAACGGCAGGGCTTATATGTTATCAATTGGAAGATAAAGGGGGTATGTTGTACCATTTTATAGTAGGAGGGGGTAAAGTGAAAAATGTGTATAGATAAAGGGGGCAATAAGTAATTAAGCCTTAACTCCCTTCAAAAACAAGGAATAACATAACTAGCCCAGTGAGAATATATTTCATCAAGCCCAATTGACAAATGTAATTCCAATTAGGTTAGGTTAGGTTATGTTTGTTATCATCAAAATCTAGAACCTTGGGCTAACAGTAGAATATTGTAGATTATTGAAAGGGAATTGATATTTGCGCTCCAAGATTTACTGCAGGCGCTCCACCTTTTTGTTTTTACACTGTGATGTTGTTGGCAACATCACAGTGTAAAAACAAAATATACTGTGATATTGCCAGCAACATCACAGTATAAAACAAAAAGGTGGAGCGCCTGCAATAAATTTTGGAGCGCGAAAATCAGTTCCCTTATTGAAATCCGTGAAAGTATGTGCATAATATACCTCAAATAGATTTTGCAGAAGAGTTCTGTACGTGGAAAGATAATTCTAATCCTAAAAGCTCTTCAAGAGCTGGTTTTTGAATACTGCTCTTATCAATTCATTTTTCACAATACATTGTTACAGAATGCATTTTATAATTAATTACCTTCCAAATGGCCAGAAGAAAACCCTGCTCGAGACACATTGTGCAATCACTTGTGCTACTAGGCTACTACATCACACAAATCTCAAACATAATCAAACGAGCAATGCTATAGTGATCATGTCTGAATACTATATTTTGGATACCATGTGAGGTGTCACCATTGTATTAGTAAAATGTGCTCTACTACATGACAAATGAGACACATTTAACCAATACAATGGTGACACATCACATAGTACTTAAAATCTGTTACTTATACATAGTCACCAAAGCATTAGTGTACTCACACTCATATAAGGTGTAGATTCTACATCTATTGCACCATCGTGTGTACTTAGCCTGCTTGTGTATGTGAATGTGTAAGTTGCATATTTTTTTAATTGAATTTAGTCTCTAGATCTGTCTTTTCTAACGTCCGACCTTAAAATATGCTTTTTGAATGAGAGTCATATCATTTAGCCAATTATCATCAGCGTCTCAAACGGCTAAAATATGATTACGCCAAGGATGCTGGAGCACCGAGTGGTGGAAGAACTGAGTATTACGGTCACTATCGCTTAACCATGTTACACGAGATTTAAGGGCCCAAAACTGAGCTTCTTGTTGAAGAAGAGTATGATATTCATACGATACGATAGATCTTGTTCCAATTATGAAAGAGATTACCAAAACACGTTAAATTAAAAGAGGCAAATCCAATGCACGAGCCTCCCCCAAAACACGTTACATTCCATTTTTGTAATGAGCCTAAACTCCTGTAATTAAAACATCCCCGAAAAGCACAAGTCATGTGGGAGACTATTCCAGAGGTTCTTGATAAAAGGAATATGGTGGGGATGAGAAAGCCAGATGTGCTCAAAACGATTTTTCCCCCCCTTTTTTGGAGTATGGTGATGGCGGAATAGGAAGAGTATCTACGCCGAGTTAAGTGGTCCGAATGAGCATGAGGTAAGTGCACGAGACCCGCATGGGGAAACAGATTATTCTACGCCGAGTTAGCAGTCCAACCTTTCAAGTTCTAGAATAAGCTCTCAACTATTTTTGCGGCAATTAGAGCATCTCCGGTCCTTATCCTTTCCCTTTCTCAAATTTGGGTCAAAATTTGAGGAAAAACCCATTTTGGGTATGAGTCTCTCCAATGACAAAACCCTATTTTGACCCAAATTTATTATTTTTAAAATATCCAATTGCATTTATGTAAATAAAAGAGAAGAATGGAATGAGCAGCAACAGAATGAGCAGCTTGACTACAAGGAAGAAGACGAACACGACGTCATAGAAGGAACCAAACCTTGAACCGTCAGTGGCTTCATTTCTTCTTCCTGGACTCCCTCACCTCATTTCTTCTTCCTTGGACTCCCTCGCTTGAAAACTTGTCCGCAGCAAATCCGCGCTCCTCTCACCTCCCCCGTCGTTGGAGATTGCCGACATCAAAGAGGCTACGAAACGCCTCGTGCTTGTGCGATTTGGGCGACTTGTTCATGGTGACTACTCCTCGATTACAAACGGCACGTGGGCCCAGAAACGAGGGGTACATCCAATCCCGATCGACGGCGGTAGGAGTGGGGAAGGAGTTGAAGGGATCACCGTACGGAGTGGGGCAGTAGCCGTTGGAAAAATGAGTCAAGCATTTGGTTGTCCCAGATTTGGGCAAAGAAATGGGTAAAACCCAAAATGGGGAAGGGTTTGAGTCAAAGATTGGAGAGAGATTTTTGCGATTTTTGTCTCATTTTTAAATTTGGGTCTTAAAATGGGTCAAGGCTGGAGATGCTCTTAGACCGAGTATAAGATGGACCAGAAAACCCCAAATCACCGAGACTGACGTCCATTATGATCATGAGAAGCTCTACCCCCGAATTTATCGAATTTTTCCCCAACTAGCAGCCGTGGGAGAGAATTATTTGTAGATAAAGAGTGTACGTAAATGATTCGAAAGCTTAAGATGGTTACAGGGATTGGAAGAATCATAGATGCCAACAACAACAAACAAGGCCATGAACAGCTTGGGGGTGATCCAAAATGAAGTCAATCGATTGGCACCTAATTTTCATTCCATAGGAGCCCAATGCCACCGAGAAAGCCAACGGCATCCACCCTATGGACCTTAGAAAACCCTCAAAGAGCTAGAAACATCTTCCGCAGCTTGCCCCGCCAGCTTAGTCTCCAATAAACGGGTATACCAGGATTATGGTGGCGAATCAGATCTTGCACGTGCAATCGAAAACGCAGATTGCCAGCACCCCTACTATTGTAACTAGCTATTCCATATGATCATCTTCATGGAAAGGGGTGATAGTGAGGGTATCTTTGCATGGGGGCGAAACGGAAGAAGCGCTTTGATGGGAAGTTTGCTAGAAGCCAACCAGGCCACAGATAAAGAGGTCCAGTCTGGTAGGTTGTTGGAGCCGCTTCTGTTTTGTAGTAGTTGAGATGCCATCCGACGGGCGTGGGCGAGTAAATGCCGGTAACGGCGATAGGAAACAATCAGCTGGGAGAGAAATGGATGATAGTGAGATGCTCTCGAGTTTCTCCAATGAAGGAGTCGAACGGTCCTGAGTTAGAAAATGAGTGCGAAGGAACGGTCCTAGGCCAAAATCTTCAATCAAACCCCCAAAACAACACCCAATCGTTCAATAAAACCCTCAATCGCTATCTACACATGCAAAATCTTAGCCGAAATCGAAGAGAAAAGGATTTTTCGCACAAAGTGATGCTGAAATTGAAGAAGCTGAAATCAAAACTATTTCTTCCTAAGATACCAGATATCGGAGGTCAGGTAATAACGGATATGAAGGTTTTTTCCTCTTTCTTCTCTGGCCCAGTCGAAATAATAGGGGTTAGGTTCTTAAACGATCTATCCGTAACGGTGGTGTAATGGCCGTTGCGATACGTAACGGCTGATACTCACGTGAATTCCCGAAACACCGTTTTTTTTTTGCATCCGTAACCGTATCGGCCTCCCAAAAATCCGTTTCGTAACGGCCCGTTTTTAAAAACCATGGGTGGCTCCGACAAGCCACCGGACTGGACCTCTTTTATTTGTGGCCCTTGGTGGCTTCTAGCAGATAAGGTGGTTTGGGCATGTTTACTGTAGATCAGAAGATGCGATAGTTAAGAGAGCAGATATGATAGTTTTGGATAGTAATGCTACGGGAAGAGGTAGACCTAAATTGACATTAGATGCTGTGATGCGCAAAAATATGAGTATATTAGATTTGTGTGAACAAGTGGCCCTTGACAGAGCTCAATAAAGAAAAAGAATTCATGTAACCGACCCCAAGTGATTGAGACATGAGGCTCGGTTTGATTTGGGTGGCTTCTTGCAGACTTCCCATCCAAGCTTCTTCCGCTTCTTCCGTTTTGTCCCCAAAGCTTCTTCTAGCAGATTGGACCGAAGAAACAGCAAAGGACAAAGACAAAACGCACGACACTTGTAAAACTCTAGGGTCACGGTTCGTGAATCTTTGTCGAAAAAACAGTAGTGCTACTACCTTAGCATGCCAGCTTCCCACGTGTCCTCCCCTAACCGCACACGTGTCCACTTCCTGTTTTCTCTACCGACAACTCCTCCAAAATCAAAAACACATTTCATAAACCAACTTCCCATACCTCAAACCTCCTAACAGAGAGAGAGAGAGATGATGAACGTTTTGGCTCTGTTTCTGATTCTGAGCTCACTGGTAACACCAGGGTTATGGTCTCCACCTCCCCCGGAAACACACCCAAACCCACCAACCCAAGACGTTATTGCCAAAACAGGGCATCAGAAATTAATAGTTGAGTTCGACAAAGATGATGGAAACACCAAGGTCTCCATCTCACCACAAGAATCCCACATCTCTCCGGTACAGCTCGAAGGCAAATGCTACGTTCCTTCGGCCAAAGACGAGTTACCAACGGCAACAACGAAGGGTGCTGCTGCAGTTGAGGATTCGAGACAGAAGGTCCAAGGAGCCTTTGATAGGTGCAGGGACAAAGCGACAGAGGTCGAAGAACGCGGGAAGGAGTCTGCTTTTGAAGTTTTAATCAAAGCGAAAAATTCGGTGGAACGTAAAACCGGCGACGTTTTGAGTAAAGCTGGTGAGGTGAAAGATGAAGCGAAAGATGTCGTTAGAGAGGCGTCGGAGAAAGGGAAAGAGAGGGCTTCGGAGAGAGCCTGGGAGGTGAAAGAAGCGATCGGAGATGCGACCGAGAGAGCGAAAGAGACGGTTACAGAAAAAGCACAGGAAGCGAAAGAGGCTGTTAGAGATGTGACCCAGAAAGCCGAAGAGGTTGCTTCGGAAAAAGCACAAGAAGCGAAAGACAAGGCTTCGGAAAAAGCTCAAGAAGCGAAAGAGGCGGTTGGAGATGTGACCCAGAAAGCGAAAGAGAAGGTTTCGGAAAAGGCACAAGAAGTGAGAGAGAGGCTGTCGGAGGCGACCCAGAAAGCAAAGGAGAGGGTATGCGAAAAGGCCGAAAATGTGCAAGAAGGCGCGGAGGAGGTGGCGGGGAGAGCTAAAGAAGGGGCGAAAACGGTTTTAGACACGTCGAAGACGATGGGGAAGGACGTGGAGAGAAATGTGGCCGCAACAATCGAGTCCGGGAAGGAGAAGGCCAAGGAGACGGCGGAACAGGTGGCGGCTACCGCGAATGATATTATCGAAGAGGGAGAAAAGGATTTGAACCAGATTCTACGGCGAGGCAGAGAGGTGGGGTACGACGTGCTGGTGTACGTGGTGTCGCCGAGGGCGGTGGAGCCGGCGGCGGGGGTGGTGCATTTGCTGGGGTTCGCGGCGGCGTACGGGATGTGCTTGTGGGTTACTTTTGTTTCGAGCTACGTACTGGCGGGGGCTATGGATAGGCAACAGTTTGGAGTGGTGCAGAGTAAGATATACCCTGTCTATTTCAGGACCATGGCTTATTGTGTGGCCTTGGCTTTGTTTGCGCACTTGTTGAGCCACAGGAAGAGAATGTTGGCGAATTACATGGGCGTTGAGGTGTTTTTGGGGTATAATCTTTTGGTATCTCTGTTGATGATTTTGTTCAATTTGCTTTACTTGGAGCCTCGAGCCACCAAGGTACTTTATGTTTGTGATTTCGATCAAAGTTATATTCAGTAGAGGTGTTGAATGAGCTAAACTGCTCGAGCTCGACTCAGTCTTCGAATAGCTTGTTTAAGAGAGGGTTCTACACAGACAAAACTCGAATATTTGACCTCGTTAAGCACTCAAATCAATCTCGAGTAATTTACTACTCAGCTCGATAATCTGCTTTGGACATGTTTTTAAAGCTCGTTTGAGTTTCCAAGCCAAAGCTTGAACAATACATTGCTCAATTCGTTCGGCCTGTTTACCTTGTTCATCAGCCTTATGACGAGAGTGCAGTTACACATGGCCTTTGAGAATGTCAGCCAATAGTTTGGTAAAGCGAAAGAATCAAAGACAAGAATGCAGTAGTAACATGTTGGAAGTGTGGCTCATTATTTGGAGATGGGAACAGAGGTGTAGCTAGCGCTACATGGTTTTATGTGTAGCGCTAGCGGATTGGTTCGGGCTAGGGGTAGCGCTATAGGGGTTTCCATGTAGCGCTACCGGATTGGTTCGGGTTAGGGTTTGTATAGAGCGGGTGTATAAGGCTCTCTATTGTAAAACCCTAATGTACTGAAACTGTGATAATAAGAACAGTAGCCGCTCCCGTGGACGTACCCGGTTTTGGGGAACCACGTATATTGCTGTGTTGATTTCTTTACTGTTTATACTCGTAAATCGTGTGCGTGTGTGTTTCGATCCTAACAAGTGGTATCAAAGCCAGGTTGTTTCTAGTCACGCGAAGAACGATGTCATCGAGTTCGTCTGTTACGAAGTTCGACGTTATGAAGTTCGATGGAACTTCAAATTTCGGATTGTGGCAACAGCGGGTAAAGGATCTGTTGGTGCAGCAGGGTTTATACAAGGGGCTGAAGGCGAAACCAGAGGCCATGTCAAACGACGATTGGGAAGAACTCCAGATGAAGGCGGTGAGTACGATTCGTTTGTGTCTAGCAGACGAAGTCATGTATCACGTGTTGGGTGATGAATCGCCGGCTGGGGTCTGGACTAAACTGGAAAGCAGGTATATGTCAAAATCGTTGACGAACAAACTGTTTCTGAAGCAGAAACTGTTTGGGTTGAAGATGGCCGAGGGTGCTGATCTGATTCAGCATATCAACACGTTCAATCAGGTTGTGAGCGACCTGCAACGGATTGACGTAAAGTTTGAGGAGGAAGACCAAGCGCTGATGTTACTGTGTTCACTACCGATTTCTCTCGAAACTCTCGTTACAACCTTACTCTGGGGGAAAGAAACCCTAGAACTGGAGGAAGTCACTGCAGCCCTTTTGGCGTATAATCAACGCAAGCAACAAACAGAGTCGCTGCAGGGTGAAGGTCTGGTGGTTAAGGGGTACGAGGATCGTGGCAGGAAGAAGGACAGGGGTAAATCAGTTTCGGGGCGTGGGAGGTCTCAGTCAAAGAACAGGTCCGAGGGCACGTTTGAGTTCAAGTGTTACAGGTGTCATGAACCGGGGCACATGAAGAAAGACTGTCCGCAGAAAGGAAAGGGAACTGACTGGAAGAAGAAAGGAAAGGCAGGAGAGAGGAAAGATGGGTCATCAAGTTCTGCGAATCTTGTAGAGCAGGAATCAGATGACGGTGACATGCTTTCGGTTTCAGCAACTTCGGATCACCTGGCAGACTCATGGATTCTGGATTCAGCATGCTCGTTTCATGTGACGCCTAACAGGGAGTGGTTTGACACCTACAGGTCAGTAAATTGTGGTAATGTTCGAATGGGTAATGATGTATCATGTGAAGTCATTGGAATAGGCACAATTAAGATCAGGATGTTTGATGGTGTTGTAAGAACCTTAAGTGAAGTTAGGCATGTTCCAGATTTGAGGAAAAATTTGATTTCGTTGGGAACCTTAGACTCTAATGGCTGTGAGTATAAAACAGGAGGTGGAGTCATGAAGGTAACGAAGGGTGCTTTGGTGATTATGAAGGGTACTAAAATTGCTGGTAATATCTATCGTTTGATAGGAACTACAGTTGTAGGTGGAGTTGCTGCTGCCACCACAACCGAGGATACTGATGATACCATGCTTTGGCATATGCGGTTAGGACATATGGGAGAGCGTGGGATGTTAGAGCTGCATAAGAGGAATCTGCTGAAAGGGGTTAAATCATGTAAACTAGATTTCTGCAAGTTTTGTGTTCTGGGGAAACAGTGTAAGGTGCAGTTTAGGAATGCAACTCACAGAACAAAGGGAATTCTTGACTACGTTCATTCAGATGTTTGGGGGCCAGTGAGGGTAGCTTCGAAAGGAGGATCTCTGTATTTCTTGACCTTTATCGATGATTTTTCGAGAAAAGTTTGGGTGTACTTCATGAAGCACAAATCTGAAGCCTTTGCGAAGTTTAGAGTGTGGAAAGCTGAAGTGGAAAACCAGACAGGGAAAAAGATTAAGTGCCTCAGGACAGATAATGTGAAGGAATTCAAGAATGGGCCTTTTCTGAAATTTTGTGAGGAACATGGGATTCAGCTGCACTTTACTGTTCGGAAGACACCACAGCAGAATGGGGTGGCAGAAAGGATGAACAGAACTATAGCAGAAAGGGCACGGTGTTTGAGATTGAATGCGGGACTTCCGAAGGTTTTTTGGGCAGAAGCAGTGAGTTTGGCATGCTTTGTTATAAACAGGTCACCGAGTGCTTCTTTGGAAGGGAAGGTAGCTGAGGAGATGTGGACAGAGAAAGAGGTTGACTACTCAGGGTTGAGAATCTTTGGGTGTCCGGCCTATGTTCATGTTCCCAGTGATGAGAGGTCAAAGCTTGATGCGAAGTCTAGACAGTGTATCTTTCTTGGTTATGAGAAAGGGGTCAAAGGGTACAAGCTTTGGGATCCAGAGACAAAGAAGGTGGTGATCAGTAGGGATGTGGTATTTGATGAGGACTCTATGATCAAGGCACATCAGAAGGTTCAAAATTCTGAGTCAGAGGAAGTGAGCAGCAGACAGCAGGGTGTAGAGATTGAGTTGGAAAGTATTGATAGGGGTGATACTCAACCGGATGAACAGCTTGATCAACAGCAGCAGGAGCAGCAGCAAAGCTTGGCCGCTGGGAGAACCAAGCGCACTATCAAGCCACCAGTGAGGTATGGGTTTGAAGACTTGGTTTCTTATGCATTGACTACTACCAGTGGGGATCCATCTACTTTTCAGGATGCTATCACGAGTTCTGAAAAAGACAGATGGATGGAAGCCATGGTGGAGGAAATGGAGTCTCTGCATAAGAATAAGACTTGGGAGTTGAAAGAACTGCCCAGGGGAAAGAAGCCAGTGGGTTGTAAGTGGGTATACAAGCGAAAAGAAGCAGCAACAGAAAAGGAGAGGGAAAAGTTCAAGGCTCGGTTAGTGGCAAAGGGATATTCACAGAGGAAGGGGATAGATTTTGATGAGGTCTTTTCTCCAGTGGTGAGGCATACGTCAATCAGGATTATCTTGGCATTGGTGGCTGGTTATGATCTTGAGTTAGAGCAGATGGACGTGAAAACGGCATTCCTCCATGGTGAATTGGAGGAAGTCATTTACATGGAGCAGCCTGAGGGGTTCAAGCAGCCAGAGACTGAGCATCTTGTTTGTAAGTTGAAGAAGTCACTTTATGGGCTGAAACAGTCTCCAAGACAATGGTATAAGAGGTTTGACTCTTTCATGATACGGATTGGGTACACACGCTGTGAGTATGATTGTTGCGTTTATGTTAAGAGTCTTGATGATGGTTCCTATATTTTCTTGCTTCTTTATGTGGATGATATGCTGATTGCTGCAAGGAGTATGGTTGAGGTTAACAGGTTGAAGTCTTTATTGGGTAAAGAGTTTGACATGAAGGACTTGGGAGTAGCTAGAAAGATACTTGGGATGGAAATTCGAAGAGATAGGTCAGCTGGTAAGTTGTGGTTATCTCAAAAGAATTATGTGGTGAAAGTGTTGGAGAGGTTTAGTATGGATAATGCCAAACCGGTCAGCACTCCATTGGCAAGTCATTTCAGATTATCTTCAGCTCAGTGTCTGGTGTCGGATGAAGAAATTGAGGATATGTCAAGGGTTCCTTATGCGAGTGCGGTGGGTTGCTTAATGTATGCAATGGTTTGTACGAGGCCCGATTTGGCACATGCAATTAGCAGTCAGTAAGTACATGGCCAAACCAGGCAGAGAGCATTGGAAGGCGATCAAGTGGATTTTCAGATACTTGAGAGGTACTTCAGACCATGGGATTATGTTTGGTAGGCAACGGGATCAGATTTCAGTTGTTGGGTATGTTGATGCGGATTATGCTGGGGGTTTGGATGACAGAAGGTCTACAACTGGTTATGTGTTTACACTTGTGGGTGGGCCTATTTGTTGGAGATCCATGGTACAACCTCTGGTGGCTTTATCTACTACTGAGTCTGAGTATATGGCGGTGACTGAGGCAGCTAAGGAAGCATTGTGGTTGAAAGGGTTTATGAAGGAGCTTGGCATAGATCAAGGTGGAGTACAGTTGCATTGTGATAGTCAGAGTGCCATTTATTTGGCAAAGCATCAGGTGTATCATGCTCGAACTAAGCATATCGACGTGAGGTTTCACAAGGTGAGAGAGTTGATTGATGCAGGTGATTTGATACTGGAAAAGGTGCATACTTCTGAGAATGCAGCTGATATGTTGACAAAGACGGCTACTGTAGACAAGTTCGAGCATTGCTTGGACTTGGTTAATGTCTCCAGGTGCTAGACAAGCGGAGACGCCCCTCCACGAGTTGACTGGATTGGAATGGGGGGGTTATCTCCTGAAGGGGCGAGTGTGTATTCGCCAAGGTGGAGATTGTTGGAAGTGTGGCTCATTATTTGGAGATGGGAACAGAGGTGTAGCTAGCGCTACATGGTTTTATGTGTAGCGCTAGCGGATTGGTTCGGGCTAGGGGTAGCGCTATAGGGGTTTCCATGTAGCGCTACCGGATTGGTTCGGGTTAGGGTTTGTATAGAGCGGGTATATAAGGCTCTCTATTGTAAAACCCTAATGTACTGAAACTGTGATAATAAGAACAGTAGCCGCTCCCGTGGACGTACCCGGTTTTGGAGAACCACGTATATTGCTGTGTTGATTTCTTTACTGTTTATACTCGTAAATCGTGTGCGTGTGTGTTTCGATCCTAACATAACACATGGCATTTGATAATGTCAGCCATAGTTTAGTAAAGCAAAAGAATCAAAGGCTTACTGCGAAATTGCCTGCATTTAAGTGATACAAGATGCATAAGTGTCTTGTCTTTGTTGCTTATGGCTCATCCAAATATGGGGATTGATTGGGTGACCATACCAGCACCAAATTGGGGATAACTTATTAGGTCAGGTCTATGAATGATATGCTAGTCTTTGGTTTTTCAGTTGCAGTGGTAAGATCACCACCTTCGGACCTTTTCTATTTTCGCCTCGGGAAGTATTTTCTAAGATGTTTGTTTGTTAGCTGCTGCACCTAATTTTCATAGGCCCAAGTTCATAACTTGTTATGCGGTGTAGTGAATAGGAAAGAGTACAAAGAAATCAACGTGTAAACCCCAGACAAATCTAGTGGGGTAGGAAAGGGAGACAAACGAACAGTTAACCCTGGATTATGTTTCTAGGAGGTGGTAATTGGTGAGTTAAGACCGGAGACTATCAGCTCATCTTAGAGTAGAAAGCCATTGCTTGATCATTTGCACTTTTGTGCTTTAATTGGTGCTACGACGGCCTGTATAAGCATGTACTTCCCGTATCATTAGTTTTGCCTCATTGTAGGTGAATTTGGATTCAGAACTTCCCTACTGTCTATAGATACTACTTTGAGGTCGTGCACCTATTGGGAGACTGTTGAAGAGGGAATTCCAAATTTGCTTCTAGTCAAATGAACCAGATAAAGACTTTCAGCAATCATCAACCGAGGGATTCTCTTTATCTTTGTTCGACTGCTAATGATACGGGTGGGAAACTAAATACGTTTGTAGTGGATTACAGAAGTAGTCTCCCAATAGCAAAATATAGGCAAGAGCCGCAAGACAGTTTGGCTTATAACTCTAAAGATGTGCTCTAGGTATACAACCTAGCTATAGCACACATAGAACTCTGACCTGACCTTGTGGAGTGCCTTCATGGCTTTAATAACTAGTAGGTGTTAATGATATCATTGTCTGTTTGGCTCACTTTCTTCATAGAAGATGCAAATTAATTTCGTAATTCTTGTGCAATGAACCTCGAGTCCATGACTTAAGCCGCAAACTGTTACAAGATTTGAAGTTAGGTTTTGGAATCTTGTAATTATTTGTGATGGACCATGACTTAAGCCACAATCTGCCACGGGATTTGAATTCAGATTTTCAGTTTCTTGTTTTTTGGATTACTTGTAACATTTGAACTTTTTGGTACCCTGCATTGTTCACCAGACTCTTAGTTCAGGTTTCATCTCCGTGTCGAAGGCAAAAACTTAAATGTAGAATCAGTAGTCTTTGACTGTCTTTTTACATGGATATTAAGTGTTTATGCATATTTTATTTCTTCTATGCACAATGTGTATTTCCTGCAGAACATGATTGTCACTTCTGTTATTGCTTTCAAATGCAAGATCCTGTTGATAGAGGTAGATAATACTTGGAATTTGTGGTTAGTCACAGCAGGTGGATAAGGAGTGCATACGCTCAACGCTACGAGCTCCACTTTTAACATGGTGATTTCAGATTGGAAACTGGGGTCAAATGTATTTCTTTGTTTGCAGGTGATGTTTGAGAGGACAAAGTTGGAAAAAGAGGAAGGGCGAGGAAGAGAGAGTTCAATCTCTGAACCTATCAGCAAAGCAGCGGCTGACCCTACTGCTGACTCTGCAGGCAGACCGGCCCATGGTGCAGACGCCACCTCGACGACTCCTTTTTCCAAGGAAGGGCGAGGAAGAGAGACTTCTATCTCTGATCCTAGCAGTAAATCAGCGGCTGACCCTACTGCTGAACCAGCCCGTGGTGCAGACGCCACCTCGGCTCCTCCTCTAAGGCCAGAAGAACTAGAGCAGGTGGCAGAAAGGGCTCAAATTGTTGAACTTAGTGAGAGGCTGAAGAAACTAAACGCATACTCATCTTTTCTGAATATCCTAACGTTTATGCATCTAACATGGCACCTCGTCTACCTTGGCCAACATCTTCATGTTGCCTGCTAATGGAGGTAAGCTCTAAAATCTTCAGGTCACCCGCCTGTTTGTCAATGACATGTTATTTCTTGACATTTGTAATGCCACAGAGACTTTCTTTAACTTGCAAACTGGAAGAGCTCGCTGGCGAAGGGGAGATTTTATGCAGAAAATGAGTAAATTTTGTTAGCAGTACTTTGGTGAAAAAGATATGCTAGAGAGAGAGTTGGGATTTTGTTTTCTTTGTTTATACGGTAGTTTATTTAGTTTGTAAGGAGATGAATTCTGAACTTGCAATGTAAATGACGTTAGAAGAGGGGCGGCTTTTCGTCTAAGTCTTCTGTTGTTCCACAAAATAAAGCGGATGACGCTTGTTAGGAAGGCATCATGTAACTCTTAATATCTTTAGCTTCAAAGGTTTCCAGGGAAACGTCTCTTCGCAGATCCTGTGTGGTGCTACTTGTGTATCGTGGGAGACTCGTGCACGTAGTTTATTTTTCGCTTATGGGCAGTGCCACGGATGTGTCTACAAGAAAATAGGTGTCTGCATTTTTGCTTTCTTGTGTATCATTGAACTTGCGATGTAAATAATGTTAGAAGATGGTGTGACTTTTGTTTGTTCTTCCACCCAAATAAAGCTGATAATGTTAAAAGATGGGTATTTTGCTCTATGACCTAAGAGGATGTATCGAAAGGAGGATTGCATATTCACCATTCGCTTTATGTTTTCCAGACCTCACTAAAATTGCTTTCAAAAATGCATTCTATTTTTTTTCCGGTTCGAAAATGCATTTTATTTTGTTTCGCTGCAAAGTTTTTCTTCTCCCTATACTTGGATCTTCATGCATTGCCTCTCTTTTTGTTAAAGATTTTGACTGTGCAGTCTGTACTTAAGTACCTATTGGATCATACTGGAAAACACGCGGCGGGTGAGAGCCCAAATTGAAGAATTACTAATGGAAGGGAGAGATTAAGAATTGGCTAAATTCAGGTGTTATTAAGGAACTGGAAAATACTTTCTAGGTGCATTGTAATTGAGAGTATTGCTGCTGCATTTTTTTTTTTTGGAAGGGCTAGAATTACAAGGGATTACAACAAAAAAAAATAAAATACAGCTAGTAAAAAAGTACATGAAAATGAGAGCGCTGGCTCTATGCAAAAAAGGTATATCCTTTCGTAAAAGTCATTATTGCCCTCTTAGCCAGACAATGGGTCTGATTAATATCCTTGCGCTGGACTTTGGTAATTCTGCAAAATGAAAGTTTGGAAATCTCTCGACCGAGGTTGCGTACTAACAAAAATCTGTCAGCAAAGTGACCGTCAGACTTTCCATGATAGCGTTTCAGTTGTCAGAAGAAATATATGGAACACTATAATGTTGCGAGTATTGCTGAGAGGGAGATTTTTCATTATATGCTCTGGGAAAAGCTACTACACAGTAAGGATCCTGGCTGGAAATGTGCACGTCCTGCAATCTTTCCAAATTGGGTATTAAAGAAAAAGTCTTAACTCTCGAATTGTAAATTTGGCATATCATATGCGTTGTTAGTAAAATCAGTCTCGGCGAGAAATTTCAATTTTATTAAACTTGTTAAAATTTGCATCAGTAAAATTTCACTAATTAATTTGGTAACAGCTGGAGTTTAATACAAGAAGTTGAAGAAATTTCATGTATGTATCAGGCGAACATATTCAATGGGGTTGAAATTAAAAAGTACAGAACACTATGATACTACGAATATGATTATTGAGGCAGAAACAGTAATTTGATCAACAACAGAATCGATAAAGCTCGAACCAAGACTTGACGTCCAGAGGGTGCCTTCTAGCAGAGGCGGCTCCGTTTGTTAGCAGTACTTTGGTGAAAAAGATATGCTAGAGAGGGAGTTGGGATTTTGTTTTCCTTGTTCATACGTAGTTTATTTAGTTTGTAAGGAGATGAATTCTGAACTTGCAATGTAAATGATGTTAGAAGAGGGGTGACTTTTCGTGTAAATCTTCTGTTGCTCCACCAAATAAAGCAGATGATGCTTGTTAGGAAGGTCATCATATAACTCTTAATATATTTAGCTTCAAAGGTTTCCAGGGGAACGACTCTTCGCAGGCCCCGTGTGGTGCTACTTGTGTATAGTTGGAGACCCCGTGTGGTGCCTACTTGTGTATCGTTGGAGACTCGTGCACGAAAGTTTATTTTTCACTTATGGGCAGTGCCGTGAATCTGTCTACATGAAAATAGGTATCTGCATTTTTGTGTCAGTAGCACTGCTGCATAACCTCATCACATTACAAAAGAGATGAGCATCAAGATAGCACTTCTCTATTATTGAGATTCCCAGCCCCCTTAGCTTCTTATTTTAGAATGTAATGGTAAGGAGCTCCCCTTTCAATAAAAATTAAGGCTATGAAGCCCTTCCTTCAGCTGGTTCTGGCTTGCCCTTTTACTAGGCTGGAGCTATAAAGTCAAGGACTTTTGCAATTTCCAAGCCTGGCGTGAAGCGAAAAGATGGGATGTTACCTATGATCAGATCAGTGGGCGGCCATAGTTTTCTTTTTCCGTGGTGGTGTTGACGTTGCTGAAAGCAAAATTTTAAGCAGCCTCTCTTTTCGGAGCTGCTCCCAACTCACTATGATGGGGGAGGTGAAATTTTAAGAAGCCTCGGTTTTCGGAGCTGCTCCCAACTCGCACTATGGTGGAGGAGATGCCGCGAAGATCTAGCATTGTGAGCAGTACGAGCGGAAAGGCTCCCGTACTCGGAGAGATACGACACACAAATATTGAACATATTCTTGAACCAAAACATACAAACACACCTTCACTCTCTCTCACAAACACAACCTGAAATTTATACCCCCTCTCTATATAACCAACTCGCCCACCGGTGGTCCCTTCGCCTCCTACTACCTATATCTCCCACTCAGACAACGAATCTCACAAGCACTCAATTTATACACAAATCAAGCAAATAACCACCACAAAATAAACTAGTGCTCAATCATCACATTCCCTAACCCCCAAATTAAACCGTTGATTTTTCAGTTTCTTGACATCGGCTGGCTTGGAACCCCTATTGCAATGATGTCCTAGTTTTGTTCCCCACCTCCATTACCCACATACCCCCACACATCAAGCTTATATTCGAACAAAGTGTGAGACAACCAGATAATCATAGAGCCTTGGTTCCAATCTTCCTAGGACTTCACATTCCAAATGTACAAGTATTTTCCAAAGTACCTGATCAACTGATTAGAACAATGCACGTCTTCTCTCCAGTTCTTCTTTCCCTTTATGCATGGTACTTAATTTTGTTTCTTGGCACTCTATCTCTCCGTGAAGTACAGCAATCTCTTCATCTAGTTCAATGAGAGAACAGTGATTTCCAGCAATTCCCGCTCTTCCCAAATCCCGTTCCCCTGCTGAATCTCCAGTTGCTTCATCTGCTCTGAAAAGACTTCCCAATTCTGGTCCCTTTCGCTCCTCAAGTTTGAAAGGCAAAGGCCACTCTTCCACTAGTACGTGCATTTCCTGATGAACAATTGAAAACTTGTCACATTTGATCAACGACATCAAATATTATGAGAAAGAACATAAAGGGATACAATGAAACCTACAAAAGCGCTAATTCTACTTGTCTATCATTTGCTTTTCTTGAATTTTTTGGTTCCTTCTCTTCTCTTCTCTTCTCTTTTTTTTTTTTTTTTCCCCCCGCATCTCTGTAAAGAATTAAAACTGGTTTTTTGTATACCTCAGAGTACGCGCAGTGAACATGAGAGACAAAGTGGCATTCTTCACAGTAATAAGTAGGGTGAACTAGCTCTCTGGTTTCCTCACAGACATCACAGTAGAGCTCTGTAGTTTCGTCATCGTCTGAATCGTCTTTGACAGGAGAATAGGTGAGAGTCAGAGCATGCCTGTGACATTTGTGTACAATTTGTGGCAGTATTGGAACACAACTGGCATGGATATTAAAATTGCACTTCTCACAGCGAAAGGAAGGGGTACGTAAGGGCCGACTACAAACTTTACAGTTGAGCTTATTTGATTTGATGTTGAATAAAGCAAGAGGGTGCTTGTGAGGTACAGAATCCTTCATAGTGCACCAAATATCGAAGTAGCATGAACACACGCTACATGCATATGCAAAGCCTATAGTATCTTGATCACATGCGAAGCAGTGAAATTGGTCATCAAGCCCATATGCCTTAGGTTTTCGTTTAAAAACAGCTGCTTGTCGGGCGACATCGCGACCATATCTGGGGTGCAAGGGGTTTCTGGGCACCCAAAATAACTCCAAAGTGTCTTTTACCTGACAATGTGATTTCTCGACGAGGGTTAGAGTATGTTCGTGTCTGGAAAGAGTGTGCTGGCCATGAGGCGGCTGGATTATCTTCCGAGGCAAGTTAGCACATGATCTGTGCAGCAAAATACAACATTCAAAACAGACATAGACTGGATCCTCGATGGTAAGCTGGCATGCATAGCATGTAAAATCGAAATTCTCTTTCTTCTTGCAGAGAGTCAAAGGATGGGGGTGGCCTAACTGCTGATGGTGATTAATTTGTGGAGGCATCAAGGTAGCGCAAGGCAAGTCCAGGCCAAATTCACACTCAGAGCAATAGAAAATAAGGCCTTGTAGCCTCTTCCCACAAGCTTTGCATTGACTGGAACCAGGATCGTGTTTAACAAGCAGGGTAAGCGGGTGGTTTGGGTGAAAGGGGTGGTCAATCTGCTGAGGCCATTCGGCACATGATTTGTCCAAGAAACAGCGGCATTGGGGACAAAAATAGACAGGACCTGTGCAACATTGCTTGCAGCCGTGACAGATAACTTCGATACCCTTTATATTCTTGCAGGAGATCAGCCGGTGTGGATGGTTTAACAGCTGAGTCTGGAGTTCTATACCTTCTCTATGACTTTGTACAGGCATAAGCAAATAGCAAGACAGGTCCAGACTAAATTTACAGTCGGAACAGTGGAAGAAAGATCCCTCTAGCACACTCCAACAAGCGCTGCACCGATTTTGACTCATATCAGTCCTGGGTAGGATATGTAGGTTGAGTGGGTGTTGTGAGTGAAAAGGGTGTTCTATACGTGAAGGCCAGTCAGCACATGATATGTGCAACAAACAATGGCATTTCAAGCAAACATAGACACGAAGATCATAAAGATCATAGAAAGGTTTCTTGCAGCCAGAACAGGGAACAGTAGACAAACGGTCTATCGTACAAAGTATCAAGGGGTGTGGGTGTTCTGGATTTGTAAATTGATTCTCCCCTAGTACAGTTAGTAAAGTGGCACAATGAGGGTCCAAGTCGAAGTCACACTTCTCACAATGGAAGTTATAGCCCCAACGTATCCTCCTGCCACAGGCATCGCATACGACATCCCCTGGATCATATGAGGTGTTACTGCGGAGGGTGAGAGTGTGTTGTGAGTGAAATGGGTGATTTTTCATCTTTGATGGCAATTTAGCACATGAGTCGTGGATGCCTAATGTCATGTCACTAGAACTATCGATAGACTCACGCAGTGGGCAAGATATGTGACACTTGCGCACTAGAGAAGAGATGTCATCCCAACATACAAAGCAAGGCCCTTTGCAGTAAACCTCGGAAGTCGGTTCATGTCCATGGTAGTCGCAGTAACCCTGGTATGCAGGTCCATAACTCTTACCTTGATCGCTGAACGACAACCGCTTCAAGAGGGCTTCAGTCGGTTCATGTCCATGGTAGTCAGAGTAACCCTGGTATGCAGGTCCATCACTGTTACCTTGTTCAGCTGCAGGTCTATAACTGTTATCTTGATCGTTGAACGACAAATACTCCCAGATGGCTTCCAAATCCATGTCTCTTTTCCTTTACTGGGTGAACTTGATTGGAGTAAACATTATGGAGGAAAGTTTGCAGTTTATGCTAAAGGATGATTGAAGCAATGAGCCCAACGTTCGGTATCCAGCCCTATCCCGTTTCATCAGACCATAAGGGAGAGGAGATTACCCTTTTCATTTGAGCACACAACAAAATTATGAAGGCTATGAGCAGCCAATTGCCTTGATCAAGTCCCTTCGATATGTAGAGCAGGATCAGACCATTATGGAGAAGTAGGCCTACGCCTTGATTAAAGCCCTGAAGTCCTTCAAAAAATACATTTTGCAGGCCCAAATCACTACTTTTGTGCCTCGCATTTCAATCAAGGATATGCTATGTCAACTTGAAGCAGATGGCAGGTGAGGAAAGTGGATCACCAAGATCCAAGAATATTATATGGTGAAAAAACTCACAAAATAAAGGGAAGTCTGGTAGGTTCGCTTCCTGACTAAGTTGGTTAGGAAAGTCTGGTAGACTCAATAGACTCGAGTTCAAAAAGATTTATTTTGCATTTTTCTCTTGAGGAAAGTCCACTTTCACCCCTGTGATTATCGTCATGTGCGGATACCCCCCTCATGGTTTAAAACTGACCACATAACCTACCTGTGGTTTTAAAAATGTGCGGATAGACCCCCTGCGGTCATGTTTTCCATCCATACTAACGGAGGTGTATCTCATACGCCTCTAGAATGTAATTTGAGTCGTTCATAATGTATTAAATAAAGAATCGAGTATCTTTGTAAAAAATCATCTCGATCAGGCATCAATAACCCAGTGATCTTATTTTTAGTAAATTCAAATTTGAAATTTTAATTTCATAACAAAATCGATTCGACCATGAGCTTTTCATATTTTAATTGACTTGAATTTTGGCATAGATGTAGTACTCGTCAAAATTTACAATATCAACGGTTTGGATTCAATTTTTGGTATAGGAAATGGTGTGGTTAGATTTAAAAAAGAAGAAAAATCAAGGGACATGATGAGGGTATATCGGTCTTTTAATGTTGTGTCCGTTAATATGGATGAAAAATATGACGGCAGGGGGTCTATCCGCACATTTTCAAAACTACAGGTAGGTTATGTGGTCAGTTTTGAACCATGGGGGGAGTATCTTTACATGGCGATAACCACATGGATGAAAGTGAACTTTCCTCTCTTTTCTGTTTCCTAAAAAATACCATAGAGAGAGAGAGAGAGAGAGAGAGAGTAGGCAAAACTCCACTTAAGATAGGCAAGGAAAGTACCAAGTCCATCAGAATGGTGGTTGTGGGGATCTCACAGGGAAAGTAGAAAACAATGAGAAAAGCATAATGCAGGGCCCTCCTCCTTGAAATTTCTCATTGGAGAGAGAGAGAGAGTCAATAATAGAGTCTTCTGACTCTCCTTTGTTAGGTGAGAAGAATAGACTGAACGTGTACAAGGACAATGATGGACCTTCTGGGCGGATGGAGAAATTCTTCACTGCCGAGCGGGCACCGGATAGGTGGTGCCGAGCATGCATTTCGAGCATCTCGACCGTTCAGACCGGACTAGTTATCATTTTTGCTTGGGACAAAATAATCCTAGGGGGAGGGGTGGGACTATTAGTCCTGGGATTAAGGGGAGCTCCCGGTTAGAGCTTAGATTAAAAAAATAACACATTAGGGCTATTCTATGTAATTAAAAAAATAATTTTGTGAGATTTTAGAGATTCATATATGCACACCACTTTAAGCTATATACACCATTTTTTTTTTTGTCTTTTTGCGAACAATTGGGGAGGGAGCAACCTTAAAAATGGTGTTCAATGGTAAATCTAGTTAAAATTTTTAATTTGTTCTCAAGATATAATTAAAATAATTATTTGATAACAAAAAAAATACAAATATTTTCATAATTTCCATATAATATTATAAATATATTTAATTAACTTGCTTTTAAATTATTGTGAAAACAAAGTATTCATTTAATAATGAGCAGAGATTTTCGTAGTTCAAGAACAAAATAGACAAACAGAGCATAATTTAAGAGACAAAAACATTTATAAAAAAAAAAACCCTCTAATGAATAAAGAAGGAATAATAGTTAGTCCTCTGTCAACTGAAAATTGGTATATTTCTGTTTGACCAAAAAAAAAAAGAAAATTGGTAGTGGAATGGTAGACATATCTGTTTGTGGAACTGAAAAGAGGACCAGCAGTTAATGCTACTAGAACAGATTACATATCTGTCATTGCTAGAAAAAAATGATTCTCTCTCTCTCTCTCTCTCTCTTCAAGTTACAGTACTTCCAATCAAACCAAAACACCACCGGAGTCACTGCATAGCATACCAGGGCCTAACAAAATCAAATGGCCATACTAGTAGCCGAAGTACTAGACGGAAAAGGTTCATCATGCCAATTCGTTGAAGTGGAATTCGACCAACAACGCCAAAGAACGCAAACAAAACCCAAAGATCTCGACAACCACCAGTGGCAGTGGAACCAAACCCTCGTTTTCAACCTCACCGACCCATCCCAACTCCCAAACAAGACCATCGACGTCGCCGTTTACTACGCCGACGGCCACCACAAGAATTTCCTTGGCCGCGTCCGAATATCCGGTTCATCCGTCCCTCTGTTCGAGCCCCAGGCAGCAGTCCTGGTTTCAAATATCATAGGCGATATCGCTCTCAAACTATACGTAGCTGAGGGCCAGAACCAATCAGAAACCCAGAACTCAAACAAATTCGAAAATGGATTCAAGAACAGAGAGCCGTCTCTGTTTGAAGAAATAAATGTCAAGAAAGTTGGTGAGTGCAAGGCTTATGAGGATGAGTACAAGGCGTACGAGGACAAGAACAAGAAACAGGAGAGCAAAAAGGAGGAGAAAAAAGTAACGACTTCTTACTCCGTCGGAACCGGGCCTGAAAAACGGGCGGCGGATCCGGAGAAAATCAGGCTGAGGACCGATTTTGCTAGGGTGGGCCGGGCCGGGCCGGGGCTTGTATTTCAAATGCAGGACCCGGGGAGGCGGCCAGAATTGGGGTTGACGGAGACACGGCCGCCGTTGGTGGCGCGAATGGAGCACCGGGGCCGCGACAAGAGAGCGGCGAGCGCTTACGATCTGATCGAACAGACGAATTATATATACGTGAATGTTGTTGAGGCCCGAGATCTTCCGGTAATGGACATAACAGGGAGTTTAGACCCTCATGTGGAAGTAAAGCTAGGGAATTACGAAGGAGTCACCAAACACTTGGAGGAAAGCCAGAACTCTGTTTGGCACAAGGTTTTCAAGTTTTCGAAAGAGAATTTGCAGTCCAATATTATAGAAGTAACCGTGAAGGATAAAGATGATATCGTGGGCAGAGTCCTGTTTGATGTAACAGAAGTACCTATCCGGGTTCCGCCAGACAGTTCATTGGCTCCCCAATGGTACAAACTGGAGAACGAAAAGGGAGAAAAAATTAACAGGGGTGAGATCATGCTGGCTGTTTGGATGGGGACTCAGGCCGACGAAGCCTTTCCGGAGGCGTGGGACGCTTGGCATTTGGATGCCCGCGATATCAGCCTCTCGAATACAAGGTCGAAAGTGTATTTCTCTCCAAAATTGTATTACCTCCGCGTTCATGTTATCGCGGCTCAGGATCTTGTCCCAGGCGATAAGAGTCGCATGCCGGATCCTGTTGTTAAGGTGCATCTCGGGCACCAGCTCCGGGTGACCCGGCCTGGTAGGATCCGGCATGTGAACACGGAGTGGGATGAGGAGCTTGTGTTGGTCGCTTCCGAGCCTTTTGATGAGTTCATGGTTATCAGCGTGGAGGACCGGATTGGACCGGGGATGGACGAGTTCATGGGTATTAGTGTCGAGGACCCGATTGGAACGGGGAACAACGAGGTTTTGGGGAGGTTGATTCTGCTGGTTAGGGAGATGCCGCTGAGGATGGAGACCGCGAAGATCCCAAATCCCAGGTGGTTCGACCTGCTTAAGCCTTCTGCGGCAGAGGAAGAGGGGGAGAAGAGGAAGGAAGTGAAGTTCTCGAGCAAAATTCTCCTTCGCTTATGGTTGGATGCCGGTTACAATGTGTTCGATGAGCCTACCCACTTCAGCAGTAATCTCCAGCCAACTTCAGAGCATTTGAGGAAGGCCAGCATTGGGATTCTCGACCTCGGCATTCTTGGCGCCCGGAACCTCTTGCCAATGAAGAGCGGTGAGAGGACAGACGCATACTGTGTTGCGAAGTATGGGAATAAGTGGGTTCGAACCCCCACATTTCTTAACACCCTCACACCGCGGTGGAACGAGCAATATTCTTGGGAAGTTCACGACCTGTATACGGTGATCACAGTTGGTGTTTTTGACAATTGGCACATTAATGGGAGCAGAGAAGACGCGAAAGATCAGAGAATTGGGAAGGTTCGGGTTCGGCTATCGACTTTGGAGACTGATAGGATTCATACCCATTTGTACCCGTTGTTGGTTCTCCAACCATCTGGTTTGAAAAAACACGGGGAGCTTCACTTGGCTCTTCGGTTCACTTGCACGGCGCGGGTGAATATGGTGGCCCAATATGGCAAGCCGTTGCTTCCGAAAATGCATTATGTCGAGCCAATACCTATTAGGCACATCGACCGGCTCTGCCTCCAAGCAGAGGCAGAGCGGATAGTGGCGGATCGAATGTCCTTGTCCAAAGTCGAGCCGCCACTCAGGCGAGAGATCGTCGAGTACATGCTGGACGCGGATCACCTCATGTGGAGCTTTAGGCGGAGCAAGGCAAACTTCTTCCGGATAATGTCGTTCCTCTGGCGAATCTCCACATGGTTCAACGATATCTGCACATGGAGAAACCCAGTGGCCACGTGCCTCGTTCACGTCCTATTCTTGTTCCTGGTCTGCCACCCGAAACTGATCCTGCCCGCAATTTTCCTCTCCCTGTTTGTGATAGGGTTGTGTAACTACCGGTTCAGGCCGAGGAGCCCGGCCCACATGGATGCAAGGATGTCACAAGCGGAGAATTCCCACCCCGATGAGCTCGATGAGGAGTTCGATTCCTTCCCCACATCTCATCCATCGGATCTCGTGAGGATGAGATATGACCGGATGAGGGGCATGTGGAGAAGGATATTTACGCATATAGGGGATTTGGCAACACAAGGGGAAAGAGCTCAGGCAATAAGTAGCTGGAGGGATCCGAGGGCCACGGCTATATTCACCATCATCTCGTTGAGCTTGGTTGTATTTCTATATGTGACACCATTCCAGGTGGTTGCTGTGCTTGTTGGGCTTTACTTGCTTCGACATCCGACGTTCCGAAGCCAGAGTTTTTTGGTACCTGTGAATTTCTTCAATAGATTACCAGCCAGATCAGATATGCTTCTATAGCATTGAAATTAGTATCAACCGTAAATAGATTACTATTTTCTTGTAAATCAGAGGGGTGGGTTTCATGTAAATAAGACCAATATCCCGCGCGATGTTCAATTATAGGTGTGGTACATGTTGTAACGAACGCTATGAATGAAGCTAAGAACGAGAAATTGAATACTAAACAAGAAATCACAAAGACACAAGATATACGTGGTTCCCCAAGATGGGTACGTCCACGGGCGAGGAGAGAGAGGATTCACTAACCAACGTGAAGAAGAGATACAAAGAGCCGGCTGTAATCCGTAACTCTAGAAAGGCCACAATATGAGAGCCAAAAAGATAATCTATAGAAGTCCCCCAAAAGCCCTATTTATAAAAGGCTACAAAAACTGGAACAACATAATTAACCAATGTGGGACTAAGAATACAAGGCATTCCTAACAATTCTCCACCTTGACTTGAATTCTACTGAACCAAATCACCAAATATAGTTTTCCCCTTCTAACCTCTCACTCGCCAAATGCCCCCGAGGGGTGATCAACTGCAAATACCAAGCAAGCCCAAGCAATGCTTGAACTTGGCAACCGGAACCGGTTTAGTCAACATATCTGCTGGGTTATCTGCCGTACCCACTTTCTTCACCTCAACTTGCTTCTGTGAGATGATATCCCGAACGAAGTGATACCTGACATCGATATGCTTGGTCCTTTCATGATACATCAGATTTTTAGTCAAATGTATAGCACTCTGTGAATCACAAAATACTGAACTCACACCCTGTGCAAGACCAAGCTCACAAAGCAAACCTCTCATCCACAATGCCTCCTTCACAGCTTCAACAATGGCCATATACAGCGCGACTGTAGCCTGTAAAGTAGATTTCCAACTAATGGCACTTCCTGACAGAGTAAAGACATAACCTGTCAGAGACCTCCTCTTATCGTGGTCACCGGCAAAATCCGAATCAACATAACCAACAACATGATCACCAGAATTGGCAATCCCAAACAATAGACCAACACTTGCAGTTCCGCATAAATACCGTAGTATCCATTTCACAGCCTCCCAATGTGCCTTTCCTGGACGCCCCATATAACGACTAACGACACTAACTGCATGTGAAATATCAGGACGAGTACATACCATGGCGTACATAAGGCTCCCAACTGCGCACGAATATGGAACCTGAGACATATACTTCTCCTCATCCTCCGATTGTGGTGACAACTCAGCTGAAAGTCGAAAGTGTGCTGCCAAAGGGGTACTGACTGGCTTCGAGTTCTGCATGGCAAAGCGCTCAAGCACTTTAAGTACATAAGACTTCTGATTCAAAAATAATTTGCCAGCTACTCGATCTCTGCAAATCTCCATACCCAAAATACGTTTTGCCGCACCCAAATCTTTCATCTCAAATTCACCACCTAACTGTTGTTTCAACCTGTTGATTTCTGATACACTCTTGGCAGCAATAAGCATATCATCAACATACAACAGTAGATAAACAAATGAACCATCTGGAAGTTTTCAAAAATACACACAACTGTCATACTCACTCCTAGAATATGACTGGCTTATCATAAAAGTATCAAACCGCTTATACCACTGCCTTGGGGATTGTTTGAGGCCATACAAAGATTTACGAAGTAAACAAACGTGATCCTCCTTACCAGAAACAATAAATCCCTCAGGCTGACGCATATAAATCTGTTCCTCAAGCTCGCCATGCAAAAACGCAGTTTTGACATCAAGTTGCTCTAACTCAAGATCATAACAGGCAACAATAGCAAGTAAAGTGCGAATGGAACTATGTTTTACAACAGGTGAAAATACCTCATTGTAGTCAACACCCTCTTTTTGGCTGTATCCTTTCGCCACTAGCCGAGCTTTGAACCGAGCGTCTTCTACCCCTGGAATACCTGGTTTGCGCTTGAAGACCCACTTGCACCCAACAATCCTCTTCCCTTTCAGCGGTTCTACTAACTCCCATGTCTGATTCTTCTGAAGAGACTCAATCTCCTCATTCATAGCAACAAACCACTGTGCAGACTCAGTGCTCGAAACAGCTTCCGTATAGCTTGAAGGCTCCTCATACTCAACTGTCTCAGCAACTGATAAAGCATAGGCCACCATCTCAGAATAAGCCGAATACCTTTCAGGAGGCCGAATCTCCCTCCTTGGCCTATCTTTAGCAATAGTGCGTGGTTGCTCAACTAACGCATCAACCTTTATGTCTGAACTCTTGAACTCCTCTTCAATTGGCTTTCAATGTGCTTCTTCCCTGAGTCGGAAGATTCACTCAAAAACTCCACCTGCTTTGGAACACTCTGTTTCTGAACTGTATCATCAACCTGCTTAGACCCCTTAATCAAATAATTTTCATCAAAAGTCACATCCTTGCTAATCAACAGCTTCGAATCATCAGAGCACCATAACCTGGACCCTGTGACACCTGCAGCATAACCCAAGAAAATACACTTCTTGGCCCGTGGCTCCAATTTACCCTCATTCACATGAGCGTAAGCTGGACACCCAAAAACACGCAACACAGAATAATCAGCTGGATGACCTGACCATACCTCAAACGGAGTCTTACACTCAATAGCAGTCGACGGAGACCTGTTCACCAAATAGCATGTCGTGGAAACGGCTTCAGCCCAAAATTCTTTGCCCAATCCGAATTGGACAACATACAACGTGCCTTCTCCAAAAGAGTCCTGTTCATTCGTTCAGCCACACCATTCTGTAGGGTTTTTCTCACTGTGTGATGCCTCACAATGCCCTCATCACTGCAGAACCTATCAAACTCGCCAAGACAAAACTCCATACCATTGTCAGTTCTCAAACGTTTTATTTTCTTACCAGTCTGATTCTCAATCAAAGTTTTAAACTGTTTGAATGTATTAAAGGCGTCACTTTTATGTTTCAACATATACACCCAAACCTTACGAGAGAAATCATCGATAATACTCATAAAATAGCGAAAACCACCTTTAGAAGTTACCTCTGCGGGACCCCAAAGATCTGAGTGAAAATAATCCACTGTGCCTTTGGTGCGATGAACAGCTGTACTGAATTTCACCCTGCACTGCTTGCCGTAGACACAATGCTCACAGAAATCCAGCTTCTCAGTTTTCTGGCCACATAGCAAACCCTGTTTGCTCAAAACTGTCATCCCCCTCTCGCTCATATGCCCAAGGCGCATATGCCACAAACGAGTCAAGTCTGAATCTGAAACCTTGGATGAAGCAACCGTTGCTGCAGCACCTAGAACTGTACCTGGAGTGTATAGAGGTTACCACGCTTCTGACCCTTCATCAGTACCAATGCACCCCTCAAGACTTTCAAAACTCCACCTTCACCGAGGAATTTGCAACCATGAGAATCAAGAGCACCCAGTGATATAAGATTTTTCTTCAAATCTGGAACATGTCGAACCTCAGATAAAGTCCTAACAATACCGTCATGCATCCTAAGTTGAATCGTTCCTGAACCAACAGTCTTACAGGCCATGTTGTTACCCATCAAAACCGTACCACCATTGACCGCCTCATAAGTAGAAAACCACTCTCTATGCGGACACATGTGGTATGAACATCCATAATCCATAATCCACTCGGTATTAGAGCGAGAATCGCCCTCTGTAACTGATAACACATTATCTGACTCATCTGAACTTTCAGCAATTCCAGCAATTACTTTACCCCCTTTCGGGTCTTCTTTTTCTTTCTCCTTGAGTTTTAAACAGTCTTTTTTCCAGTGCCCGGATTTCTTGCAATAATTGCACTTTCCCTTCTTCTTACTTGATGATCTGGATCTTCCCCTATTACTCGACTCCTCCCTTTCTATTATTCTTCCCCTAACAAACAAACCCTCCGCATGTGCATCACCCTCACCTGACACCTTTTTCCTTAATTCTTTCGAATAAAGGCTGGCCTTAACATCCTCCATGGATATCGTGTCTTTGCCATACAATAGGGTTGTAACAAAGTGCTCATACGAAAGTGGTAAAGAACATAGCAAAATTAGGGCTTGGTCCTCATCCTCAATTTTACTATCAATATTTTTCAGATCCATAATAATACGATTGAACTCGTCTAAATGATCCTTAACAGGTATACCTTCTCGCATACGAAACGTATAAAGACGTTGTTTGAGATATAACCTGTTGGTGAGCGACTTCGTCATATATATGCCTTCCAACTTCAGCCAAATTCCTGCTGCTGAAGTTTCTTCTTCCACCTCGCGAAGAACATCATCTGCCAGACTCAACTGAATAGAACTTAGAGCTTTGGCATCCGTATCATCCCAATCTTCCTCTTTGATTCCAGAACTAGTCTTGCCTGACAAAGCCTTGTGCAATCCTTGTTGGGTTAACAGAGCCTTCATCTTTACTCTCCAAAGACTGAAACTGCTGCTCTGCCCATCAAATTTCGCAATCTCGAATTTAGCCGCCATAGCCACAATCGGAAACGAAACCCTAGTTTTTGCAACCTAAGGCTCTGATACCAGTTTGTTGTAACGAACGCTATGAATGAAGCTAAGAACGAGAAATTGAATACTAAACAAGAAATCACAAAGACACAAGATATACGTGGTTCCCCAAGATGGGTACGTCCACGGGCGAGGAGAGAGAGGATTCACTAACCAACGTGAAGAAGAGATACAAAGAGCCGGCTGTAATCCGTAACTCTAGAAAGGCCACAATATGAGAGCCCAAAAGATAATCTATAGAAGTCCCCCAAAAGCCCTATTTATAATAGGCTACAAAAACTGGAACAACATAATTAACCAATGTGGGACTAAGAATACAAGGCATTCCTAACAGTACAGACCACTCCTTTTGACTGTTCATTCGAAATTTTGTGAAATGATGCATGAGTATAAGATTTTCCTCAGTAGTTCAATTGTTGTAAATCAGTTCTACAATACACCAGCTAGCAGTAGTTGCTTGAAGCAATTCTGTCTGGTTTACAGTGCAGTCACAGTCACACCACCTTAGATTGCATTTTATGGGATCGCTACCCGATTACCAAAAGAAAAAGAAAAACCCTTGAAAACAAGGTATGTCATACTATTCCGTAAAATTAAGAACAAACAGGCTTTATTTTTTGGAACTAGTCAGAAACTTGTATGATTTGTTTCTACGCACTCTATCTCTCCACGGAGTACATCAATCTCTTCATCTTGTTCAATTAGCGAAGAGTGATTTCCAGCAATTCCCGTTCCTTCTGCTTCGCTTGCTTGTCAGCATTCTTTTCGCTTAGGTTAGATGACATGCCTAGTTTGAAAGGCAAAGACCACTCTTCCACTAGTACGTGCATTTCGTGAGGAACATTTGACAACTTCTCAGATGTTATTAACAACATCAAATATTATGAGAAAGAAGAACATAAAGGGATACAATGAAACCTACGAAAGCACTAATTCTAGTTGTCTGTTTTCTTGAATTTTTTGGTCCCTTCCCGGCTTCCCCCCCCCCCTCTTTTGCTTTTTTTGGCGCTTGTCTTGTAAAGAAATAAAAGTATCTTTGTATACCTCAGAGAACGCACAGTGAACATGGGAGACAAAGTGACATTCTACACAGTAATAAGTAGGGTGAACTTGTAAATCAGAAGAGAATCATGTCTATTTCATTCATTAACAATGTATATATACAACCCTAATAGCCTACTTATGGTAAACCTAATTACAGGAAAGCTAAATAAGGTAAGTAAGACTAGCTAGGATCCTAATTACATAATTATCGCAACACTCCCCCTCAAGTTGGTACATATATATCACAAATGCCCAACTTGTCAACAAATTTTGAAAGCAACTTATTTGATACTGCTTTGGTAAGGACATCCACCAATTGATCCTCTAATCGAATCTTGGGCAATTCTATAATCTTTGCTTCTAATTTTTCCTTGATAAAAAATCTATCAACCTCCACATATTTTATCCTGTCATGCTGAACTGGATTGTGGGCAATATCACATGCGGCTTTGTTGTCACAATATAGTTGAATTGGTTGTCTCGATGGGTACCCCAAATCTTGTAAGAGATGTCTCTGCCATAATACTTCACAAATCCCTAGTGCCATACCTCGATACTCGGCTTCTGCACTTGAGCGCGCAACAACATTCTGCTTCTTGCTTCTCCAAGTCACAAGGTTACCACCTACAAAGGTGAAATAACTAGAGGTGGATCGCCTGTCATCTATCGACCCAGCCCAATCAGCATCAGTATACGCTTCAACCTTTTGACGATCAATACTCTTGGAAAACAAGATTCCTTTTCCAAGAGCAAATTTCAAATACTTCAAAATACGTATTATTGCACTCATGTGTTGTTCTCCAGGATTATGCATGAATTGGCTAACAATGCTTAGGGCATAGGTAAGGTCTAGTCTTGTGTGTGCCAAGTACATCAATCTCCCTACAAGTCTCTAGTATCTCCCTTTATCAGCTGGTACTTGATTAGAATCAATACACAATTTCAACCCTTCCTCCACTGGAGTATCTGTTGGTTGACATGTTGACATTCCAGTTTCCTGCAACAAATTAAGGGCATACTTCCTCTAAGACAGAAAGATCCCTTTAGCGGATCGAGATACTTCTATCCCAAGGAAATATTTCAACGGACCAAGATCTTTCATTTCAAATTCTTTGGACAAGTAACTCTGTAGTGCCTTTCTTTCCTCATGATCATTTCCTGTAACCACCATATCATCCACATATACAATAAGTGCAGTAATCATACCCTGCTGTTGTTTCAAAAACAAAGTATGATCTGCGTTGCTCTGTCTGTATCTAAATGCCTTCATGGACTTTGTAAATCTTCCAAACCAAGCTCTGGGAGATTGTTTTAATCCATACGACTTCTTCAATTTACACACTTTTCTTTGATGTTTTCCTGATATAAGACATCCAGGTGGGAAATCCATATAGATTTCTTCTGTCAAGTCACCATGCAGGAAAGCATTCTTTACATCAAATTGTTGTAATGGCCAATCTAGATTCACAGCCAGAGACAACAGAACTCAAACAGTATGGATTTTAGCCACAAGTGCAAAAGTCTCCATATAGTCAATCCCATATGTTTGAGTATACCCCTTCGCCACCAATCGAGCTTTGAATTATTCAATAGTACCATCTGCTTTGTACTTCACAGTATAGATCCATCGACATCCAACTGGCTTCTTCCTTGCTGGAAGATCAACAAGTTCCCATGTTTCGTTCTTCTGCAAGGACTTCATTTCTTCATTCATCGCTACTTTCTATCTTGGGTCAGCTAAGGCTTCCTGTACACTGTTAGGAGGAATATATACAGCAGATAATTAATTCACAAATGACTTATTTGATTCAGACAAGTGATGGTTGGACACATAATGACTCATGGGGTATTTGGCCTTGCTAGTAAGTTTAGGTTTATACATGGGTTTAGGAATACCTCTAGTACTACGAGGAGGATTATGCCTTTTGGGAGAGTTTGGAACTAACTCAAGAGCATCCTCAACGAGCGATTGGTTAGGTGTGTCAGGTTGTAGCGAGAAGGATTCAGACAGTGGTTCCGTTTCAATATCATGAGAGCTTTCATCATAACTTGTATCCAAACCATTCTCAGGACTGTGTGAGTTATCACCATAACCTGTATCCAAACCATTCTTCGAATTGTGTGAGTTTCCATCAGTACCTGTATCCAAATTTCTTACATTATGGTCCACAGGTTTAGATATTCCACCATAATCATAATTCAGAACTTCATAATCATAAGATTGATTTTGAACTTCCTCTTAGTGATACTCCCCCTGAAGTGCAGACTCGGAAGAAAAATACATCTTATCTTCATGAAAAATAACATCCAATGTAATATGCATGGCCTTTGTGGGGGATGATAACATCAGTAGCCTTTTTAATGTGATGCATACCCTAAGAAAACACAACGTAAGGCCCTAGGGTCTAATTTACTCCGTTGATGTTTATGAAGATGTACAAACACCACACACCCGAAAACATGAGGTTGTAGATTAGGGATGGTGGGAGCAATAGTAGCATCTTGTAGAGCTTGAAATGGCGTTTGAAACTTGACAGTGCTAGATGGAACACGATTAATTAGATATGTAGTAGAGGTAAGAGCGTCACCCCAATACGATACAGGCATATGAGCTTCAATTAAGGAAGCAAGAACAACTTCCAGCAAGTGTCGATTTTTCCTTTTTGCCACCCCATTTTGCTGGGGTGTAGTAGTACACGTGGATTGATGAACAATGCCCTGTGCAGTCAAATAGTGTTGAAGTTCAGACTTCATATATTCTCCACCATTATCACTGCGAAGGACCTGAACCTGCACTTTATATTGAGTCTGAATCATTGTATGAAATTTTAGAAACAATGAATTCACCTCCTTTTTTGACTTCATTAAACATACCCAGGTCATCCTAGTACAATCGTCAATAAATGTGACAAACCAACGTGATCCACTCAAGGTAGTAACTGGAGATGGATCCCAAACATCAGAATGGATAAGCATAAAATGAACTGAACTTTTATTCAAAGTTGATGGAAAAGAGACACAGTGACTTTTCGCAAGTTCACAAACATCACAACGAAATCCAGAAATATCAACTTTGGAAAATAAACTAGGAAATAACTTTCGCAGATAACCAAATGACGCATGTCCCAAACGTCGATGCCATAACCAAATTTTAGACTTTTTCTTCTCCCCCTCAAAACTATCCACTATCAAGGCCTTACGTAACTTGTCTAAACTCTTCGACACCAAGTCCAGGTAATACAGCCTTCCTTGCCTAACACCATAACCAATCGTTTGTCTTGTTCGAATGTCCTTAAAAATACAAAAAACAGGCCAAAAAATTACGATGCAATGTAAAGCCAAGGTTATTTGAGCAACTGACAATAAATTATAATCCAAGGATGGGACAATTGGAACAAACACCAAGTTCAAAGTATTTGTAAGAGACACATCACCCTCTCCAATAACTGGAGCTGAGGTACCATTAGCAGTGGACACAAATTTTTGGGAAGAGGGTTTTGAGAATGGGACCTGTCTAGAATCAAATGTCATATGGTCTGTGGCTCCTGAATCAATTATCCATGTATTATTCAAAATTGGTGCAGAAATATTTAAAACCTTACCACCACTGTTACCTGTCGTTGCTAATAAAGCAGAGGCGCGTTCAGCAACTTCATCATCTCCATTTACCTTACCCTCAGCAAGTGCAGTAGTAGATTTCCTACCAGAACTCCTCTTTCTTGAATCACGATTGTGATCCCACCATTCTGGATATCCTACTAGTTTGTAGCAACGACTTTTGGTGTGGCCTGCTTGGTCACAATGAGTGCATTTGTAGGATGGCTTGCCAATACTATGGGATCGATCATGTGGATGAGATTGATCTTGAGATTGCTCCTATGATTGATCCTGTCGAGTTTGCTGAGGGTGGGATCGATCCTGTGGTTTTGAACTTGGGCAATTGCGAGCCAGCATGACAGAGGTCTCCAAGTTTTCTGATTCCCCATTTAAGGTGGCACGACGTACTGCCTCACATCGAACCAACGCATAGCATTCTTCCAAATCAGGGACAGGTTCCTTGCGAAGAACCTCTCCATGAATCTGTTCAAAGTCACCATCCAATCCAGCGAGGAATATGTGTACCCTTTGCCATTGGATAGATTTTTCATATGTTGCAATATCATTAGCGTGCTCCATGACCACTTTATCACGATGGTCCAATTCGCGAAAAATTTCGCACAACTCTCCATAATATACAAAGAGGGATTTTCCACGTTGTTTGGCCTTAAAGGCCTTTTGATTCAAGGAAAATACGTGTAGTTCATCACTTCCATCATAAAAAGCCTTTGACAGGGCACTCCAAATTTCACGGGCAGTAGGTAAGTGTAAATAACGCTTCATGATTTCTTTGTGGCCATTGATATCAACAACCACCTCTTTACTTTTTGATTTTTAGCGTACCACTTTTCATACCCAGCTTCAGATTCTGCCGGTGGCTTGGTTCTGCCATGAATATAGGAGAGTTTCTCCCTTTCAGCAATATGCATTTCCATCAGTTGGGACCAAATATCATAGTTCGATTCGGTAAGAATGATTCCAGCATTAAAAGGCCCTTCAGATTGAACAAAAACAGTCCCTGTTTTTGATCCAGATGATTCAAAATTTTTTTCACTCATGAGAATCTCTAAGAACAGAGATTATGGTGGGAAAAAAAATCTTGCGGCTCTGATACCATGTAATTCAAAAGAGAATCATGTCTATTTCATTCATTAACAATGTATATATACAACCTTAATAGCCTACTTATGGTAAACCTAATTACAAGAAAGCTAAATAAGGTAAGTAAGACTAGCTAGGATCCTAATTACATAATTATCGCAACAGAACTGGAACACAACTTGTGGCAGTATTGGAACACAACTGGCATGGATGTTGAAATTGACAATTTGTGGCAGTAACACAACTAGCATGGAACACAAGGGCCGACCACAACTGGCATGGATGTTGAAATTGCACTTCTCACATCGAACGGAAGGGGTACATAAGGGCCGACCACAAACTTTACAGTCCAGCTTATTTGATTTGATGTTGAAGAAAGCAAGAGGGTGCTCGTGAGGTCCATAATCCTTTATAGGGTACCAAATATCGAAGTAACATGAAGCCCATAAGCCTTAGGTTTTCGTTTAAAAACAACTGCTTGTCGGACGACATCGCAATCATATCTCGGGTGGGGCACCCAGAATAAATCCAAAGGGTCTTTTACCTGACAATGTGATTTCTCGATGAGGGTTAGATTATGTTTGTGTCTGGAAAGAGTGTGCTGGCCATGAGGCGACTGGATTATCTCCCGATCGAGCCAAGTTAGCACATGATCTGTGCAACAAAATATGGCATTCAAAACATACATAGACTGAATCCTCGATGTTAATCTGACATGCAAGCCAAGTCCAGGCCAAATTCACACTCAGAGCAATAGAAAATAAGGCCTTATAGCCTCTTCCCACAAGCTTTGCACCGGCTGGAACCAAGATCGTGTTTAACAAGCAGGGTAAGCGGGTGGTAAATGGGTGAAAAGGGTGGTCTATCTGCTGAGGCAGGTCGGCGCATGATAGGACCTTTGCTACTTTGCTTGCGGAGGAAGGGCGAGGAGAGATGGTTTTATATCTGAACCTGGTAACAAAGCAGTGGTTGACCCTACTGCTGACTCTGCAGCCACACTGGCCACTGGTTCAGATGCCACCTTGGCTCCACCTGTAACGCCTGAAAAACTAGAGCATGTGGCGGCAAGGTCTCAAATTGTCAAACTTAGCAAGAGGCTGAAGAAACTAAACGCATATTCATCCTTTCGGAATATCCCAATGCGTATGCTTCTAAAGGAGGTAAGCTCTTTATCTTCAGGGTCACCCTCCAGTTTGTTGATGAAATGCTATTTCCTGATATTTGTAACGCCACAGCTACTTTCTTTAACTTGCGAACTGGAAGATCCTCGCTGTTGAAGGGGAGGTTTTGATGCAGTAAAATGAGAGAAGTTTGTTAGCAGCATGTTTTTTACTTGTAACCAGTTCAGAGTTAGTACTATGGTGAAAAAGATATGCTAGTACTGCTAGAGAGAGTTGGGGTTTTCGCTTTCTTGGTTTATATAAAGCTGATAATGTTAGAAGATGGGTATTTTGCTCTATCGACCTAAGAGGGATGTGTTGAAAGGAGGATTGCATATTCACCATTAGCTTTAGGTTTTAAACCCCTCACTAAACATGGTCGTTTTGTTACCGGGGTATACCAAAATTGCTTTAAAAAATGCATTTAGTTTTTTTTCAGTTTCGAAAATGCATTTTATTTTGCTTCTCTGCGAAGGTTTTTTTCTCCTCCCTCTACTTGGATGTTCATGCATTGCTTCTCTTTTTGTTAGAGATTTTGACTGTAAAAGTACCAATTGGATCATACTGGGAAAGACGTGATGGGTGAGAGGCCATTGAAGAAACTAATGGAAGGGAGAGATTAAGAATTGGCTAACTCAGGTGTTGTTAAGGAACTGGAAAAAAATTTCTAGTTGCATTTGTGATTGCGAGTGTTGCTGCTTCATTTTTTGGTGGAAGGGCAAAATTACAAGGGACTACGACAACCAAAAAACAAAATACAGCTAGTAAAAAGATACCATGAAAACGAGCGGTGGCTCTATGCAAAAAAGGTATATCCTTCCGTAAAAGTCATAAGTGCCCTCTTAGCAAGATAATGGGTCTGATGAATATCCTTGCGCTGTACTTTGGTAATTCTGCAAAAAGAAAGCTTGAAAATCTCTTGACCGAGGTTGCGTACTAACAAAAATCTGTCAAGCAAATTGACCGTCAGACTTTCCTCCAATCTACACAATAGCATTTAAGAAGAAATATATGGAACACTGTAATATTGCGACTATTGTTAAGAGGGAAATTTTTCATTATATGCTCTGGGAAAAGCTACTACACAGTATGTATCTGGCTGGAAATTTGCATGTCCTGCAATCTTTTCCAAATTAGGTATTAATGAAATAGTCTTAACTCTCGAATTGTAAATTTGGCATATCATATATGTTGTTAGTTAAATCAGTCTCGGTGAGAAATTTCAATTTTATTAAACTTGTTAAAATTTACATCAATAAAATCTCACTAATTTGGTAACAGCTAAAATACAAGAAGTTGAAGAAATTTCACGTAAGTATCAGGCGGACATATTCAATGGGGTTGAAATTAAAAAGTACAGAACATTATGATACTACGAATCTGATTATTGAGGCAGAAACAGTAATTTGATCAACAACAGAATCGATAAAGCTCGAACCAAGACTTGACGTCCAAAGGGTGCCTTCTAGACAAATTCGCCACCTTGTGTGTGGTTTGAGGTTATTGTCGGCATTTGTCTATCCGAATACAACATCACAAACTGGGAGTACTGCTTGTCGAACAGACACTGTTATTTCTTTCTCACACCGGAGGAAACATATCGATCAGAACAAAATGAACCTTTGGATATCTAGAGTGTTTTCCGTGGACAAAAACACTGGAAGACCTTACAACTTCAAGGTTTTATATTCTGCCATGAATCCCAATCAAGGAAATACTGGAACTAAATTTCAAGCGGATTAGAAGTGAAAGAGTCTGAGGCCCTTCAGCTCTTGTCTTGCCAGAAGGTTCTGCATGGGCTCTAAAGCTCTAGGAGGGTAATGGGCCAAACACACTCTACCATTCCTAGGGCCCAAATCCAATCAGAAAACTCTATGTTTGGAACTTGGGGATGGAAGGAGAAAAGAAGAGAAAATACTAAAAATGAGGAAAATGCGAGAGAAAATCGAACTTGTTTTCCCATTTCGAACCTCCATTTTATCGGACAGCGGGATGCTGCCGAGCGGGTGCAAAGTGGTCAATCCAGTCGTTTAAGATCCGCGCCGTCGATTGCTGAGATGAGCGGCCGGATCCGCGTCTTGTGGCCATATATAGTATTTATATATTTTGTACGTTATACGTAGTGCAGTATTTACATATGACAAAGACAAGACACATCTAAATTTCTTTATCGATTCTTTTCGAGGATGATGATGAAGCTGCTGCAGCACTGCTGCTTTCAAAAGATTTTGCAATTAAGTATCGAAAGAGAAAGGGGTTATGTAGTTAATGTTCACGGACCAATTACTATGTCCACAGTTAAAGTCTCATTATTGAATTGGGCCCATATCATAAAAAAGTAGATTGGTCCTATATGCTATAGTGAATAGGTGGCCCCATCATATAGCATATGCATATGGTTATAGCCAACCACCACTGAAGCCTGTGTCCTAGTACTCATTCAATATTTTTTCCCTGGTGTCTTAAACAGTGGCAGCGGATTGCATAGTGTTGGTGTTGCAGTAGCAGGAGTATCGAATGACACGTAGCGGGAATCGGGTGTGGCGATCGTGGATTTAGTAAAAATATTCTAGGCGTCAGAGCACTTGAAGCAGTCGTAGCAGTCACGTAGAGACCGTGAAGCCGGCTAAAAATAAGATCCAAAGAGATACATATCGAGAATCAGCCGATATGGGTGTGAGTTTTGATGGCAATAGTATATCTGTGTGTAGCGGTATCGTACGGCCGAAAAACCATTACAGAGCAATTGATACACCGATACTCGACGTAGCGAGGGATTTAAATCTATGGGTGTTACTTACCACATCACTGCCCCTTAAAACCAATTATTTTACTATCAGTTTATTTCCACCTGAAGGAAACGATCGAGTGTAACTTAGTTCACCCTTACCAGATGTGAAGGTGAACTTTGACCAACTTTTAGCAAAGAGAATTTGCGAGTTTAACTCCAGTGATCAGAATCCATCATTTTGTGGGAATTAATTCGTTAGGAGATTAGAAAAAAATCCAATTCAATTGAATATCGATAAAATTGGATTGAACAGAATTGGTGTTTTGAACGAATTGCATATCAATATCAGATTGAACTGAGTTTAATTTTTGCACGGTCTCCTGCAAATTAATTCGTACATAAAATTTAAATAATCAAAGTGAAACTACCTAATTAAAAGTGGGTAAAATGTGGATGAGGGTGACTAAAGTTACATTCCACCAGAAAAAGGCTTTCCCCTGGTTAATAAAGACGAAAAAAGTGGCTTAAAAATTTTTGGTCGAAATCCAAATTTTTTTAAATAAAGACGAAAAAAGTGGCTTTCCCGCCAATTTTCGTCGAAATTCAAAAAAAATTGGATTTCGACCAAAAAATTTTACTTTTTAGATTCCTCTCGTCATAACGAAGCAATAATCCCCAAAAAATTGACAATAAGTCACAAAATGCAAAAAAAAATTGAATAAAGACAAAAAATAAGCCACTTTGGCTTATTTATCTGAACAACCTCTAAGTCATGGTCTGGACAGTGGGGTTTTGGATTGTGGATCTAAAACAGGTCCTATTAGAGCATCCGCAATGTAATAATCAAAAGTGAATAATCAAAACTTGCCACGTCAGCTTTTGATTATTCATTTAGAGGATTGTTAAAGTTAGCAATATAAAGTCTCACATTGTTACTTTTGATTATTCAAATGCCCAAATTTGATTATTGGTTAGAAGGTTGCTAACTTTGATTATTACAATGTGAGCACTTTTTTAAGCACACATTGTTAACTTTAACAATCTTTTGATTTTGATTATTACATTGTGGATGCTCTTATGTTGTCCATACCTTCGCCTTTGTTTGGTTGCCATTTTACTTTAGTTTTAGTTTTGTTTTTCAATTATTACCCTATATCTTTCTCCAATCATTACCCTATATCTCCAATTATTAATTTCATTTCTCTCTCTATCTCTCTCCAATCATTACCATATTTCTCTCTCCACCCACTACCAAAACTAAACTAAACTAAATTGTCAAGTAGATCCAGGTTGTTTGGCTAAAAAAATCAAGTAGCTTATTTTTTTGTTTTTTTTAAAATTTGAAGTTTTTTGAAAATTATTGCTTCATTGTGACGAGAGGAATTTAAAAAGTAAAAAATTACGATCGAAAACTAATTTTTTTTGAATAAAGACAAAAATAAGCAAATAAGTCAATTTTTTCGTCTTTATTCAAAAAAAAAAAGGATTTTGATTATAATTTTTTCACTTTTTAGATTTCTTTCGTCATGACGAAACACTTTAAGTAGAAAAAGTAAAAAAAGTGAAATTTTTTTATTTAAAAGTGGTCCTTGTTCAAAATATTTGAGTAAAAGTAAATTTTTTTAACTTCAAAAAGTCAAAAAAATTTGGCGCAAAATAAACAAATGCGAAAAAAATTCAAATAAAGACAACAACAAAAAATGAAAAAAGTTGTTAGTCATACCACGCAACTCTAGGTAGTCTTACACTAATAGTAGCATGGGTTGATATTATACAACCCCTGAATGTCTCTTTTGTAATGACTTATGCTGTATTTGGTTTTGTTTTTGAAATTTTTTTTGAAAAATAGTAGGAGTAATAAGTGGAGAGAGATAAAGAGAGAAATGTTGGAAGGGGAGGGAATCTAGGGGAGATTTTTTGAAAACTTCTTTTTGAAAAGGAAAGAGAACACAGCATTCATTTTTTTGTTCCCATATTTTGATTTTTCTTCGTAATGATTTATAACATGTAAGTATGTTACGAAATGAGATAATTATTTACCCCAAAAAAGAGAGAAAGAAATGAGATAATTATTTACATTCCACAGTGTATTGTCAAAATCATAACACTGTCGTTCATCTTACCAAAGTTATAAATACAAATTGAAAAAACAAATTGTTTATCAGAACAAACAAATTGTTTTTTTATTAAACAATCTACTCAAAATACTTATTAGAAAATATAGGTTGGACTAGATATAGAGTGGGGCCAGTGGTGAGCTTACAATCCCTAATAATATAGTCCATAATTTGGACTGGACAGAAGTCTTCCCCTAGCCACACTATTAGGAGAGTGGATCTGAGATTCTGAACTTACCCCACCATTTAGCTAACTTAGTACTCATTACATTAAACTTTGGGGGCTACTATTCGCAATCCTCAAATTTTTTCCCGTAGCCCGTTAAAATTTTTTGAAAATTATATTTCAGTAACTACATGTCGAAAATATGTTCAACCTTCGGTAAACAACTGCCGAACATACATTTCGGTAAATAGCTGTTGAAAATAAGATTATATTTCGGTAACTACATGTCGGAAATGCACAAGAAACATATATTTCGGTAATTGGATGCTGAAAATGTATCTCAATTTCGGTAACTAACTGTCGAAAATGTATCTCAATTTCGGTAACTAATTGTCGAAACATATGAAAATTTTTAACGGGCTACGGGAGAAAATTGAGGGGTGCGAATAGCAGCGCCCCTCCCGATAACTAAGGGGGAAAATTTCAAAATAACACTTGAACTTTCACTCCAATATCACCGAAACACCTGAACTTTACTTTATTTCAATTAAACATTTGAACTTTCAAAATCCCCAAATCGGCTGATGTGGCTCATTTTTGGCGTTAAAGGGCCCCACTAGACATGTTAGAAAGTGAACTTAATGCACACAATCACAACTAGAAATGAGTTCACTTCCTAAATTTGTGCATTGAGTTCACTTCCTAACATATCTAGTGGGGCCCTTTAACGCCAGAAATGAGCCACATCAACCGATTTGTGAAGGAAATAGATGGAGGCTAACGGTAGGTGCCTCAATTTGGGGATTTTGAAAGTCCGAGTGTTTAATTGAAATAAAGTGATGTTCAGGTGTTTCGGTGACATTGGAGTGAAAGTTCAGGTGCCATTTTGAAATTTTTCCTAGTACTTAGGTGTTTAGGCCAACTTACGTGCACTTCGATTAATTATGGGGACCAATTTGACTGTTTACCTGTTGGGAATATTACATTAAACTTAGGCTCCGTTTGTTTCGATGTAAAATGTTTTTTCAGAAACAAACTTCAAAATTTTATTTTCCGGTGTTTGGTTGACACTTGAAAAATATTTTTAGAAATCGACAAAATAGTGTAGAGAGAGGGAGAAATATCTGAAAATATTGGAATTGAACGTGGGTCAGGACTGACGATCAAGAAAACTGAGCTGTGATAATTGCAGTAGAAGGCAGCAGATTCATTTCGGAAAATAACTTACGGAAGATTTAAGAGTAAGTCATTTTCATCCAATTAATGAAAAATGTTTTGTATGTAAAATATTTTTCTCATTTTTTATACAACCAAACACCAAAAAATAGATAAAATATTGTACACCCAAACAAACGGAGCCTTAATGCCAAAAGGAAAAACAAAATAGAAACCCCTAATTCGTTGTAGACCAAATATCCTGGAAAGAGTAGGAGAAGTTCGAAAGTAGGCATGTGCTGCTGCATGTGGGTATGTGATGCTAAAAACTAGAGGTGGCAAATTGGCGGGTCTGGGCGGGTTTGGGCGGGTTGAAACGGGTCACGGGTCAAATGTGGGCGGGTCAAATATGGGTCAAATAGTAAACGGGTCAAAACGGGGTCGCGTCAAATATGGGTCAAGTCAAACCCAAACCCAAACCCGCCCGACCCGACCCGTTTTTTCCCTTTCCCCGGGCCTTTTCCCATTACAGGTTGAACATGGGTCGAACAACTCCACATTGAGTTGGTTAGGCACAAAAACAGCAAAAAGAGCAGTAAACTGGGCACATGCAGATCAGTGCACTAGCTATAACAGTCAGCAGACAGTCAGCAACCACAATGCAAACAGCAGGAATGCTGAAGCAAAGTGGCATCTAACTGAAAATAGAACCTGCTCCTTAAACCAGCAGACAAAACAGTTCAGCAACAGTTTAGCAATGGTCTATCAACAGTACATGTCATTGACATGCAACCTCACTTGAAAAAAAAGAGGCAAATCTAGCAACTGAAAAGGGTGAACCATAGATTTTGCCAGATACGGATACGGAGTATAATAAAAACATTTGAATGCGGAAGATACCCACTGTTAACCATATAGTTTGACAGATATTTCCTGCACCTAAGCTAAAATCAAAATCAAAATCCCAGGGACATCCCCCATGGGTAGGCAATAAGGATAATAATGCAACCTGTCAACATAAGAGCTAAAAGGGACAACCCCCTTCATTAGGCAGCCCATAAACAAGACTACAGGATTAGAATTGGACTTTCCACAACTCACCCAATCTATTTGAGTAGCAAAGGATCATCCGGAAGACACTGTCAGCAGAGAAGTACACAACCTGACCCAGATCAAATGGTTATAGACTTACTTAGACACTAATGGTTGTATTGGCGCGGAGTGCAGCAACTCTCTCTCCAAAATCCTCCACAAGCTCTTCCTCCTCTTCATCCTCCTCTTCAACAACTACAATTTTTCAACAAGTACATAAAACAACTGTTATATATCATCCATACAGTATATCAATCTCCAATAAATAAAAAAAAGGGACCGATTGCTTACTATTTGCATTGTATTGCCAATCTCGAGTACATAACAATGCCTCTACATTCTTCGGTATGAGTGAAGAGCGATATTTGTCTATAATACGGCCTCCAATACTAAAAGCCGATTCTGAAGCAACTGTGGTGATCGGAATACTCAAAATGTCACGTGCCATGAATGAGAGATTTGGATATCTAGAGGTGTTTGCCTTCCAATAACAAAGAATATCCAAATCCACATTTTTCTTCCTGTCAAGTCTAGGCTCTTCTAAATATAAGTCAAGTTCTGACTTGACTCTACTCAATCCACATTCTTGACTCTCAAAAACATCAAATTCCTGCAAAATTTATGCAGTTAAGACTTATCAAACATTAGAATTAGAAATTGCAACTATGAACGTTGGACAAATTTAGACATATATACTCACATCCAACACATCAAGTATGTCATTTTGATTGCCTCCGCTTGTAGTGTGTGCTGCTGATGATGGATTGAAAGTCGATGCGGGAGAACGGCTCACATAGTCTTCAAACAACAAATATAGCTTCTCACGAATACATTTAACCCGATCAGAAAAGTTCACCAAATCTAGCTTTTTCAAGCAAAACTCAACAAATTGTAGCTTGTATCGAGGATCTAATATAATGGCCAACGTTAAAACCATGCTATAGCATTCCCAATACTTGTCAAATTTCCCTTTCATCCTTCTTGCCATGGAACTTATAACATCGTCTAAACTTTCCATCTCCTCCTTAATGAGAAGTTGTATCTTCCACACCCCATGAAAGTATAAATTCGCAGTTGGATACCGGGACCCGGAAAATAGTGTAGTAATCTCAAAAAATGGCTTTAAAAACCTAGTTATTCTTTCAACCCTTTCCCACTCCTCTTCTGATGGGCATGTCCTGAAATTTGTATCAACCAACTGTAATCGATAGTAAGCAAGACGGTGAACTAGGGCACATTCAAGCATCGAAGTGGCTCTTCTCGAATCGCTAGGTCCGGTGTAGAGAGAGATGGAACAGAATCGTCGTCGTCGTCGTCAATCGCAGCTAAAGGAACATACGACGTTGGAGTGAGCGGAGAGGTTTTTGTCGGTGTGCTTGGGGATTGTCGTTGTTGCAAACACAGTTAGAGAGAGAGAGAGAGAGACGGGTGAATAAGAGAGAGACGGGGAGTGGGTGCGGGCTGAGAGAGAGAAAAAGGTGTTGGGCCATTTTTAATTCTAACCCATATTAAACCCACTCTCAACCCATTTAAACCCATTTAAATATGGGTTGATATGGGTTGAACCCATATCAACCCATCACACAATATGGGCGGATTGGGTTGGGTTATAAATGGGCGGATTTGGGCGGATTGAGAAATATGGGTTTGAATTGCCACCTCTACTAAAAACAAATAAACAAAAGACAAGAAGACAAAAGGGCACATTGCTCTTTTAGACATACATACGTATAAAAGCGTCTTTAAAACACATTCCAAACTACTATTTATAATTCGTCATAGCGATGATTGAGACTGCGGTGGAGCGAACAATGCAAAAATTGAGAGCAAAAGTGTTGGGCATTTCGAAAGATATATTGATATCCTTCAAGAGACAAGAATATATACATGTGAAATACCTTTTTTTTTTCTCAGCAAAATAGATTTTATTAACTCATAACACAAAGTACAGAGATAATAGGAGCCTGACCACCCAAGATTTTCTTCTCCTAACCACATGTAGGAAATTGATTTAAGCCTAACAAACTGAGTCCAAACCAGAAGAAAACCCTAAAAAAAACCCCAAACGGTTGGTAAGGAACCAACCCAACCTAAAATAACAGCCCAACAAAAACACCTAAAACCCTAAGGGAAAATGACGGCCAATGACGTGTTTTGATAATTAATACTCGTTAAGGACATGCTGAGAATATTTGTTAATGTTGAAAATGTCGTTGCCAGGTATTAATTATCAAAACACGTCCTGAACTGTTATTTTTCCAAACCCTAATTCTAACAGCTTCAACCACGACACCAAACCACCACCGCCGCCTCCGCAACCCACCGCCGTCCAAGAATCCACAACCACAAGCCACTACCATCAGTAGCCCCCATCGATTATGTGACTGATGAGTATTTTACATGTATATTTTCCCTCAAGACATTAACTATATATTTCTATGTTGTCCATGGACCCCTCATGTGGTCAAATCGGACTTGAATCCACCAACCTCAATGATTGATACAGTTGATAAAATTTTAAATTTAATTAAGTAATCGATAAACTCTAAACTAAATTAATAATCATGAGAGGATTATATTTAATACTCATAATGTCGACTTTGAGTCTCCTCCCAGGCCCCCACGATGGGGAGAGAAGATTCTCATTGATTTTTTTCCTTACATGTTTTGAAGACAGAATAACTCTCAGAATATCACAAAAAAAAAAAAAACTCAAAAATATCCAACTAGCCTAGATAGCAACATACTAACATTCTCTTTTGTATTTATACAATAGTACTCCCTCCGTTCCTAATTGTTAATTTCTTTTTGGGATTTGAACTTTTTAAGAGGACATGTTGGTCCAAATAGCAACTCAAGACAAGGGGTGAATTGGGTATCTCAAATGTAACGCGGATTAAAAAACTAATTGCGAGAATAGAATGAAGAAACAAATATTCGCAACAGATTCAGCAAGCTCCAAACAGATTAACACAGTAGATTGAACAAGCTCAGACAGAACAGAAATTAAGAGCCAAAATAAGGTAGATATCAAATTTCTTCAATTGTTAAGGCATGAGATTCAAATGCAATGATTAATCAATCAATCAGTTACTCCACTTAACTATAGATATATAAGTGATCTAACCGGATTAGCCATGTAATTTAAATACAGAAAATAAAAAGAGTAGGGAAGAGAAAAATTGAACGCAAAGATTTATAGTCGTTCGGTCCGCAATTTTACGTCCTAGCAGTCTACTCCCCAAGTGTCTAACTCGAATTTGTTGCACTATCTTCACTAGTAATTACAATTCTTCTAGTTTTCGCAGTTGCTAGACAACCTTTTACAACGAGTAATCTATCCTCAATTACTCCGACTAATTTTGACTCCGATGCTAGTTACACCTAACCTAACTAGTTATGACTCCGATGCTAATAGCACCTAACCCTCAAATGATTTTCTCTCCAAAACACTCATGATTGGCGTGTGAAATGTGTGCATTTAAGCGCCTGGTTAGGATAGAATTAGCGTGCTTTCAATATGATTTATCCTCATTTTCTAGATAATTTGTGCACGTGGTTGGATTTTGTGCTTGAGCGTATTTTGCAGGTAAATGAGGGATTTTAGCGCTATTTGAAGTTTTTGGAAGGAGGTGCACAAGGGTCGAAGGCGAGTTCGCGCGGAAAAGGTCGAAACCCATCGGGAGCGCTACCCCAAAAGGTTGGAGCGCTCAAGAGTGGAACAAAAGGGATGCCCATATGAACAGAAGGTCCGCGAGCGCTACACCAAAAGTGGTGTAGCGCTACCCTATGGTTAAGAAGAACCGGTCAACGCCGGTTAGCAAAGTCAAAAGGAGGGATAGAGGCTCGGTAGCGCTACCCCATTTCACCTATAGCGCTACCGTGGTGGTTAAGGGTAGCCCGAACGGTGACGTTTTGATGTTTAGAGGTCGGGTTATTATTATTATATTCATTTTAATTGTAAATAGGGATGAGAGGTATAAATACTCTTCCGTAGGACGTGATTAGGGTTCCGAACTTCATACTTTACGATTTTTACTAACTTTTTGGCTGCAGTTCTTCTAGTTCTAGTAAAAGATTCGAGTTTTCTTCAGTTTTGTTCCGGATTTCCAGCAACGGATTGGTGTTTTTGCTTCATTAATCAAATAGTTTCTTCAGCGATTTTGTGGTATCCGTTCTTCTTGCTATTTTGATTATTTAAATATGTTTAGATTTAGGTTTTCTCTTATTTTTGTTATTGCGTTCGTTATAATCATGCGTGAGTAGTCGCATAGGGTGCGGCCGCGGGGCGAAGGCGCCTCGTGGCTAGACTAATTGATGTTTACCTCGGGTTCAATAAAACAGAACGTTTTAAGCAATTTTGGGATACGAAAACTCTTCTAACAAACAAACCCAAGCATCACCGGAATTCGAATGCGCACGGGGTCTGGTGACAGGTGGTGTGCATTTGTTAGGGATACTTTTTCCTATTCTAAAATCAACAAATTGAATAATTGTGGACCGAGTAAACATTGGTTAGGCTAGTTGCGGACGCTGAGTTCCCACGGCTGTACTCTCCTTTTTTAAATTCTTATTTCATTAATTCAGTTGGGTAATTTAGTTAGTTAATCAATCTCATTAAACAAAGGGTGGCTACCTAAGAGCCAGGTTAAACTAGAATTCAACACTTTTGAGTCAGCACCGTCCGTCCGTCTATGTGGTTCGACTCCGGTACTTCCGGATATTGTGCTACACTGGTCGAGAGTTCTACGCTTGGGACGCATCTTTATTTTATTACACCCGATCGGTCAAGCAACTCACAAAAAGATAATCTCTCACGAGAGTATAAATAAGGGTTCACAATTCCCTTTTACAATTATGGCTCAAGAACAACACTCAAATTATGAAAGTATTCAAGAGCACGAAGTTGAGTACACAGATTTTTCAAACAAGCTCTCTGCTGAAACTTTTTTCTTTAAAGTTCTCTCTTCTTTCCTTCTTCCATTTTCTATTTATTCATGGAGAATATAATATTTCAATTCCATCTTAAGCAATTAATCTTCTTCACACAATCTTCAATCCAGCCTTCAATTTTCTGTTAGAGATAGTAAAGCTTCAAGTAATTTTCCATCTTCCTCCTTAATTAATATTTTCTTTCCATAGGAGTCTTTATAGCCAATCAAAAATTAGGAGAAGGTTTGTCCTTAATCTTCCTCCATTTAATTCAAATCTTAACTATTGAAAATAGTGATTTGATGTGGACTCTCTCCTTGTAATTTAATCAAATCCTAAAAATTAAACATTTATCTGAATCAATATCAAATATCATTAAATCAACTACTATATTTTTTATTTAATAATCTATGGTTAGTAATCGTCAAAATCAACAAGGTATTCATAGGAACCTTTGGGCTAATAGAACATGTAATGACTAATGACTACACCAAAATTCAAATTTGATGACATCATTTTCACTATTACCTCTATATTTTATCTTTTTTACAAAAAAAAAAAACTAAGCAAATAATTACAAAGCAGTAAATAATACCGGAAAATACCAAACTTAGGAAGAATGACCTATCTTCAAGCTATAGACAAAATAGTGCAAAATACACCAAAAACACCGTTCAATCAATAGGAAGAACGACTCCTTAAAAGAAGTTTTTTTTTTTTTTTTGAAAAGAAAAGAAAAAAACTGAGAGCGTCAAAATGAAAAGATACAGTTTAAAAAAGTGAAAAGATAAATGTACTTATCAAAAAGAAACCTACAACTCCAAGGGGTTGACCAAGTGATTTTGACGTGAGACTTAAGGCCCCGTTTGATAAGGCTCTTAAGGGTTGGGATTGGATTACTAAGGAGGGGTATTAGCAATACCCTGTTTGATTTCAAAAATGAGGTCGGGATTGGATTCCTTGCTAGTCCGATGGGATGAGCAAAACCCCAAAATGGGGGTATTAGCAATACACCTTGTGACATGGTATTTATAGTCCAATTCCCTCCTTTAACGGCGCAATGACTAAACTACCCTTTTATTTGGATCCTTATAGAGCAGATACTTGATTATGAGAGCTATAGCCACAAATATTAATTATGATTATTTAGGATAAAATGATCAGAAAAATAAGATTTTTGCACCAGTTCAAACGGATAAAAAACTGGAGCACTTTAATTTTTTTACCATATTTTTTAATATATAAAGGCTCAAAAAAAAATTAAGTGCTCCAATTTTTAATCCGTTTGAACATGTGCGAAGATGTTATTTTTCTGATCATATTATTTTAAAGTATCATAATTAATTTTTGTCTCTAGGACTCTCATAATTAAGTATTTGCTATTTATTTGTTATCCTCCAATTTTTGAATAAGGGCAAAAATGGAAATATATACTATTAATCCAATCCTATCCCATGTGAAACAAATATGATATTATTAATCTCATCATCTAATTCCGTGCGAAACAAACATGCAAATTACGAATCTCATCCATCTAATACTTTTAAACAAACGAGGCCTAAGTGTTTACTCTATTCTAAAGTCTCAAGTTTGATTCTTCTTATCAACAACTCTTGTGGCTCCCTCACCCCAGCATAAACATATAAAACGGTTGTGGGATGGGCAGCATGGGCTGTAGGAATTCATCCGAGGTGCACACAAGTTGGCCCTGAACACCCTTCATTACCAAAAAAACGAAGAAGAAAAAACTACACTCCACGTGATAAACCACAATGGAAATCAGATTATGAATTTTCTTTATATAGCACTAATGTTTACCATTTCCTTCAACTGCCAACCTTCCTTCCAAGCTAAGGGTCAAATACATTACATTTGAAAAAACTGAAAATAATCCATTTATTATTCTCTCAGTGCCCTCTGACTAGACCTGCTTTGTCCCACAGCATATCGATCCCCCACTTTCTAAAAGTATCGAAAGGGAAAATGACTAAAAATATTTCCTAAAAGTAAAGTTTAGGAGATGCTTTACCTTTTTGTGCCAGCCCTCCTTATTATTCACACACGCTCTCAAAAAAATCTATTCAATTCAAAAAAAAAAAAAAATCATAGTAGTAACAAAGTGTTTCAATTTCATTTCTTTTCGCAACTAGGGTCTATAACAAAATAGAAATGAAATTGTTTGGCAAATGGTATTTATAAAAAAGCATATTAGGAACCCCCGCACATGCAGCAGAGAACAATTCACATGGCGATATTCTGGAAAACAGAGAAAGGCGATACTCATAAATTAAATCACACAATTTTGAAGTAGTATTTTGGCGCCAAAACGCTAAGACGGTAGCTTTATATTCGTCTATGTTGACATTTCGCTAAAAAAAAAAAAGTACAAGCTTTGAAGCATTTCACTAAAACTATATAGCTCAAATTTTCCTGATCATTCGGTCAAAAGGCTTAATCAAAAGAGATGGGCCACCTTTGATGACTCATTGATTTTCATTGTATAGACTTTAGATGTAGAAACTTCATTTAAGGATCCGGTTCTAAGACAATATATTTGACAATACGTATTTCGAAATTCCACATGGGACCTTTAGGTCCTTCACATAAATGATCGGAACCGTTTAATATATTTAACACATGTTTTTAAGGGATCCCATAAAAATCAACTCATTTGTATATCGGTATGGGTTTGATCGGCTCATTTAGTTGATTCCTGTCAAATTTGACAGGATAAAATTTAATAAGCCGATGAAGCCCTTACCGATATCCAAATGAGTTGATTTTTTATGGGAACCCTTAAAAACATATTTTAAATAAATTAAACGGCTCCGATTATTCGTGTGGGGGCTCCGAAAAATGTATTGACAAATGTATTATCAAATATATTGTCTCTAAAACCGGCCCCCATAAATAGATTAATCTGGTAGGACGTACATTTCAATCAGTTTAGGGTCAACCTCAATCTAGGTTTTTTCCAAGGATGGGCTTGGAAGCTACTGATAGATACATCCCATGAAAATGAAAGTCGGACATGATACATCTGATACCGTTGCATGTTGATATTGTTAATTAAGAATTATTAGTATTATTATTATAGTACTGTTTATCATTAATAACTGTCATTAATTAATTATTATGTGTACTACTATTATCTCTCAATGGATACTTTACTAGAATTATGCAGTGCTCGAAGACATCCAAGCTTTGGTTTATGACACAAATGCAGCTCCACCATATCCTGAGGGTGTTCGCTGAGTACAAAAAACGCATTAAAATTTTGTACTTTTTACATATAATTTGAATTTTTTTTAATATTATCGGCACTGAATTATTCATAAGTTGCCTAAATAATCGAAAATATACTTGAAATTGGGAGTAAGTAAATAATTAATACTCCTATAGCTCAACTAAAACAAAATAAACTAGGCCTAGTAAATTTTCAAAGAAAATAATATGTTCATTTTATATAGAGCTTTGTATACGTAAATAACTAAGGAGGCCAAGGGAAGGGAGAAAAAATAAAAAAAAAGGTCCGGGTCTTTTTATATGCAAGAAAGTTTGAGCATCTCCGACTTATTGTCAATGTAAGTAATTCATTGAGTTAATTAAGAGTTATTTTCTTCATACAATAAATTCTAAAACCTCTTTAAAATAAATGTCAAACCAATGCCTACATCTCGTTTTATTGTTGGAATTTGAATTTATGTGGACGAGACTCACGCAGCTATATGGCCAAACTTAGCACATATTTTATCACACCTCTGAATTAACACACTTTAGCCCATACAATCATTGGATTGGAGGGCCTAAAATAAATCTCTGTCATCTATCCGTGAATTCTTCTAAAAGTTCATTTTTTTGATCGATAAAACAAGAGAAATGATTTTGAGACTTCTGTCACTATTTAGTACTGTAGTAACAACTTTACAGAACTAATTTTACATGTGTGACCACAAAACTTCTAACCAAAAAACGAGGCAGGATGCTTTGTGTCGAAAATTATTGTGCCTCTGTGCCGATGGGATTTTTCGGTCTGTTAGATTTAAAACATAAAAAAAACATTCACAGAATCTAACGGCCGGAAAATCCATCGGCACAGAGACACATGAGTTTTTGAGACAGAGAAAATCGGACCCCAGAAACACCAAAACAGGCTCCCTTCTCTTTTTGCATAAAATTTTGAACGCTTGTATTTACGCGGTCGCCAGCCCCACACAGTCCCTTTTCTATCTTTTCCTCCTCTGTTTTATTCATTGTTTTGATTGCAAGATACCATGGGGAAGGTATATCCTGGAGTCCCCCCCAATCTCTCTCCCTTTAAAAAAAGTTTCCACTCGAACAGATAAAAGTTGATCCCATGTCATTTTCATTTTCTTATCATGCTTTCTTTGTTTGAGTAATCAGCATATTGAAGAAGCTAATTCAAGAGTTCAATCAATAAAGAAAAATAAGTGCGACCGCCGGCGCGAATATGTACTAATAATTATTTGTAGGACGAAGTTCCTGATCGGTATAGTTCATCTTGGGTTCAGTCTGGTCCAGTTTGAGTGTTTTTTGGATTTTCTTTTGGGTGTACACAATAACGATCGATATCGTTTCATCTTGTAAAAATCATCAACTAAATATTCACGTGAAAAGACAGTTTGATTGCACATCAATAGCCTCATCAACACCGTAGATTTGTGTGAGAAAAAATGCAGGACAAAAATATAATTGGAAACTTAAACAATCCATTTTCTTCATGCATAAATTTGTGTTATATCGTAGAGTTATCGGCGATCGATCAAAACTAGTTTTTTTTTGCTTGAATAAACTAACGTAGGATTTTGATTATTGTTTTGGGTAAAAAAGGATCCCATAAACTCACCAAACTGAACCAGACTGGACAGGAGCTTCGTCCTCAACTGTGAATCTCTTTTGAAAATCTAAACTCGCCCAATTGGTTGGATTTTAACCTATGTTTTGTTGGATTAAGGTTCATCACTTGATTGTAAGTTCATAACTAATCCCCCAAGGGTTAAATAAGAAGCCAAAAACAGTGCCAAAAAAGTGTACAGGCTCCAGCAGTGGAGAATATCCTACTTTAATGCCCCTTACAAAAATAATTACTTATTTACAATTTTCAAGTTTAAAATTTGTAACAGCATGAGCGCATTATTGAGTTTGAGGACTATCTGACCAAGTTGGAGGGCAGCAGTCAACGTTGTAGCGGTACCACTGGTTGTTGGTGACCTTTAGGCATCAAAGACTTGACGAAGCACAGCATCCAACTAACAGTAGCCAGTAGGTGGATACACAGTATCAGAGATCTTCAAAAATGAATGATTCTGCCTAAAAATACCCTTGAAAAAGACACACAAAAAGTTAAAGCAAATTCTCATTTTCTGAAACCTTTTCCTCAAGTTTCCACTTCATTGATTGAATTCCGGTGAGGCGATCATCATCATTCGTTCCTTTCCCCCCTTCCATAATTCCATGTCCCTTTCGTCTGCTTCACCAAAACCGCATCAATCTGGACTATCCAATACAGTGACTTTTAGACGGCCCAAATAGGCTTCCCAAGCACTTCAGACACCACGTGAGGACGGCTATGGGGTACCCACCCTACACTCTCTCTTCAACATACTGTCATACTTTCTGTCTTCTTACTCCAAAATAACCCATCTCATCCTCAGCCTACTATTCCCTTTCCCTCCTCATCTTCTCCACCATTTCTGTCTTTTTCTTTTAATAATTCCAATCCCCCCTCACTCACTCTCTCTCTCTCACACACACACACCAAATTCCAATCAAACCAAAGCACCACCGGAGTCACTGCCGACGGACCACAGGCCGCCCAACAAATGGCCAAACTAGTAGTCGAAGTCCTGGACGCAAGCGATCTGATGCCCAAAGACGGACAAGGCTCCTCAAGCCCGTTCGTGGAAGTGGACTTCGATCAACAGCGACAAAGAACCCAGACAAAGCCCAAAGATCTCAACCCCCAGTGGAACCAGCCCCTCGTTTTCAGCATCGCCGACCCCTCCCAACTCCCCAACAAGACCCTCGACGTCGTCGTCTACAACGACCGGAAGGGCGCCGACGGCCACCACAAGAACTTCCTCGGCCGCGTCCGCATCTCGGGCTGGTCCGTTCCTCCGTCCGAGTCCCAGGCGGCGGTCCAGCGGTACCCGCTGGACAAGCGCGGCCTGTTTTCGCACATCAAGGGCGACATCGCTCTCAAGATATACGTGGTCGAGGGGCCGCAGAACCAGTTCGGCCCGCAATCGGAGACCCAGAACTCGAAAAAATTCGAGAACGGATTCGAGAACAGAGAGGCGCCGTCCCTGTTTGAAGAAAACAATGCCAAGAAAGTTGATGAGCGTGACGAGTACAAGGCTTATGAGGATGAGTACAAGGCTTACGAGGACGAGAACAAGAAACAGAAGAGCAAAAAGAAGGAAAAAGAAGTGAGGACTTTTCACTCCGTTGGAACCGGGCCTGGGCCCGCTCCTGCTCCCGCGCCTGGTCCGCCGCCTGTACAGGCGACAGATCCGGTGCCGCGAACTGATTACGCTCAGGCAGGCGGGGGCGGGCCGGGGCCCGTATTTCAAATGCAGGGTCCGGGGATGCGACCGGAATTCGGGTTGACGGAGACGAGGCCGCCGCTGGCGGCGCGGATGGGGTACCGGACCGGCGACAAGACGGCGAGCACTTACGACATGGTTGAAAAGATGCATTACTTGTATGTGAGCGTTGTGAAGGCTAGAGATCTTCCTGTGATGGACCTATCAGGGAGTTTAGACCCTTATGTGGAAGTGAAGCTTGGGAATTACAAAGGAGTCACCAAGCACTTGGACAAAAACCAAAGCCCTGTTTGGAACAAGATTTTCGCATTTCCGAAAGAGAATTTGCAGTCCAATGTGATTGAAGTAACCGTGAAGGATAAGGACATCGGGAAAGACGATTTCGTGGGCAGCGTCTTCTTCGATATAACCGATATCCCTATCCGGGTTCCGCCGGATAGTCCCTTGGCTCCCCAGTGGTATAAACTGGAGAACAGAAAGGGAGAAAGAGTTAACAGGGGAGAGATCATGCTGGCTGTTTGGATGGGCACTCAGGCCGACGAGGCCTTCCCGGAGGCCTGGCATTCTGATGCCCACGACATCAGCCAGCAGAGCCTCACCAACACGAGGTCGAAAGTGTATTTCTCTCCCAAGCTTTATTACCTCCGCGTTCATGTTATTGCGGCTCAGGATCTTGTCCCGGGCGATAATAGTCGCATGCCGGATCCTGTTGTTAAGGTGCATCTTGGGCACCAGCTCCGGGTGACCCGGCCTTCTAGGGTCCGGCATGTGAACACGGAGTGGGATGAGGAACTTATGTTCGTCGCTTCTGAGCCTTTTGATGAGTTCATGGTTATCAGCGTGGAGGACCGGATTGGACCGGGGAAGGACGAGGTTTTGGGGAGGTTGATTGTGCCGGTAAGGGAGATACCGCATAGGATGGACACCGTAGGGCAGAGGATGGACACTGCGAAGATCCCGGAGGCCAGGTGGTTCAACCTACTTAAGCCTTCTGTGGCGGGGGAATTAGAGGGGGAGAAGAAGAAGGAAGCCAAGTTCTCTAGCAAAATTTACCTTCGCCTGTGGCTGGATGGCGGTTACCATGTGTTGGATGAGTCCACCCACTTCAGCAGCGATCTGCAGCCGTCCTCGAAGCATTTGAGGAAGGCCAGCATTGGGATCCTCGAGCTCGGGATACTTAGCGCCCGGAACCTCTTGCCAATGAAGAGCGGCGGGATGACAGACGCGTACTGTGTTGCCAAGTATGGGAATAAGTGGGTTCGAACCCGAACGCTTCTTAACACACTCCATCCGCGTTGGAACGAACAATACTCTTGGGAAGTTCACGACCCGTGTACGGTGATCACGATTGGTGTTTTCGACAATTGGCACGTTAACGGGAGTAGAGAAGACGGGAGAGATCAGAGGATCGGGAAGGTGCGGGTTCGGCTATCGACTTTGGAGACTAATCGGATTTATACCCATTTTTATCCGTTGTTGGTCCTTACACCGTCGGGTTTGAAGAAACACGGGGAGCTTCACTTGGCGCTTCGGTTCACTTGCACGGCTTGGGTGAACATGGTGGCGCAATACAGCAAGCCGTTGCTTCCGAAAATGCATTATGTCCAGCCGATACCAATTAGGCACATCGACTGGCTTCGCCACCAGGCAATGCAGATAGTGGCGGCGAGGCTGGCTAGAGCCGAGCCGCCACTCAGACGAGAGATCGTCGAGTACATGCTCGACGTGGATATACACATGTGGAGCCTCAGGCGGAGCAAGGCCACCTTCCACCGCATAATGTCCCTCCTGTCGGGGGTCTTTGCCGTTTGTCGATGGTTCAACGATGTCTGCATGTGGAGAAATCCGATCACCACGTGCCTTGTTCACGTCCTGTTTTTGATCCTGGTCTGCTACCCGGAACTGATTCTGCCCACCATTTTCCTCTACCTGTTTGTGATCGGGTTGTGGAACTACCGGTTCAGGCCGAGGACCCCGCCTCACATGGATGCAAGGATGTCACAAGCGGAAAACGCCCACCCCGATGAGCTCGACGAGGAGTTCGATACCTTCCCCACATCTCGGCAACCAGATATGGTGAGGATGAGATACGATCGGTTGAGGAGCGTGTCGGGGAGAATTCAGACGGTGGTCGGGGATCTGGCAACACAAGGGGAAAGAGTTCTGTCAATACTTAACTGGAGGGATCCGAGGGCAACGGCTATCGTCATCATCATCTCGTTGTGCTTGGCTGTGTTCCTATATGTGACTCCATTCCAGGTCGTTGCTGTGCTAATCGGGCTGTACTTGCTTCGACACCCGAGGTTCCGAAGCAAGATGCCTTCGGTACCTGTGAATTTCTTCAAGAGATTGCCAGCCAAATCAGATATGCTTCTATGACATGGAAATTAGTATCAACCCTTTATAGATAAGTATATTATTTTTGTGTAAATCAGAGAGATGGGTTTCAAGCAAATAAGACCAGTAAGATTATAGCAGCCTATGGAACATAAGGGAAAGCATTAAGAATGTGAATTCCACACCCCCCCGAAATAAGCCCCCAACATCCTGTGTATTGTTCAATTATATGTATTGTAGAGACCACTCCTTTTGACTGTTCATTCCAAATTTTGTGAAATGATTCATGAGATGAGAGTTTTCTCTTTGGTTCGATTGTCGTAAAGCAAAGACAGAAAACACCAGCCAGCAGCAGTTGCTTGAAGGAATGCTGTCAACAAAAAGATTTGGATTTGCAAACTAGCAAAATGAAAAGAGAATAGAAGCTGGGGGACAACATCAAAAAGGGCAAAAAAAAATTGGGCCAGCCTCGCCGCAAGCGAAAGCTTGTGCGAAATAGCTGTCGAAGGGGGTTCCGGTTTGCGGTGTGATCAGTGGCATAGGTTTTGGATTGCCCAAAGAAAAAGCCTTGAAAACAAGGTATGTTTTCATTATTCAAACTAGTCCATCAGTTAGTAGCAAACAGGCTCTAATTTCTGAACTAGGCAGAAACTGATGTGTTTGGTTCAGAGTTGAGAATTAGTTCTCTCAGTTGGTTGGTAGATATGAAAAGTATATTCTAAAAAGTTCATTTTAACGAAATAGAACTCATTTTTAATGAAAGACAGAAATGATGTTTTTCATAGTTGGTGAGACCCAGGTATAGGGAAGTAGAATAATACCACATTCACAAATGAATCTAAATCTGGAAGGGGCGGCTGCTGCGAGCAAACACAACAGCATGTAGCTGTGCACCAATTCACTGTCCGTCTCGACAACCAATGGTTCGAATTTTAAAGAAACTCTTCCGGCGAAGTTTAAAATCCGGACCGTCCAAAACACTTTTGGACAGTGAGATTGCGCGCTGCTGTGATTTGCTCACAACAGCCCCCCTGCTCCCTCAAAATCTGCACAAGTTGTCACTATGGTACTATTGCCAACCACCTTGAACAAATTTAGGTGAAAAAAAGATCACAATTAGATCAGAACCAAGCTATGAAGTGCAGTAACATATGTAAAGCACACGAAATTTTGAATTCAGTCATGAACAACATGATGGTTGGTAGATGGGCCCCTCATTGTTGCAAATATTTCTGGAATGAAACAAGTCACAATTTCTTCCCAGATCTGGAATTGAAACAAGGATATGCTGGAAGTTAAGGAAAATTTTTGCTCCCCACTTTCTTAAGGATAGCAGCAAAAATAGTAAGGCAACCGAGACTATGCTGAATTCGATCTTTTATAAGCTACTTGGGCAGCATACTAAGGTTAGAGCGAAACATATGAAATAGTAAATATCGTAAGGCAGATGTTGCAGGGGTAGCAAACCGCACGGCACACGAATTGGTTTTGGAAGATATGGCATTAAAAGTAGAGCGGGTCGTCTTTCATATCAAGCCATTGAAGCAACGCATCGGGCAGACAGACTTGTACGGTTATTTTCCTATAGATTAGACTGCAAACTTATCACGCAATCCCTTCATGCTGCAATACATACATGTGTTTGGTCCGCTCATAGAAAAAAATTGGGTACTACTTATGGCTCAAATTCCCTCGCAAGATGGGATCGGAAGGACTCACTATAATTCTCAATGCTTACTCAACGAAGGACTCGAATTTTTTTTTTAATAACCCAAGTGTCCTGCCAACTTACTTGCATCTCAGCTAAGCTTGGGGTCCTATCCTACCATGTATGAAGTTTCTTACAATTCTTCAAGCGGTATTCAAGTGATGACTTTAGTGTGTATCTAGATTCATTCCGAAGAGGTTGTGTTTTGAAGGGAAAAAAAAAATATGTTGGCTGCTTTAAATAGAGATGGCCTCCAAATTACCACCTTCTCCACCGTATCATCATCCTCGAAAATTTGTTCAATAAGTTGAGCAAATGCTTCCCCGAACACCCTCCTTTTTCTTCCTTGCATCCAAGGGATCCAGATGATAGAAGACTGAAAACTGACTCCTCTCTTTCTTGCACTCGAGGATTTTCACCAGTTCATCCAAGCACCAGGCAAAAGCAGCGTAGTTCCTCGAGAGAAAACGACAATGGCAAATCTCGATTCCTCTTGTAAGAGTTCCGATGATAGTTCTTGTCATCTCTCAAGTTGTACATCATCCTTGAAGTGGAAATCCATACCTGGAGCCGCAAAGAGATGGTCAGTTAAGTGCTTGCGTGTGTCTTCAGCTCTCAAGTTCAAGAAGACATCACCTCCAAAGTTCAAGAGACATCATATATCCATCGAGATAGCGTATAAGAGGAAGAAGAAGCTACTTCAATGCTTTTTGAAAGCATGGCTAACTTATTAGCCTATTCCTATTACCAACTCCTGGATAGTAGAAACCGAAGAAAAAAGAACAAAAAAACTGCTGTTTATTAGATCATGGAATTTCAAGTTATCTCCTCTTCCTCTTCACAATCCACAACAATTTTTGCATCAGTAAACTTCATAGCAAGAAGTTCTCACAGAGAAAAGGGAAAGAAAAAAAAAATTTGACGGCACGAAATGAAATTAGTACTGAAAAAAAATCATCCAAATAGATCCTTACCCAGACCATATAATATTACAAACCACAATTAAGTACGCAATCCAGAACCAAACCCCACAATTAGACAATTAAATGATGTTTTACCTAAACAAAAACATTCCTGAGATCCCCTTAGTTCCAACCTCATGCTCAAAACCAAGAACTAACTCCATCCCCTCTGTAGACTCTGTGCTATATCCGCACTTCATACAGTGGAAAACTACTTAGACCTATCTTAACACTACTACAATGTGTTCGGAAGATTTTCCGGCAACTTCTGCTCATTCTGGCTTGAAAATAGTGGCTCTGGCAAGATCTACCATATGAATCACATTTGAGCAAGCATGAAAAACATTTGAGACAATCTGTTTAAGCACAATGTCGTTTTAAGCATGATTCTGTGGAAGAAATGTAAGAAAAGGAGGTAATCTCAATATTGGAGCCAATTTAAACCTCTCAAACTAAGGACATCGAAACACATGAAACAATTCCAGATGCTTGTGATGTAAGAAGAAATTACTATGCTTTGAGCTAGACCTCCTGATGATTTCATCACCGAACCGGCGAACCGCAATGCTTAGTACGAAACTCAGAGACAGGTGAGCTCACAAACAGCCTACAATAGCAATTTATAACATTCTGGTTCCATTTGACATACGAAAACAGTGGGGAAGAAACAAAGACGGATAAAGATAGCTATACCAGACTGCTTGACATCCATTTTACGGTCCAGAGTTGCTTCTCTTCCTAATATACCTTTAGGGTCTCCTTCCAAAGATAAAGTGGTGCGAGAGAAGTAGAGTGGTTTCACAAAATTAGTAGGTGGGAGTGGAATGGATATGGCAATTCACTTCAAAGAGGGGAGGTTAAACAAAGTCCGATGTGCAACCTATTGGGGAGAGAGGGCTGGGGTCAAGAGATTAAGCTTATTAAATAAAGTTCTCTGTCTCTCAAATTTTAACCCAATCAAAAATCGTTCTGGGGAATGCCTTTGGAGACTTTCCGACGGGATGCGTGGTCATTGGTCAATTGGCATTGAACATCTTGTGAGGGGTTGATGTGCTCGCCCCTGGAAGGGTGGGCATCAAGGAGGCCTTGAATGAATTTTTGAAGGTGGCTTGCCTTAAGGTCAGCAAGTGGAAAGATATGTTTTCTCTCTACGCTTTGAAAGGAATGGTCCTTCCTACCTTGTTTTGTTGATTTAGACAAGGTCTTCCCATTTTGCTAGGTTCCTCTACTGATGTTATAAATTTTCATCTACGTTTTCTTTGAAGCATGGTGCATAGTGGAAAGACGCCAACCACATATATATGATCAAAGTGATGAAACACAAAAATCATCCATAAGCCAAAAGCTAAAAATCTCAGAAAAGTCTGTGTACCCCTCTGTACATCCTCGAGTCCTTTTATTCCTTCTTCTCTACAAGCACCACATTGTCCAAAGGGGTGACATTCTCCAAGCCTTTTTGGTGGCATGCAAAAGACCAAGAAAATAAACTGTATTTTTGAAGCCAACATAACCCAACTTACGCCGAAAATAAGAAAAAAGAACTTCAATTCCACTTCGCAATCAAGCAAGACATGGTCCACTGACTCATCCCCTTCCTTCCAAATGCAGCACCAATAAGGCAAAAGAACAGCCTTCCTTCCAAATTATCAATGGCCAGAATGGAATCTTATGCGTCATCCTACTTTGCTAGGGACACCAGTCTTATAGTTTTCATTTTCAAAATAACTTGAAATACATATGCACAAAAAACAAGCAACACAAAAGAAGATAGATTGAAAACTAGAAAACAAAAAAACTACAAGCACAAGATCAACAGAAAAGACAAAATAATTAGTTAAAGTTCTTCGCACTTACCATTTTTCACCTGTCATATCTGCATTTACCTAACCAACAAAAAAAGGAAGCAAAGATTAGATCATTAGCCGCTCTTAGAGTATAAGCAAGGAATAGAAATGGGGATGGATTATTACCTAAGCGGTACCTTTAGTCAAGTAGGTAATCACATTTAGCGGCAGATTTAAGGTAGAACATGAAGGTGCTGTCAACTTTAGGTGCTTCAACTTACGAAATGGAGAAGGACGATTGTTAAGAGAATCAGAATCCCTTGCAAGAACCTTATCAATCACAAACAAGCAAACACACAAGACACACATTAATCGGATTTTGGACTAAAAAACTGAGCTCCTGTGAAAACAGATTTAGTGTCAGAGGAAATAAAGTTGTCTTTTTTAATCAGTGTCAAAGGAAATAAAGTTTCTGATGTTGCACATAGATATTCCTTAGTATGCTGTTGTACATGAGAGTGGGGTGGTATAGGACTATTACAAATGTCAGACCAAGGGATTCAGCATAAATGTTTTAGTCTAGGAAATCTGATTCGTACTCGTACAATAATGAATGGCATGTTTAGATGGAACATCTTAGTGCATGAAAATGAACACTACCATGGGAGTAATGGTACAAAAGGAGTCTTAACAGTTCCGTTGAATACAAAATGAGTCACTTGATTTAGAAATTTCCCAAGGCTAACATTTCTCTTGAGTAGAATTCTCTATCTGTATACCCACAGGTAGGCCAACTACTTCTAAGATTATGACACTTTTGATGATCAATAGTACTGCATATCTGAGTTTAGATAATCAAGTTAATTTTTAACTACAATGGAAGTTCAACAGATCAATGACTTCTGATGTCATTATGTTGCACAAATCAATGACTTCGTGAAACGTGCAAGAACGGCAAAGATCCATGCTTATATGATTGACCATCTCAAGAGAGAAATGCCTATGCTGTGGAAAGCTAAAGCTCAAGAGAGATTGATCGATAATTTGGAAGACGAGTTCACAAAGGTACTCTATCTCTCATGCTAAGACCATATTATGTAATCTCATGTTATTGGAACCCAAATTAATTCAGTGATGCGTTATCTTTCCCTTTGTTTCTCGTTTTTTTATATGCAAAAGGAGCATCATTTACCGGCTGGCAATTTCTGGAATGTTGAGCACTTTAGGCACCATTGAGAAGTTGAAGCTGAAAATGGTACAAGCTGTTGATGACATGCTTGGCAATGATATACCAGAAGTCCTGAAAAAAAGCCTTTAATTGTAGCCAAATAAAGAAATAAAGCCTTTAATCGATGGGCTTTCTTAAATTCTTCAAGAATCATTGCCAAGTATTTCATCAACAGCTTGTACCATTTTCGGCTTCAACTTCTCAATGGTGCCTAAAGCGCTCAACATTCTGGAAATCGACATCCAGTAAATGATGCTCCTTTTGCATATAAAAAATGAAAAACAATGGGAAAGATAACGCATCATTGAATTAATTTGGGTACCACTAACGTGACATTACATATGTGAGAGAGTACCTTTGCAAACTCGTCTTCCAATTTATCGATTAGTCTTTCTTGAGCTTTAGCTTTCCTTAGGATAGGCATTTTTTTTTCTTGAAATGGCCAATAGTGTAAGCGTGAATCTTTGCCGCTCTTGCAAATTTCACGAAGACATTGATCCGTGCAAAACATAATGACATCTGAATTTAGAGAATCAAGTCATAGTAACATTTCGTTGTGTCGAGGAATCAAGCTAGATGCTCTAATAAATTTAGCATAGTGTGGCTCTTTAAGGTCATAATCTAGGCGTAGTTTGCTCGCCTTGACGTGATGGCTACATGTGTTTTTGCTGACTATTTTCTGTACGCGAAAGTATAAAGGCTGTAACCTTCTACTATTTTCCGAACAAGTGGAGCTTTTGTCAAGCCTTGGAGGGACCAAATTCTAAAGCAAATAGTAAATTTTGATTAGAACGACCACGTTGATGATTATGGTTTCTTAAGATCAAGGATTGTGATGCATGAAGCTAATCATGGAGGAGCCTAAAATCATGATGCTTGAGTCTTCTTTGTACCGGTGGAGCATGGGTGAAAATACAGGAACCAAAGCTGTATTCTACAGTTTTACTACCTTCTTTCTTGACTTGACTGGTTGTGAAAAGTCTAAAGGACCATCCGAAAAGCATCGCATTTTTGTCATTTTTCCACTAACGAAAGATAAGAGGAATCAATGTTGTAATTCTCGCAAAATAACATCATCTCCAAGACCCTCTAGATCTTCTAAAACCTGATAGGATCATCATTTAAGTCTTAACACCCAACTCTCCTAAGAGCTACTCCTACAAACAAGGCCATCAGAATCACCAAGTATGAGCCAACTGCCAACTACCATCACTTGCCAGTCCCTTATTCACTGCATTATCCTGGTCCCTCTATTAGCATCACCTTCTAATAGATATGCTGATTTCCACCAATGTTATTGTCATACACAAAAAGAGAACCATTATCCTCAAAGGCCAAAAGATATGCTAGCTCAAACCTCGTTTAATGACGTGGACACTAAAGTTAAGCATGTAACATCAACCTCAGAAAGGGTAATGACAAACCAATAAAAGTACCTAAAGGGTATGAAAAGAATGACGAAAAAGTACAAATTACCTGAACGGTTTTCATAGACAATGTTATAGAATTTGCTTCTCGAAGCTGTTCAAGCATGTTGATCAGATTGAGTGGGCTACTTTGCATGATAATATCTTCATCTTGTGTTGTGATCCCAGTGCAAGGTATGGGACTTGTCCCACATTGGGAGTATGGGCTCTCGGTGGGGGTTAATAAGTCCTTGGGCACCCTTCCCTCATCAGCTAGCTTTTGGGGGCGAGTTCTACCCGGGGGCTTGTTACATTGGTATCAGAGCCAGGCTCCTCCCTGACGAGGCCACCACGGGATAGTCAGAGGTGCCGAGAGGGGCGACCTGCCGTCGTGGGCGTCGGCTCTAAAGGGGTGGGGTTTTTTGTGATCCCAGTGCAAGGTATGGGACTTGTCCCACATCGGGAGTATGGGCTCTCAGTGGGGGGTTAATAAGTCCTTGGGCACCCTTCCCTCATCAGCTAGCTTTTGGGGGCGAGTTCTACCGGGGGGCTTGTTACATCTTGTTCATAATAAAACCGTGGAGCCACCAGGTCCACGTTTACATTCTGAAGACAAGGGAGACTCGTCGCGGAAAAGACAGTCAAAATGCATCCTTCCAACTTGAAGGATGTCAGTCTAGGTGCTGAAACTAAAATCTTGGGGCCGTAATGGCCACCATCCTCGAGAGTTAAACAGACTAATTCCAGGTTCCTAAGATTAGGAGCAGTGATATGCAAACTTTCTACGTTTAACTCATCCAAAATCAATGTTTCCAAGTTTTGAGAGTTCCGAACCGTCTCCTCAACGAAAGTGGCACCATCATGCATACAATTACTGAGATGCAGGGTCTTTAACGCGGGTAATCGCAGCGGCTTGTCCGGTGGCGTACTGATGTCCTCACAGTCCATTTCAAGGCTTACAAGTGATTCAATGATCGGAAATCTCAAGGGTTTTGGATATGTGGTCCCCGAGAGTAGCAATTCTTTAGCATTGTGTTGAGAGGCATAGCGTATGCAGTTTTTTACAAGAGTTGGACCCAAATCATAATTAGACCGTAAGTAGAATCGGGAGACGTTCGAGGTGTCTCTGAGGGACAAGACCTGCTTCACAAAATGTGCGAATTGACGTGAGTTGTCACTGCACCCATCTGTACCCAGAAATTGGAAGTAATCGAAGTCGAGAGAGGTTAGGGAAATCCAAAGGTACCTCCATCTGTTTGACAAAACGCAGGTCTGAACGGCGGATCTGGTATTGATGGAGGGGAGTATTTTGTGAAGAATGGAGTCAGGTAAGCTGCTGATTATGTCTTCTTCTTCCCCTAGTATTTTCCTTTTCTTCTGACACCTCCTCTTACCATATATAGCCAAAGGCTAGTTTATGAAACAGTAGCTAGCCACATCAATACTGTGTACAAAGGTTACCTTCAACATTCAACAGAGAGCAACTGATCAATAAGTGTGTGTCCAATTGCCTCTTTCTTTTTTGGCTACATTGGTGAAAATGATACCCGTAGTTCTCTCTCCGCCATATCAGGGAGAGGGTACTGAGAGCTAGCTTTCGTGTCAACTAATCAGACATTTCTATGTTTAAAGAGTCCCTACCACAGTTGCACATGACATGTTACATTCAAGAATCTTTTTAATCGAGAAGCGCTTAAGGAGCAGTTAAGCCAATATTTGGCAAGTCTAATGAACAAACAAGACAGCGGATCAAAAAAAAAATGAACAAACAAGACAGATTCTCTAAGGCTCTTCCAAAGGAGAAATATTGGTATTGTAGAGAAGCATTCGGTTGGCCTGCCTCTGGTATTTACCAATGTCCTGAAATATGAGACGACAGACATGACCGTCTTTGAGAAGTACTTACCATATCAAATGCTCATGGAACAGAAACTCTATCCGCGATTCTTCATTCACCAATGCAGAAAATGCTGCAGTTTCCCATTTCTACTATGAGGCCGGAAAGTTTTTTTCGCAACAGGTCATCACAAAGTGAATATTCATCATGCTCATGGAGAGTTTTAACCGTACCCAAGGGTGGTTACTAACGTGGGCTGCTATTTTCAGAGACTTCGTCCTCTCCCTTCTTTTTTTGCAGCAGAAAAATACAGAGATCTAATGTTGGTGTCAAAACCTCTCTCTTCTGGTTGTTTTGCTTACTACTGAGGCTAAAACAACAGCCCACAAAAGCCTAAAGAAAGGGGTCGACAATTCATAAAGAGAGAAAAAGAAATAAATTGAACATCCATATAATAAAGATAAAACATTTTGGGATATCATAAAGCTCAGTTTTTAATGAAAGGAATGTTAGAGGAGAATGAAAATCTAATTTCGACTACAATAGCGAAGTGATGTTTTTTTTTTATAGCATATCCAATCCTAAATCATATTTTGAGATTGACTCTTATGACTGGCAATTTTGTGAAGAGTTCTATTTGCCTTAATTTCCAGAATGATTTGCTTGCATGTTCAACGGATTTCCATTATCTTTGCGAATGATTATGTCTCTACTGTGATCTGGAACTGTTTGCCATCCTCTTCAAATCTTCTTTTAGTAATTGTCCGCTATGGGACATATTCAAGAAATTACTGTCCTGGCATACGAGATGAGTTGTTCTGATCGCATTGCGAGACGTACCGGAGTGGCCAACAACTAGATGAGACTGGTTAAGAAGACACTGGACCGTAGCACCTCCCAATGAAGGGTGATTGAAATTGCGAGGGACGATTCTTTATATTGAACATTTTTGGTAGCCATATTTGCTGGGCTAGGGCATGCTCTCCCTTCCCCCCATTTACTTCACATATCAAGTACACTCAATAAGGAGAGATGAGAAATCTCCCACTTGTTAAAATTTTTGGGGGCAGCGAAAGAAACAAAGATGTTTTCAGAGATGTAGAACAGAGCCCTACAAGGCTCCTGCTGAACTAGAACTTTACGAGAGAACCTTACTAGTATGATATGAATTGAAGATACCTCTGAATTATATCGATATGTAAAACCATAACATAAAATGTCCTTTTAGAGGACTACATAGGTGAATTAAGAGAATGAATCACTAGTCCTTAGAGAACTTTACATGATCTCCCAATTAATGTGATAAAACTAAATATTATCATGTATCTTACTAGAGATACATGCATCCCCAATTAATAAGAAAATTATGGATTACAAGTTCCAACACCACTCTCCTCGTCAATATTCTTAGACTGCGGTAGCTCACAGATACTAGATCTAGTCATGGCAATGGTTTCTCGGGCTTTTGAATAGCAACAGCGACGGCATCCATCTTAATTACAGCGGTTACTGCTGTATAGGAATGGGCTTCAACTTGTTGCGGATGATTTCTCCACCCACATCCACGAGCGAATCTTAAGATCCAACAATGCAGTTTATATATCGCGTCTTTTCACTTTTATATATCTTGGTTTCATTTTCTTGAATTTGCTCGGACCTTTGGGTCAAGTGTATTCTCATCTTTCGCTTTTGAAGAAAATGTCCCTAGCTAGCTTGTTAAATGATTTCCGTGTTAAAAAAAAGTTTGTTAATTGACGTTGGAAGCTGATCAACAAAGAAGGGATCACGAACTCAAAGGTTCTGTTTGGAACTTAAGGAAAAGAAAGGAAAATAAAATTAAAATTTTTTCTCTTCTATTGTTGGTTGGAAGAGAAAGAGAGAAAGAAAATAAAAATTTCAAGTTTAGTGAATAGTAAATTTTCCTCCCTTTTTCCTCTCATTTTCTGCCCATTTTCCTTAGGTTCCAAACAGAGCCAAAATGTAGTATGTAGGTGAAAGGAAATTCCTGATACTAATTATGTTGTCCTTATTTCATGTCCGTGGGTTAATCTGTTTGTTTTGAATCTTTCGACATATGAACCCCAGCTAATAAAGTTTGACTCTGAGTCACATAATTCGCGTGTGCGTACGTGAGCAGGAGCGCAAGCGCGACTGTGAGAGCATCTTTGAAACACATACCAAGCTACTAAAATCCGTATGAATAAGTATTGAGAGCGCGAGCGCAGTGCAATCGGACTGATGATCATTTTTAGCCGCGGTAATATTTCCTCCCATGTGAAAGTAGTGACATCGGAAGGCAAAGCTATATGTAGATGGTGGGGCATGCGCGAACCCCACCCATGTTTCAAATAAAAAACAAATTGCGTTTACGTGATACGATTAATTAGCCACTTACCGGTATCCAACCGAATTGATTTTATAATTACTAAAGGAAAGATAGTGATAGAAAATATGAACGGTTTAATTTCGATAATATAATGTTATCTTAATGAATTTTATTAAAGATCAGAATTGAACCAGCCCTTTGCTCTTTCTTAACAAAAAAAATAAAGTCCAAAACAAAGCTCCAATGTATGATTTTACACTAAATTAAACTTCATTTTGTATACTTTTACGTTCAACATACAACACAAATGGACTCCCATCGAACAACACCACCCAAAATTCAAATCGTGGCTCCGTCCTTGCTGACATCCATGTGCTCCTTTATAATGGGTAGGCACATTTGTTGAGTTGGTGTACATCATTGCGTAACGTAAGTCACAAGAGCGCGAGCTACCATACGTAAAAGCTTCTTTCAAAAATATCTCAAACTCGTTAAATTCTCAGGAGCGATGAGCGCAAACGTAGAGCGAGGAGCGGCTCCCTCCGGTGATTGCAGACTATACTTTCATGTATGCCTGAGCTTTTAGGGTTAGAGCCCGGATGGACAACTCCATCCCTGAGTTTATAATGGTCAATTTACCTACCACAATAGAGGGGTATTTCTAAGACTATGCCTTCCCTCATGAACAGGAAATCGATAGAGCAATGCTTGGATAGTAGTACTATCAAATCAGTCTGTTGATATCTCCATTCAACTTATATTCATAGAGCAAACATTTGTCATAATGCTCATGCAATGGGGATCTTATCACAAAATTAAAAGACTAGAAATCATATCCATTCATTACATTTATACCACAATTGCAAATTAAAGGATCTATAGAAACCGTCAGGCCTCACCTCGTAGTAACAATTATGACCATAGAGCTTCCACCAGCCACAGAAGTCCTCGATTTTGCGATCGTAAACAGTAAAAACTGTAGCGGGCCGATCACAGATGTTCGCATGGCGCGGACCTGGCCTGCCATGAACCGATCACAGGTCTCGTGCACGGCAGGCCGACAATAACTCGTCGAGTATTTTCGCTTTGCCTCAGGCTCGGCAGCGGACAGACCCGCGCTCGGATTGTGTCGTCGGCAGAGTTCCCAGCGACGTCGCCTCCCTCAGTAAACGTATGGCCAAGCCCGGCGTTACCCGCGGTCGGCTACCTTCAGAGCACGGCATGCAGCCGACGACGGCTGGCTGTAAAGCCACGCGTCCTGCCACGTGCAGAAGCGGTTACAACAGAAGATGATCACGGGCGCACATGGGTGTGCCAGCTCAGCCCTAAAAACGGTTATCAGATCTATTCCTCGACGTCACTATGATGTCACTTGGCCCGTGGAAGGCACGCGATCGTACTTGGAGGGCAAGTCAGAAGGCACTATAAATACCTAGTGATGGTAACCCTAACAGGTACACATGACTCAATACTCACACTTACTCTCTCCAGAGCTTTCTGCTTCCTCTCGGCGCTATACTCATCCTCCCGCCGGAGGGCCTTGCCGGGACAACCCCCGGCCAGGTCTTAGTCGTGCGTTCCTTGTGCAGGCTAGGAGAAGAAAGCTAGCCCACCATCGAACCACATACGAAGGATCGAGGACCGGAGGATCACGGGCCACACAATTGGTGAACCCGACGTGAAACCCTTCTGATCTCAGCGGCTCTCTCCACCTCCAAACTTCCCTCGCTCCTCCGTAAGACAGCAACCAAACTACTCACCATGGGCGGAGACATAGCGGACGCCACCATCTCAGGGGCCAAAGACGCAGGTGGAAACGTCAATTCCACACCAACCGTCGAGAGGCACATGTCCCTCTCTCTCGCCCCTGGATCCGGGCTCTCACCGGTCTCGGACGACGTCACTTCGGCCTACATCCGCCTACTGCAGCGTCGCGACGACGAACGCGACAACGAACTAGCAGCTCTAAGGGCGGAAGTGGCCCAAATGAAGCAACGCATGCAGCCAGACGCCACCCCTACCGCGTCAAGATCTGGCGGAGACAGGGGTAGAGGAGGACAAACACCGCCTCCACCTCCGCCTCCACCACCGCAAGGGCGCCAGAACGAAGGAGGCCAACGCGGATCCGTGAAGGACCGCCTAGGCTTCACCCCAGCACCAGACGACGCCAGGGGAATCATTCTCTACAAGCAACCCGCTGTATCCGGGACACATCGTTCTAGAAGCCGTCATGATGGAACCAGAACAAGGGACACCGAGTCATTTACGAGTACGTACTCGACTGGTCGCGCGGAGTTCTCTCGCACGACGGCCTCGCACCGTAGCCGAGACTCTGCCCGAACCAGACCCCATGTCTCTGAGCGCCTGGGGAACATCCCGATAGAAAACAAAGACGATGAGCACTACGCTCGGCGAAACGGGAAAGACGTACGCGTTGATGGCGCGAACGACGAGAACAAAACCCATCGCCACAACGACAAAACCGTCGACGGCCCACGCCGAACGGAGAGGGACCTGCGAGACAAGCTTCGTCGAAGGGAAGCGGAGAAGACGGCGGCGAAGGAACAAAAAGACAGGGATTCAAAGCGACCGAAAACGGATGAGCACGGCAAACCGCCGCGCCCAGGATTCGAAAGGCAGCTAAAAGATCTCGACGTCTCCCCATTTACCTCCCACATAATCAACACGCCGCCGGAACCCACCTTCCACCTACCCAAGTTCACTAAGTTCGATCCATCAACGTGTGAGGCCTACACTCACCTCATCCATTTCAGACAAACCATCGAACTCTGCACAAGTAAAGATGAGGTGAAATGCAAGGCGTTCCCGTCCAGCCTCGGCTCCTTAGGGCTCCAGTGGTTCAACAAATTGCCCGCTGGATCCGTAAGGACCCTGGCCGACCTCGAACGCGCCTTCAACACTCGCTTCATCACAAGCAACAAAACGGCTAAAGAGCCCGAATCGCTGTCTCAGATGAGGAAACTATCGTCGGAAACCCTCAGGCAATATGCCGAGCGCTACTGGCAGCTGTTTAACGAGATCCCTGGAATCGATGAGTACTGGGCCGCACGTACGTTCAAGAACGGCCTGAAACCGGGAGCAAGATCTTAGACGAACTCGCCATCCGCCCACCACACGGCATGGGTGAACTGATGCGTGTAGTGGAAAGATTCTGTGCTCTCGAAGAACTCTACGCAGACAGAGCCGCACAGGGAATCCCGAGCTCTAACAATCCGTTCTCCTCGACCGTGCACCAGCTGCCGGTACAAACGGCGACCCAACAAGTGCAGCCGAAGAAGCAAGTGCACAACATTAAGAAGGGGAAGGAACGTCAGCCGAAGGAGCATGACCACGTGGCCGAAACCACTCACTTCAAAGAGCCAATCTGGTCTTTTCTGAAGGAAATAATGAGACAACCGTGGTTTGAGTGGCCGACGGCCAAGCTCGGGACCGACACCGGCCAACCAGATCAAAACCCAAGGAAGAAATGCACTTATCATAACGAGCTCGGCCACTACACGACTGCTTGTGCACCATACAAGGCTCTCCTTGAAAAGCTCGCCGCTCAAGGTCATCTCGATCAATACATTGATCGAGCAAAGACACCCGCCCGGCAGACAAATCCCAGCCCCAACGAACAGCGACCATTGATCCACGTCATCCATGGACCGGTAACAAAGGCATTCGAGACCACCCTCAGAGCCGACATCGATCAAGCCTCAACTTCAAAAGAGATACTCTCCGTCGGCTGCGGATCCAAACGTTCCCGACCACAAGACTTGCCCAAATGGACCATCAGCTTTACCGAACGTGATCTTGAACACGTTCAGACTCCACATTCGGATGCACTCGTCGTCACCGTCCAGATTGGGGTCCATGATGTCAAACGTGTCCTCATAGACCAGGGAAGTTCGGCTGAGGTCATGTACTATGACCTCTTCAAGAAGCTGGACCTACTAGAGTCAGCTTTGCAACCCACCGAGGTACCTCTCATTGGCTTCAGCGGAGCTCCTGTCTGGCCGATCGGCCGAATCTTTCTCCCTGTCGTCGTCGGCTCGAAGACAATCACTGTCGAATTCATAGTTGTCAATGCGCCGAGCCCATACAATGCTATCCTCGGCAGAACTTGGCTTCATGAAATGCAAGCCATCGCTTCAACATACCACCAAGTTGTCCGCTTCATCGGCACAACAGGTAGACAAGAAGACTTGCGAGGGGACCAAATTGCATCCAAGAAATGCTATGTCTCCGCCGTCCACAGCTCCTCAAAGGCAAAACAAGTGCAATGGGTTGAAGTCCCAGACATGGCCGTCATTGACGACGTCGGTCAAAAAGCCGAAGACAAAGCGGAGGAGGAATTGGTAAAAGTACCCATCAACGAGGATGGATCACGCTTCTTCTTGCTTGGCTCCTCACTTTCTGACGCCGAGCGAGAGGAGATGTTCTTGTTCCTCAAGCAAAATCTTGAAGTCTTTGCGTGGACCCCGGAGGAAATGCCAGGAGTGGATCCCAACTTTATTTGCCACTCCCTCAACATCAAAAAGGACGCCAAGCCAGTCATTCAGCGGGCCCGACGTTCGGCACCAGAGCACGCCGACGCCGTGATAGAAGAAGTTAACCGGCTTCTCGACAACAACGCCATTCAAGAAGTGCAGTACCCAACCTGGCTTTCCAACACGGTGGTCGTCAAGAAGAAGAATGGACAGTGGCGCGTCTGCGTCGACTACACGAATCTCAACGACGCCTATCCTAAGGACTGGTTTCCCTACCAAAAATCGACCAGCTCGTAGATGCAACAGCCGGCCATGCTCGGCTAAGTTTTCTGGATGCCTACCGTGGCTATCACCAGATCGCCATGGACCCGGCAGACATGGAGAAGACAGCATTCATAACTCCTCATGGAATTTTCTGCTATAGGGTGATGCCGTTCGGCCTAAAGAACTCCGGAGCAACATTCAACAGAGCGATCTTCAAGATGCTCTATGCCCAAATCGACAACATCCTGGAAGCATACATTGACGACCTCGTCGTCAAAAGTCAAAAGGAGCACAACCATTTGAAGGAGCTGGCCGAGGTCTTCGAGATCCTTAAGTTCCACAAGCTACGTTTAAACCCGGAGAAATGCGCGTTCGGCGTAAGCGCCGCAAATTCCTTGGCCATTTGGTCACACGGAGGGGCATCGAAGCCGACCCCAACCAAATCAAGGCAGTGGCAGATCTTCGGCCACCAAGATCAATCAGAGAGGTGCAAAAACTAACTGGATGGCAGCGGCTCTCAATCGCTTCATCAGCAAGTCATCCGACAAGTGCCACTCCTTCTTTCACGCTCTCAAAGGGAAAAGCCGACGAAGTTTTGAGTGGACACCGGACTGCGACAGAGCGTTGGCCGAACTTAAAGATTACCTGAGTTCATCACCACTAATGGTAAAGCCCAAAGAGTACGAAAATCTCTATCTTTACCTTTCAGTCTCGAGCCACGCAATTAGCTCAGCACTTGTTCGGCGAGAAGGGGCCGACGACATGCCCGTGTATTTCACAAGCAAGACACTCCTCCCAGCCCAGACTCGGTACCTTCCACTGGAAAAACTTGCACTCGCCCTGGTCTCCGCGGCGAGGAAACTTCTGCCATACTTTCAGGCGCACACCATAACGGTGTTGACCGAGCACCCTCTCAAAGCCCTATTTTGAAAAGCCGACCTCTCAAACAGAGTCTCAAAATGGGCGGTCGAGCTAGCGAACTTCGACATCCGTTTTGAACCGAGGACAGCAATAAAGGGGCAGGTCCTCGCCGACTTCATTGCTGAACTCACACCGGAAGACTCGGAGATCCTACACAATCCTCCCAACCAACAGTTTGCCGAACACCAACCAAAAGAGGACCGGTGGCTCCTATTCCAGGGAGACACTTGGCGGATGCAAGTCGACGGTGCCTCCAACAACAACGGAGCCGGTGCCGGAGTCGTTTTGGTCTCTCCCTGCGGAACTCTTCACGAAAGTGCCATCAGCATCGATTTCCCCGCCACCAACAACGAAGCTGAATACGAGGCTCTGCTTGCTGGCCTACGCTCGGCAATCGCGATGAAAGTTGACAACCGGGCCGTATTCTGTGATTCTCAACTTATAGTCAATCAAGTACTTGGGGACTACGAAGCTAGAGACCCACGGATGATGAAGTACCAGGCCACAGCAGCAGAACTCATTACTCGCTTCAAAACTTTCAACATCGAGCAGATCAACCGCGAGCACAATGCCCACGCCGACGCACTTGCTGGCCTCGCCTCGGCATCAAAAGCATCTGAGTTCCGAACCATAAATTTTGGCAACATCGACAACCCAAGTTTCGACACAACTCCAGAGGTACTCAACATCAACCTTGGTCCGAGTTGGATGGATGAAATCGTGGCCTTCCTCAGGAACGACACCTTACCCGACGACAAAAAGGAAGCCTTCCGAATCAGAAACAAGGCCGCATACTACTGGCTCTCTGAGAGTGGCCAGCTCTATAGAAAATCCATTTCAGGACCTTATCTTCTTGTCGTCCACCCAAATCAAGTTGCCGAGATCCTTGAAGAACTACACTCCGGAAGCTGCGGCTGCCACTCTGGTGGACGTTCGTTATGCCAGCGCGCGATGAGTCAAGGATACTTCTGGAAAAACATGAAGAAAGACTGCGAGGAAATCGTACGCAGGTGCCGACCATGCCAACTCTTCTCACCTATCCCCAGGCAGCCAGCTCAGAATCTCTCTCCAATCACAAGTCCATGGCCATTCGCACAATGGGGGCTCGACATCATCGGGAAACTCCCAACAGCACCTGGGGGCTTCAAATTTTTGATCACTGCAACGGATTATTTCTCCAAGTGGGTCGAAGCCGAGGCCCTGGTCACCATCACAGAAGTAGATGTCCGACGATTTGTATGGAGGAACATTGTGACAAGGTTCGGCGTACCCTACGCCATCGTCTCGGACAACGGCACTCAGTTTGTTGGCGACGGCCTCACAAGTCTCTGTGAGGAGTTCGGCATCAGATTCTTCAACTCAACACCAGCCTACCCTCAGGGAAACGGTCAAGCCGAGGCCTCGAACAAGACGGTGTGTGCAGGGATAAAACGACGATTGAATTCAAAGAGGGGAAAATGGGCAGAGGAACTCCCCAGGGTTTTATGGGCTTACCGCTCCACTCCCCGCAGTTCTACAGGCCAAACACCGTTCTCAATGGCGTTCGGCATGGAGGCCGTAATCCCACTGGAATCAAGGTTCCCAACCCTCCGAACGGAGAACTTCAATCCTCAATCCAATGACGAAGCCCTAGAGCAAGAATTAATTTTGGCTGAGGAGAAGCGCGATGACGCTCGGCTAAAGCTTGCCGAGTACCAACAGACTGTTGCCAAGGGCTACAACAGAAGTGTTAGAATCAAAAAGTTCAAGCCCGACGACTTGGTTTGGCGAAAGGTCGTCCAAGCAAGCAAAAAGAAAAAGTTCATGCCCAATTGGGAAGGGCCATTTCGTATTGTAAAGGTTGCTGGTGAAGGGGCTTACACCCTTGAAGACATGCACGGCAAGGTGCTCACCAACCCGTGGAATGCACAGAACCTCAGAAAGGCTTACATGTGACGCTTCAATCAGACTTCGGCCGACACTTCAGTTCGGCATGACCATTTTACATCTTTTCTTTTTCAAAGAAGGGCTTCGACCCACTGTTATTGTTTTTCCTTACTTTCGCTGTACCTCGACAAAAAACAAAATATCAATGAAATGACAACCCTTTTTAATCCAAAAATCTTCAAACATCATTTTTTGCATTTATTCCACTCTCGGCTAGAAAGCCGTACACAAACGATGACTTCGGTCACATCCTCCAAACGGCTCCTTAAAAAGCCCATTGCTTCGGCCAATTTTACCGCCCAAAGAAGCAATCTCTGGACATATGGTCCGCCGAGCCTGAAACACACTTTTGGAACTTAGGCTTCGGCTCGGATTGGCAAGACACTATGGTCGGCCAACCGAATGGTTACACTCGCAAGTTGGCGAGCAAACCACCCACAAACAATCACCACTCTCCAAACGTTCCTCTACCATGGTCTGGGGCTAACACTTTGGCCGAACCCCGTCCACAGGGCAAGTGGACACCTCACACTCTTAAACTAAGTCGAATGATGGATCAAATCTGATCACGACAAATCCATGTTCGGCTACCTAGTACCTACGGCCATACTACTTTGGTCTGGGCTCGGCTGCAAGTTCTATACTCAACCATTTCAGTCATGAAATATTCTCAACCATACTGCCAAACCCAAACCAAAAGTGGGGGCTACGGACAACTACACATTCACAAACATGCAAGACCCACAAAATTTTATGAAGAACATGAAGGCAATCAGACAAGCTCGGCAAAAATAGAGACGTTGCAATAGAAGCAATGCATTCATTCAAAAAGACAAGTGTTGTTAAAAATCCAAAACTGGGAGGTACGGCGTAGTAAATCGTTCGGTGCCGACCCCCCTTAAACAATTACATCTGGCACGGCAAACTCCCAAGTTTGGAGCCGTCCAGTCCAACAAAACCTCAAAAGAAAATATAAACCCTAAATTCTAAGGTTGTGGCGGATCACCCTCGGCTGCAGCTTCAGTTTGACCAGCAACATCGCCCTCGGCTTCAACAACCACTTCGTCATTCTTTTGAACTGGCTCGGGGTCTTGCTCGGCATTGTCAGCCTCACCCTTCTTTTCCCCAGTTGAACCATCCCCTCCACCTTCAGCATCGGCGATCGTCGTATCTTCAACATCGTCCTCACTATCGGGAAACTCCTCCGAAGCAAGTGGGGCACATTCCTCCTCCGTGTACGGCAGCACAAGCTCGGGTACGTCGGCTACGGGGATTGACTTCATCAAGTTCATGTCCGGCTCCAGCTGCATGACCCCACACGCAGCTCTCACCCCATCCTTGTACCCAGTCCGGTACGCGATCGGCAGCTTCTTAGCAAGTTCCTCGTTGACCATCGACCGAGCCTCCCGGACGTACTCGGCGCCGGCTCTGTCGTACCCAGCCTGAAAAGCCTTCTCATCCACCTCCTTCATCTTCCTCTTTTCCCTGCGGACAACCTGCCCGAGCTCACGTTCGGCATTCTTTGCATTCTCCAGGGCCTCATCCCTCTCCTTCTCGAGTTCGGCGATCCTCGACTTGGCAAACCTCAAGCCGTTCTTTGCAGCCTTGGCCTTTTCACGCTCAGCTTTCGCTTCATCGCGGTAACATGTCCTCTCAGCGGCCAAGAGTTCGGCTTGCCGAGAAGCACGCAGCACAGCTTGCCCAGCCTACACAAGATCAATTTATCAGCCTCGGCAACATGTCGAAATGCAAATTGGAAAACCAAGTCAAAACGTACCTGAACGAGATATGCACTAGTGTGGACTAGGCTCGGCTGGAGCTCCCCTGGAATCCTGTCCATATCCTTTGGAAGAGCAAGCCCATGCAGCATGGTCACAGCAAGGCCAGGCTCCTCCTTGACGCTGTCCTCCACCATGACCACTCTGCCGTCGGCCATCGCATACGATGGTGCGAACTCCGAAACGATCACACGCCCATCGGAACCTGCTGCCCTCTCCACGGCCTTAGAGCCTCCCGCCGCCGAAGACTCGCTTTGGTCCTTCTCCTTTGGAACTGGCGTCGGCGGCCTGGCAGGGAAAGAGTCGTGTACCTTCTGCCTCTTAGCAGGACTTTCGGTGGGAGAAGGAGCAGCTACCTTCTTGCTGGCAGCGGCTGCCTCCTTAAGGTTCATCCTCACCACGTTTCTCCTTCCCATATCGTCGGCAAACTGAGGAATTAAGGTTCGGATTGGAGGGATATGGGTACCTTGAAGGTCGGCTGGCTGACTTTCCTGAAACCAGAAATCAGCTGACTTTTGAAATGTAGGAAACTTCACCCTCGGCTCCTTCACCTTCCTGCTCGGCTTTGGGACTTGGTCGCCAACGCCTACCTCAGTAGCTGACTTTTTACCCTTAGCCTTCGCGCTCGGTCCCGGCTCCTTATCCTTCTTCTTCCTCTTCAACTTTCCCTTGTAAGAGGGAATATAGTTGAGCAGCGTCGGTGCGTCGCGAATGGGGTGAGCTCTCAACTCTTCGACGTGAGCCTCAACAGATAAAGATTGCTGCGTCTTGGTTATTGCTCGGTGATCTGCAAAAAAAAAAAAACGAGAACGTTGGCAAAACATCAGCAACATAAAGGATAAATCATGCTCGGCAATATGAAGAGATAAAAGTGAACCTCGGAAGTCCTTTATCTTCGGTACAGAGTGCAGCCGCGTCGATTGGCTGCCGAACTCGTAATTTTCGCTAACCTCAACATAGAGTTTAGCCCATTTATCGGTATCAGGAAGCCCGTTTATCAGGGGCTCCTTGCCACCACGCGTAGACAGATACCTACGCTCGGTACCGCCGTGCCTGGACATGATGTACGTATGAAATAAGTCGGCCACGGTGAAGTCAAGATTATGCAGCTCTTTCAGCCTAATTACGGACATCACAATCCTGTAACTATTGATTGCAAAATAATGAGGTACTATGCTGAACCTAGTCAGCAATTCCCTCAGGAATGGGTGAAGGGGGAAGCGGAGCCCGGCCTCACAGATGGCCATTAGAGGGACTGTTATGTGTTCGGGGTGATCCCCCCTTTTATCCCTTATCCTATTACTAGCTACCTGGTGGACGACGACGTCGCTAGGGATGCGATACGTTCGGCAGAAGTTGGCATATTCATCCGGGCGCCCACTAAAGTAATGGGCATGGGGACAGACCTGCCCTTTCTCAAAAAGATCAGCAAACTCCCTGTTCTCGGAAGAAGTCTCGGCAGGGGCAGAACGGGACGAAATTGCGGCTCCGTCCTGTTGACGAAGCCTGGACTCGGCCTCGGGCCCAAGTTCGTGCTCGGCTTCGGATTCTGTGCTAGTGGAGAAGGTTATCTCTGGGTCGGTGTTGAAACCACCGTATTCGTGGTCAAGCTCGGCGTTGGAATCGTCGGAACCTGACATGTTCGAGGCGATGGAAGAGGTTTGACGTCGGCTTCTGTGTAACTCCAAGTGCTCTCGGATCACAGGGTTCGCAGAATCGTCCCCTGAACTTTCAGAGTCGGATGAGATGACGACAATTGGGGGAGCCAGACCTAACAAGTCAAAAACAAAATCATGAGACCTCGTCGTCGGCTATAAAATAGTCGCCTCACTATGCTCGGAATTCTAAATGGCCCCCCCCATCATCGTTCTCAAGGCTCGACCAAACCGTGTTCGGATGGAGCCTACCAAACAAACAGAGATTGGGGCTCGGCCTTGTCCATCAACGGCCAAGCCAGAACTCCTTGGAGGTTCCATACTCGGAAGAACAGGTTGAAGAAGGAGATGAACAGTCGTCCATCTCCAGGGTGCACTGTTCACTTAGAACAAAAAATGCCCCAAAAATCCAGAAAAGCAAAGGAAGACGGACTGAAAACTGCAGAAAGTTAGAGAGAAGCAAGAATCGAACAAATACCTGGATTTGTGGCGAGATCTGGTGGCAGAATCTGCTGGAAATCAAAGATGGAAGACGAACGGTTGCTTTGGAGCTCTGACAATGGAGGTCTGGAGAGAGAGGGAGAACGGGAGCTTTCTCTCTCCTCGCATCTCCCTTTATATAGGGCTAGGGTTGGGAGTTCGAAAATCCCGCCCATTATTGCACCGCCCAACGACTGACCACTCAGCGCATGACACGTGTCATTGAAAGGACGGTTTGCAGGGCTTGCCAGCCTTCCTCTCGTCTGCCGTACCCAGCCACAAGGTGACATCTGGCGTCCAACCATTGGAGTACTTCATCGACGGTCGAGACTGCTCCTGAGAATGAAACGATTCAGGCTCGGCTGGAATCTGTCTTCATCAAACAAATATACGCTCGGCGATTCGATGAATTCGGCCTAAAGCTCAACTTCAATCTCTACCATGCGTATAGCATCGACAGAAATTGAGGGGCTATTGTAGCGGGCCGAACACAGATGTTCGCATGGCGCGGACCTGGCCTGCCATGAACCGATCACAGGTCTCGTGCACGGCAGGCCGACAATAACTCGTCGAGTATTTTCGCTTTGCCTCAGGCTCGGCAGCGGACAGACCCGCGCTCGGATTGTGTCGTCGGCAGAGTTCCCAGCGACGTCGCCTCCCTCATTAAACGTATGGCCAAGCCCGGCGTTACCCGCGGTCGGCTACCTTCAGAGCACGGCATGCAGCCGACGACGGCTGGCTGTAAAGCCACGCGTCCTGCCACGTGCAGAAGCGGTTACAACAGAAGATGATCACGGGCGCACATGGGTGTGCCAGCTCAGCCCTAAAAACGGTTATCAGATCTATTCCTCGACGTCACTATGATGTCACTTGGCCCGTGGAAGGCACGCGATCGTACTTGGAGGGCAAGTCAGAAGGCACTATAAATACCTAGTGATGGTAACCCTAACAGGTACACATGACTCAATACTCACACTTACTCTCTCCAGAGCTTTCTGCTTCCTCTCGGCGCTATACTCATCCTCCCGCCGGAGGGCCTTGCCGGGACAACCCCCGGCCAGGTCTTAGTCGTGCGTTCCTTGTGCAGGCTAGGAGAAGAAAGCTAGCCCACCATCGAACCACATACGAAGGATCGAGGACCGGAGGATCACGGGCCACACAAAAACTCTCTGTTTTGAGCCCCAATAAAAATGGCAGAAGTAGAGCGTCTTCCCCCAAACATTTGGGACGAATCTCCAATGGAAGTCCTCACGATATTTGGTCGTACGAGTTCCCATATCATCATCTTTTGATTGACAACGAAACGTCATTGGTGTGGCCTGATCTGGAATGGCGTTGATGATATGAACCGCCACCTTATAAGAACCAGGGAATATTAGACTAGCATTTTGAGATGCCAGTTCCTTTGCATGACCAAAGTAGAATGTCATAAAGAGTAATAATAGAAGAAAAAAGTGGCCGCAGTGACTCGTCATTGCGGCCTCTTGAAATGTCAAAATGATGTTTTTGATTTTATTCTTACCCCATCATAGTACAGACCTATATATACAAATCCAGATAGATGGGTCTGGCTGTGATGCTCCACAGTGGTTTGGGGGCATCGATGCCCCAGAATTGCACTTTATGGTAATAGCCATGGGATTCACAAAACTCATTTCAACCGTGCTTATTGAGCTTTGTTAACCGGTTTTATCGGCGACCGTAAAAGTACGTCGTCCTTATCCTTCTCTTCTCACAAATCCATACAACCAAGTACCAATTAACTGCCTCCTTATAATTCGTTAACCAGCCATACCGAATTTAATTTTTCGTGCGTAGCCGGTGCTGGGAAAAAAAAAAAAAAAAACTTCTCTTGTTTTCCTTTTAAAAAATACTTAAATTCTTTTTTTTAGAATTTGTCATTAATATTTAGGAATCGGTATTTTGCTTAATCTAATGTTGGTGTTAAAACCTCTCTCTCTTCTTGTAATACTGAGGCTGAAACAACAGCCCACGAAAGCCTAAAGAAAGGGGTCGACAATTCATAAAGAGAGATAAAGAAATAAACATCCATATAATAAAACATTTTGGGATATCATAAATTAAGCTCAGTTTTTAATTAATGAAGGGAATGTTTGTTTTTTGTTTTTTTTTTAATCGTCATACATCAGCGGGGGTTAGTGGGAGGTGTTAGAGTTAGCACGGGGTCCAGAAGCTATCCATAGCTTGGGACCCAAGGGTATTGCCCCAGCAGAGGTCGAACCCAGGACCTCCCCTTAGGGGAGAGATGACATACCAACTGCACTGGACAGTGGTTGTCTGAAGGGAATGTTAGAGGAGAGTGAAAATGCAATTTTGACTATAATAGCGAAGTGATTTTTTTTTGTAACATATCCAATCCTAAATCATATTTTGAGACTGACTCTTATGACTGGCGATTCTGTGGAGAGTTCTATTTACCTTAATTTCCAGAATGATTTGCTTGTATCTTCAACAGATTTCCATTATCTTTGCGAATGATTATGTCTCTTCCGCGCGCGATCTGGAACTGTTTGTCATCTTCTTCAAATCTTAAATTAGTAATTGTCCGCTTAGGCACATATTCATGAAATTACTGTCCTGGCATGCATACGAGATGAGTTGTTCCGATCACATTGCAAGACCGGAGTGGCCAACGTATAATGATCGACAACTAGATGAGATTGGTTAAGAAGACACTGAACCGTAGTGCCTCCCAATGACGTGCGTGATTGAAATTGCGAGGTATGATTCTTTAAATTGAAATCGTGACGACTAGTACTATTGTAATCTACCATAATTCCTCTTATTAATGTGGGCAACTAATCTTTAAAACAGAACTCCGACCCAAAATTGTTCACATGGAAGTTTCCGGATTCCTGACATTCTTTTTATTTTTATTTTTTTCAATCGTCATACATTAGCGGGGGTTAGTAGGGGGTGTTAGAGTTAGCACGGGATCCAGAAGCTATCCATAGCTTGGGACCCAAGGGTATTGCCCCAGCAGGGGTCGAACCCAGGACCTCCCCCTTAGGAGAGAGATGACATACCAACTGCACTGGATAGTGCAAAAATGCTAAAAGAGGATTGGAAGTGCTGATGATGGGCCATATTGTTTTTGGGCTCATTCAATTTCCATTGAATATACTGTAATTTTTTCTTTTCCTTTCTTTCCTTCGTAGACCTCTTATGGTACCCCATTTTCTGAGGTCCATAATTGGTCTTTCTTCGATGTATTCTTTGTCGAGTTTCTAATAAAATTTTATTGCCTATCAAAAAAATGCGAAAAGGGGTTCCAAAAGAGGTTCCAGGAACATGGTCTCCCATGGTTTAATTACTGATCCCAATTTTGATAGCCATATTAGCTGGGCCTAGGGCATGCCTCATTTACTTCACATATCAAGTACACACAATAAGGAGAGTTGAGAAATCTTCCACTCTTTTTTTTTTGTTTAAGCGAAATCTCCCACTCTCCCCGTCATTCTGAGGCTGCGGTAGCTCGATCACAACTCGAAAACTATATCTAGTCACGGCGATGGTTTCTCGGGCTTTTTAGTATCAACGGTGACGCGCGGCATCTTACAGTGGTTACTGCAGTAGGAATGGGCTTCAGCTTGTTGCAAATGATTTCTCCACCCACCTCCACGAGCAAATCTTTAGATTCAACAATGCAGTTTATCGCAGCTTTTCTCTTTTACATATTGTTGAATTTAGGAGAACGAAATATTGAGAGAATATTGGTTTATTTCTGAATGAATTCTTTACAAAGATACAAACCCCTTTATATACAAATAAGCTAAACTAGGAAGGAAGTTAAACTAGGAAAGAATAAATATACAATATTCCTATGCTACAATCATGGATCCTCAATCAATCAATTAGGCAACTGATTAGGAAACCGGATTTTCCTCTAACACTCCCCCTCAAGTTGGAGAGTGAATATCATGAAGTCCCAACTTGCCACTTAAATATTGAAATTGTTCCTTTCCCAAATGTTTGGTGAAGATATCTGCAAGTTGAGATCTTGACTGAACATAAGACAGTGTAATTACTCCAGCTTGCAATTTTTCCTGAACAATGTGGCAATCAATCTCTATATGTTTCGTGAGATTGTGAAAAACGACATTTTTTGCAATGTGGAGAGCTGCCTGGTTGTCACAAAATAAGGATGCTGGCTGGCTTTGTGGAACTTTAAGATCTTCCAAAATATGTTGTATCCATGTAATTTCCAAACATGTTGCGCATCCATGGCTCGATATTCGGCTTCAGCGGAAGAACGAGCCACAATGGTTTGTTTCTTTGATTTCCAACAAATCAAAGAATTTCCCAGAAATATGCAGAATCCTGTAATTGAACGTCGAGTTGTCTCACAACCCGCCCAATCTAAATCACAATAATCCTTTAACGTCGGATCATTGAATGAAGGAAAGAATAATCCTTGACCAGGATTCCTTTTAATGAAACGCAAAACTCTTAGAGCAGCTTCCCAATGTAGTTTCCGATGATTCTGCATAAATTGACTTAGGATTTGCACAGAGTATACTAAGTCTGGCCTTGTTACTGTTAGGTAAATCAATCTCCCAACCAATCTTCTGTATTTGGTTGGATCATGTAATGGATTGCCATCGTCGGGATTCAGTTTCAAATACGACTCCATTGGAAAAGAATTGGGACGGGAGCCTAATAATCCCACATCGTTCAAAATATCCAATGCATATTTTCGTTGAGAAATGAAAATTCCCTTTTTGGACCGGGAGACTTCAATGCCAAAAAAACATTTGAGATTGCCAAGATCTTTGATGTGAAATTGTTGCAAGAGAAAGTCTTTAAGAGACTTGATTGCCTGTTCATTATTGCCGGTGACAATAATGTCGTCCATATAAATAAGTACTGCAGTAAATGTGTTGCTCTCGGACTTGGTAAATAGAGAGTAATCGGCCTTTGATTGAGTGAAACCTGCCTTTTGAATAGCACAAGAAAATTTGGCAAACCAGTTACGAGAAGCTTGTTTCAAACCATATAATGATTTATTGAGCCGATATACCATAGTCTCCCCCTATCGGCGAAGACCAGAGGGAAGGTCCATATAGACAACCTCATCAAGATCGCCTTGCAAAAAGGCGTTGTGAACATCCATTTGATGGAGGAACCAATTGCGAGAAGCAGCCACCGCTAAGAGACAGCGCACAGTGGTCAATTTGGTAGTGGGAGAGAAAGTCTCCAAATAATCAATTCCTTCAATTTGAGTGTAACCTTTAGCAACGAGGCGGGTCTTATAACGTTCAATAGACCCGTCAGAATTGTATTTGATTTTGTAGACCCATTTGTAGCCAATGGGTTTGTGACCAGCAGGTAGAGGAACAAGAGACCAAGTATTATTGCGAGCAAGGGCATCAAGTTCAGATTGCATAGCATCCCTCCATTTCGGGTCAAGAATTGCCTGATCATAGTTAGTGGGCTCACGAAGACCAAAAATAAAAGCAAGAAAAGAATAATGGGCAGGAGAAATACGGGAATAAGTGAGAGAATTAGAGATAGGGTGCCTTGTACCTCGGGTTGTGTCACGCCCTCGATTTTCAACATAAATAGATAATCCATTTCAATAAAAGTTCCTCACATAGCATAGATAAACACCCAAAAGAGTTCTCCCCTGTTTAAATTTACAAACAAATCCCCTAGATTTAAAGGAATTACAACATTGGCACACCGGCCACAAAAGAAACTTAAGTGCGAGTACAAATTTGTTTAAAATATTACAAACATTTTGGTCAAAAGGAATTCAAAGATATTTAGTTACAAACCCATCTTAAATCAAAAGAAAACCAGTTACTTAGATGGTTAGGTAACTAAAGCGATTTAACTTCCAGAATCCTTCACTTCCAAGCACACGATGCACACAAGTTATTGACCAACGTTTGTTCCTGAAAAAAAAGATTAGGTTGAGCTACACTAGCCCAGTAGGAAAACCTTTACAACCTTTATATGAAAACATGGTGAATAATGCAAAGGAAAGAGAACAAGACGATTGTGGGCTCCCGCGCCCAAAGCGGTGCGATTTGTGACAGAGTCGCCACCCGAATTTTTGAGATGGATGATCCGAGGAACCGAGGGAGGTTTTGTTTTGAAGAGAAAAGGCCTTTTGATCTAGCGGAACTGTTTGAGATTTTGGATCTGGGAGCCAGGTTACGAACGAGAAAGGTTTTGTTGAAAAGCACCCCGCTTGCCCGGTGAAAACCGGTCTCTACTAAGCATTTTAAATGGGGGGATTAATACAACTCGGAAAACCTTGAAAACACATAAAGGGAAATGGAAACAAGATAGATCATCACACGTTGCCGTGCTAGTGGTGCTTGCTGTACAGAGATGACATAGATGACATGGCGATGATATAAATAGGAAAAAACATAGAAATGAACTGTCTGAATCACTGCCCTCCGTCAGACGGCATATCGGCTTGTAGCGCGCGGCTTAACAATATGCCGTGCGTGGTTCCGATCCCGATGCCAAACTTTTATAGTTTTGTAAAGCTTCTCACGGCGTACCATTACATCGCACGGTTTTATTTTAAAGCTTCAGACAACTCGCAGCTGTCAGATCATCTCAGATCTACACCATTCTTTCAAACCATGAAGAGAAAACCATTTTTGATACGTTTGCTTGTTTTGAAAAGATCTATGGAGTTTAAAACATGGCTTGTAGAAATGGTCTCATTCTGAGACAGCTTTTGGTATACAGAAAAGACCCAACAACGGACGATCGCGATCCAGACAGTTTGATCAAGAAAACAGTATTCTTTTTGAAATGCCGTGCGTATTGGTCTACTATGCCATGCGACGCTCTAAAGAGCCGCACGGTTTAGCACACCTTCGTACAAAGCTCTGGTTTTGTTTTGTAAAAGAGGTTTTGGGTCAGATCTCAACCAAAAGGGTCAAGCCTGAGAACAGAAAGGTCCCCTCAGGGCCAGGACAGAGCCTAGCCCAAGGAAACTTGGTTTTTACCTTGGATCCGAAGCTTGAATGAGCTTTGATGAAGGAGGATGGACGTCGGAGGGTAAGAAAAAAGAAAGTAGAAGTGTGGATGTGTGTAATAGATGGGTATATTGGGTGGTTGGGACCTCAAAGTTAGTAAGGGACTAACTTCAATGGTGAGAAGAAAAATGGAGTAAAAGGCCTAGAGAATGTCTTTTAAGAACAACATTCTCAAGGCTTGGAAATGGGAAAATGGGTGTGAAAGCAAGAAGAGGGAGAAAGGGTATAATGGTGATCAAGGGCCCTTTTCCCTTGAGTGGAGGGGTGTATTTATAGGCAAGAGCCTTGGATTTTGAATTTCAAAAGTTGGAGGTATTTTCTGGGCGGGCCAGAAGTGTGCTTTCGGCTGAGCCGTATTGCAGCTGTGGCTCAAATAGGCGTGGCCAACAGCTTTCTGAGCCAGTCAGAACTTTATCCAAAATGCCGTGCGGTTAACCTCATGACTGCGTGCGGCGTATTAAACTTCGATACGCCGTGCGGTGTAGATGTGTCGCGCACGGTACTTTAGGTTCGATCCAAGGCTTTTTGGGCTTTTCTGGGCTGATGGTTGGTTTGGGCTGTGGATGCTGGAGGAATACTTCATTCAAGCTCACAAAGGCTTTGTTTCCTTTATTTCATCATCGGGGCGATCAAAGACCCTTCGAGGCCCGGATTGGGGTGTCTACAGTAGTCCCTCTTTAACGTAACTCGGATACCATTGTTTTGATATGAGTGACGCTTAAAGAATAGGCATCCCGATCCGTTTTGCTCTAAAGTCTTTGGACAGAAACAAAAACAAAATGCTTGAAAATGCAAATAAATGACAATGGTGGTCGCGTTCGTGGAACTGCCTACGTACCCTATTTGTAGGGATCAGACCAACGTAGTTCAATTGGGACGATGCAAAATGTAGCAACTAATGCGAAAAATTCAATTGAGACGAGCCTTCGGGAGGCGAATTTTTGAAATTGATTTGAGACTTGAGACTTGAGACTTGGGAAGAGCCCTCGGGAGGCGAATTTTTGAAATTGATTTGAGACTTGAGACTTGAGACGAGCCCTCGGGAGGCGAATTTTTGAAATTGATTTGAGAAATTGAGACTTGAAACTCGAGACGAGCCCTCGGGAGGCGAATTTTTGAAATTGATTTGAGACTTGAGACTTGAAACTCGAGACGAGCCCTCGGGAGGCGAATTTTTGAAATTGATTTGAGACTTGAGACTTGAGACGAGCCCTCGGGAGGCGAATTTTTGAAATTGATTTGAGACTTGAGACGAGCCCTCGGGAGGCGAATTTTTGAAATTGATTTGAGACTTGAGACTTGAGACGAGCCCTCGGGAGGCGAATTTTTGAAATTGATTTGAGACTTGAGACGAGCCCTCGGGAGACGAATTTTTGAAATTGATTTGAGAAATTGAGACTTGAAACTCGAGACGAGCCCTCGGGAGGCGAATTTTTGAAATTGATTTGAGACTTGAGACGAGCCCTCGGGAGGCGAATTTTTGAAATTGATTTGAGACTTGAGATGAGCCCTCGGGAGGCGAATTTTTGAAATTGATTTGAGACTTGAGACTTGAGACTTGGGAAGAGCCCTCGGGAGGCGAATTTTTGAAATTGATTTGAGACTTGAGACGAGCCCTCGGGAGGCGAATTTTTGAAATTGATTTAAGAAATTGAGACTTGAAACTCGAGACGAGCCCTCGGGAGGCGAATTTTTGAAATTGATTTGAGACTTGAGACTTGAAACTCGAGACGAGCCCTCGGGAGGCGAATTTTTGAAATTGATTTGAGACTTGAGACTTGAGACGAGCCCTCGGGAGGCGAATTTTTGAAATTGATTTGAGACTTGAGACTTGAAACTCGAGACGAGCCCTCGGGAGGCGAATTTTTGAAATTGATTTGAGACTTGAGACGAGCCCTCGGGAGGCGAATTTTTGAAATTGATTTGAGACTTGAGACTGGCAAATACTGTGAGCAGACGTAAATACGACCGATCCTCGGGGGACGGGGAACTTTGCGAGTCCCGGGGGACTAGGATCAAATAATCCTATCATTAATGCACGCTATTCCAAAGGATTTCTGCTGCAAAACGGCTGGAGCCTTTTTGGTTTCCGAGATGATTTTGGTGGCTAGAGTGCTCAATTTCTGAGAAAACACATTTATTCTTCTGAAGTTAAAATGCCGTGTGGGTGACCGAAAGGGCGCGCGGCCTTTCGTTTTCCCATGCACCTCTTCGATTTCCGAGATCAGTTGGCTGGTTTAAGGGTGCCCATTAATACAGGCGTGCCCTTTCGTCAGTTAGGACCCCTTTAAAAGGAATGGGGGTGCCTCATTCTATGCACTCTTCTCCTAAATCTTTCCAGGTTCCTAGATTCGTAATCTCGAGACATGGCGGCAGACGACTTGACAGCGCGTGTGATCTCTTTGGAGGTAGAGATGGGCTTTTACCGCGAGGAGGTTGAGCAACTGAACCATCAGATCGCGAGGCTCATATCAACGATTCGCACTCTCCGTCGCGCGGTGTCCAACCTTCAGGACTTCGCCTTCGATCAGATGGATAACAAACATGACCCGGAGTATGCACCGGGGCGTGATTCGGACGGGACTGCAGAGGACTCGGAGGGGAATCCGAATGGTTCGGATGACCGCTCCGGCGAAGGGAGCTATTGAGCATGAGAATTCGAGGAAGAAGAATAGGGGGCCAGTAGGATTTCTTTTCTTCTTTTTTTTTTTCGTTTTTTGATTTTCTGTCCCCCTCTTTTTTCTTTTTTTTTTGAACCATGTAATGCAAATCCCGGGGATTTCCTCGGGTTTGATGAAATGAAAAGTCCCTTCCTTGTCATCGTTTGTCTGCTTTTTTTTTTTTTTTTCAATGCTCATACCGCTCATAAACGAGGCTGAATGTGAATGCCATGGCCAGAAGGCTGCTCTCAGAATCTGAACTGTCGAAATAACCCAGTATGCCGTGCACAGCATGGGTAATGCCGTGCATCGTGGGAACTCGAGAATTTTCATCCAGTTAAGCCGTTATGCCGCGCGCCTCGATCCAGTATACCGTGCGGCGCACCTCTCTTCAAACCCGGTCCACTTAAAGTCCAGACGAACCGGTTCATGGGATATATATATATATATACGGGGCGTACACAGTACGCCCCGATCGTTCGAATTTCCCTCCTCTCTCTCCCGTCTCTCTCTCTGGTTTCTCTCTCTCGTCTCTCTCGATCGTCTCTCTCTCTCGCTGTCTCTCTCTCTCGCTGTCTCTCTCTCTCTCTCGCTGTCTCATCTCTCTCTCTCCCGCTGTCTCTCTCTCTCTCTCATGGATAGTAGTGATATACCCGGGGGTGATCACCCCCCGCGGGTCGAGGTTGGACTGGGCACGGCAGCTCCGGGGAGCGGCGTGGCAGTCGAGGTGGGGCCGGAGACCATGGGGGTCTCGGCCCCAGCGACATTGGCCAAGGAGGCTTCGGCATCGGCTGCCGCGGTGGTGGGTAGTGACGGTGGCGACGGTGGCAGCAGAGTGTTGGCCGGGTATGGCCAGGAGACAGAGACTCCGAGTGTAGTGGAGCCTAGGGGTGAGGACGAGGCTTCGAGCCGGACAGAGGGTGCAGTTGGTTTGGAGGAGGGGGTTACGGAGACTCACGGTGGTGACAGTCCTGACGGAGCGGAGGTGGTGACAGAGGCCTCCCCTGTGAGAGAGCCTCAGACTGACCTGGGGAAGGGTCCTGTTGTTGAGGAGGAGTTGGTGGAGGAGAGGGAGACGCCGACCATGTTCGTTGGCAGTGGCGAGGGTGCAGGGTCGTCGCGGCCCATCGGTTTAGGCGACTACCTCGAGGAGGCGTCCCTTGAGGACTTGGTCGAGACCTTACGGGGGGTACCTGGACTGGCTACGGCCTTACTTGAGGCTCAGGAGAGGGTGCTCCAGGTTGAGCTTGAGACGGGGGCCGCTGGAGAGCCACAGGGAGCAGAGGAGGAGGCTGCCGGAGGTGGGACAGGCCCTCGGAGGAGTGTTGTGGAGGAGGCGACAGTGGCCCTGAAGGGGCGCGGACCTTACGAGGCGGAGTCTTACGTGCCTTTTCAGCACGTAGTGGTTCCTACACTTTTGGATGCCTACAGGCCGGCGCGGCCCACGTACGACGAGGCTCTGGTCCTGAGGGACCCACAGCAGCACCTTTCTTTGCGCCGGGACGAGGTATACTTTAAACACTTGCATTTCAAATTCCAATGTATCGTACTTTAATCTCTTTATCTGAATGCTGTATTTGCATTGAATAGAATACCTGTTTACTGAATGTTATCAACTCATTGCAACAGGTGATCACCATCTCGTGCTACGGTGGTGCGACCGACGTGCCGACGTTCTGGGAGAGACTCCCTGAGGCTGTGAGGGAGATAGTGAGGCAGGCGGGTTTTGGGGAGTTTGTGAGCGTGCTTACGAGGGCGAGCAACGATCGCCAGGTGGTGAGGGCGCTGGCTGAGAGGTGGTGGGACACTACGAACACGTTCCACTTCCTTTTTGGCGAGCTGACGGTGACGCCGCTGGACTTTGCGGCGATCACTGGTCTGAGGGTCGGGGGTGACCCTATCCCCTACGACACTGTTACAGGGAGGAGCACGGTGCTCCAGCGGGAGACACTGGGGTACGTGCTGAGGGCGGAGAGTGAGGACGCCCAGTACGCTCAGCTGTTGGGGTTTTGGACAGAGGAGCTCCCGACTGACAGGGTGCAGGAGGAGCAGATGGCGCGGTGCTTTCTGTTGTACTTGCTCGGTGCGTCCCTGTTTCCCAACAGGCACAACCGGGTACACCTTTCGCTCCTACTAGCCTTGAGGGACGTCGAAGAGATAGCCCGCTTTGACTGGGGCGGTGCGGCTTTGGGGGCGTGCTACGCCTTCATGGGGTCTCTTTCCCGAGGAGCGGGAAAGAGCCTCGGCGGTTACTGGAGGGTCTGGGAGGTATCTTTTGAACTTCTCTTGCACTTATTTGTCTTTCTATTCACTTATTGCATATCCTGTGCTAATCCTTGATGTTTGATTCTGCAGTTGTGGACGTACGAGGTACTGGACATGTACCCTCCTGAGACCTCCTGCCCTAGTGACGCAGTGCTCCCCCGGGCCCTACGTTGGTCCAAGGAGTTCCGGGGAGTGAAGAAGGGGAAAGGCGACCTGAACGCCTACCGCCTCTTTCTAGACGAGCTTCGTCCTGACCGGGTATGATCATATCTCGCATGCTTCCGTTTGTTTGATAGTTCTTATTCAAATCTCATCCTGATATCATTCATTTTTTGTTGCAGGTCCGCTGGCGTGTGTGGGACCGCTGCGAATCTCCTTTCCTGGTGCGGAGCAGGGAGGTGACGAGGGGGAGAGTGCTGCTCGAGTCCCCTTACGGCTGGCAGTGGTACCTGGGTGACCGGGTGTCACGTCAGTCACTGAGGTTGGACGCTTTTAGAGTCCCTGGTCTCCTTCCTGCTCTGGTGCAGCGGACGAGCTTGTACACCAGGGGAGAGGTTGAGTGGGTCACACGACCGGACCTCGAGCTGGAGCCGCTCTTCCAGGCGGGCGTGGACTACTCTGAGTACCGGGCTCGGTACTTGATGCCGAGCTTCGGGGTACGGGCTGCTGCTCGGGAGGCGACGCTTCGAGCGTCAGGTGGTGCAGGCGGTAGAGGCGGACGAGGACGGAGAGGAGGGAGAGGCCGAGGACGCGAGGGTAGCGTTGGAGGTCGAGGTGACGGCGCAGGTCCGGGCAGGGCCAGCTTGCCTCGACTCTCCTGGACCGTGGACGTGACGACTGCCCAGGGAGTTTCTGGTGTAGTGGTGGTGCCGCGTCCCACGGTCGCAGCTCCGGAGTTTCTTGCTCAGGTATAACTTGCATTCTTTCGCCCATTTGCATTTACTCGTTAGTATCGCTGTATGTTCTAAACAAATGACCTATTGTGCAGGCGACTCCGGAGTACGTGAGAGAGATGGGCGAGGCCATGATGGGCCTGGAGCAGCTGGTGAGGCAGTACGCCATGGGGTGTGCCCCAGAGGTGCTTCCTCGCGCTGGTGGGACCATGGTAAAGCTTTCGAACCCTCTGCTTTTATTTCCTATTGCTTATTTCATGATCACAATGCTAATGGTGAATACCATGTCATTGCAGGCTGGAGGAGAGGCTTCGCGTGGGCTGCGCAGGAAGTCTGTGCGCATGCAGGCGCCACAGGCTTCCTCTACAGGTTCGCGGGAGGAGCCTCCGTCGAAGAGGCAGCGGCTTTCTAGGGGTACAGAGGAGGAGCCAGTCGACGTCTCTGACGAGACTGAGGAGCCGACGGACGTTGACCTCTCGGACACCTCGGGGAGTACAATGCCTAGGGCGTCTGGTACTCAGGAGGCGGCTAGTTCTCCGGTAGAGGAGGCCTCTGGGGAGGACAGCGAGGAGGGTGAGGACGACGACGAGGATGAGGACTAGAGTAGAGTTCCCTTTTATTTTGCTTTTTGACTGGAGCCTGCGTGCTTCTTTTGGAAGGGTGCCTGTTTACCCTCAGTAGATAGGATTTTGAGGCTTGCACACCTTTTGGTACTTCGACTCATGGATATTCCGGAGATTATATATAGAGAAGCTTATTTCTTTCAGTGTTTACGTCATTCAACTTCCCTTATTGTTATTTGTCTAAGAAAGATTTGAATAATAGAAACACTAACCAATGCATGCGACTAGTCCTTTGGGCCATAATCTGAAGCGATCTCTGAGTTTTATGATGAGCAGTATGTTAGGGCAAAGATTTATTGACATTGGAATAGAAATCAAAGAAGATAATTCTGAAAAACTGATCCTTTTGTACAAGACTTTACGAAACTACCCCTGTTGCAGACTCTTGTTCATCAATAACGACCCTGGATACTTGACACGTGACTACGGAACTCAAACTCCTATTTAGAAACTGAAAACTTCTTGAAAATATACCTAGAAAGCGAGAAAACCTTGACTTTGGAGGGTGACATTCTCAGATTTTGACATTGACCGTGAAACGGAACCTGGACTAGGTCACCATTGGTCATTGTGACTTGTAGGACCCGAAAGACCAACTTGAAACGGCTTGAAGCGGACTCCGATACCTTGTCATGACTTGGGAAATGGGTTTTATTGACTTTTTGGTGCCTTTACGTCGAATTTTGAGAGTTGACTTGAAGTGGGGGTTCCCTGAAGTCCCAAATACCCATTGAGACATGTTCTGAGGGTTGGTGATGCCTGCGAGTGCCTCGAAATGGTTTCTAACCTCTGCTGTCAAAGTCTACAGAAATGCAGACTTAATATGCCGTGCGGGGCTTCCTCTGATTCCACGGCGTATCCTTGTTATGCCGTGGTTTTCTCCTGGTCTTGGTATGCCGTGCGCTACCTCTTTACACCACGCGGCACGTTTTTTCTGACATCTTGCCATTCTGCTGTTTTCCAAGACAGATTGCACGAGGTTTAAAGTTTGACCTGTCCTACATCATATCCGGGCCAATGCATGTCTGTTTTGTTCTTTTAGAGCATGACCAAGCTTTTCCCTATGTAAGACTCATGGAAAATCTATACTTTTGGAACCCAAGGCTCTTTTTGAAAGTTGAAGGTGTCTCCTCTATCCTTCTATAAATTCAGGCCTTAGGTCTCATATTGACCATATCTCTTCTTCTTCAAATCTTCATCTCCTCCCAATGGCTCTTTCTCTCACCGGTTCGCTACGGCCGTGGTTGATTTCCATGGAAGGGGTCGATTGGCTCAACTTTCGGGTGCATGGCCTCTATTCTATGAGATACCTTCGTAACATCCGCCTTCGCCCTGAGCTCCTAAAAGCTGCCATAAGTCTTTGGGATCCGGAGGTGCATGTATTCTGCTTTGGTGGACAAGAGCTTTGTCCAACAATCGAGGAGTTTCGCGCCTACCTTGGCGGTTTCGGCTCTGGAGATGTCATTGTCCCTCCGGTGCGCGAGAACATGTCCAAAGTTCTTGCTGCCTCTCTTGGCTTGAATGACGGTGTTGCTCGTTACTTGGTTAGCAATGGTCATCTCAACGTGATGCGACTTATTGAGATGTTCTCTCCTCTTGGCAACTTAGCGGACGTAACCTACCACTCTCGGCGCATGACCGCTCTTTGTATGTGCTTGCTTGCCGCTTACTTCTTGGTTCCCTCCACTGGTCGTGCTAGCTCGGCATTGGTCAGCATTGCAGTGCAGATTGGGGCGCAGAAGGATGTGATTCCGATGGTATTGGCTGAGACGCTGATGGGTTTAGACAGGGTTCGTTCTGGAGAGACTGAGACTTTTGGGGGCTGCCCCCTTCTTCTGCATGTTAGTTTTCGCCTTATTTTCCCCCTTTTCAGCTCTTCCTACTCTTTTTAATGTTGGGCTTGGCTTCCTATGGTTTCTCACTTGTTTTCTCTCTTTGGCAGATTTGGCTGTGTGACAAGGTGAACATACTGACTCTCCCTCCTGGCAACTTGGCGTATGGTGCTAGGTTACTCTCCTCTCGGTGCTTTGAATTTGCGGACAGGCGAGTTTCCGAGTGGGTCACCTTCTTCAAGCGTCAACAGGCTGAGACTATTTCCTGGAGAAGCTCTTGGCTTGATCTCCCGCCCATGACTGTGCATTATATGGGTTCCCAGTGGGTGGTTCTTCCTGGGCTAGAGGCTTTTACCTTCTACATCCCTTATCGGATTCAGCGTCAGCTTGGTTTGAGACAGGAGGTTCCTGCAGAGATCCTGGTGGATGTGATCCTGCCTTTCTTTCGTCATTCAGTTCTATGCAACTACCAGCGACTCTGGAGGTCTCGTGAGGTGACCGATGCTCATCCTTACCCTTCTGTGGCAGCGCGTGGGAGTTACAGGAAATGGCTCAGGAGGGACATTGCTGCGAGGGCAGGTGCCCAAGGAAACTGACTCGATCTTACTACCCTGATTATCGAATAAATCATGGACCTCCTTTTATTGTATTGCCTTTTTATTTTCGAAGATTATGCTCAGCCTTATGTATTAGAAGCAGTTATCTTAATAAAGTGAGTTATAGAGGGTCTCCCCCTCTCTGATTCTGCCTTTCTGGATTCTGTCAACCTGGATTTTTGTTTTGATTGATCGTGACCGAGTCCCATAGTGAGACTGCCTACGTATCCTTTTGATGAAGGAATCAGGTCATGACGTAGTTCAAGGATAGGGTTCGCTCTGGTTTTAACACTCTCCTTTTGCGCTCTAATTTTTGCCTAGTACCGCCCTTTCGGGTTTTCGGTCTAGCGAGCTCGTTCATTGTATACCTTAACTTTTGCCTAAGATGCCCTTGCGGGTTTCCATCCTAGCGGGCCTTTTGCTCTAATTTTTGCCTGGAACTGGCTGCCCTTGCAGTTTTCAGCCCAGCGAGCTTCTCTCAGGGGTAGTTGACTAGAGTTGAGAATTCGTTTCCGTCCAGATCAATGAGTTGCGTAGCTCCACCAGATAGGATAGTCTTGATAATATACGGCTCAGACCATTTTGGTCGGAACTTTCCTCGTGGATCATAGATTGGTGCTCGTATCTCCTTCAGAATCATGTCGCCTTCTGCCAGATCCCTGGGCTTCACTTTCTTATTAAATGCGCGTGCAATTCTCCTTTGATATCCTTGAATGTGGTAAAGTGCCCTTAAACGACATTCATCAAACAACATAAGTTCTTCAAACCGGTTGCTCAGCCAATCTGCCTCTTGTACATCGCATTCGATCATAGTCCGGAGGGATGGCACCTCTAATTCTATGGGAAGTACGGCCTCCATGCCATAAACCAAAGAGTACGGAGTTGCTCCCGTTGGCGTACGCACAGACGTGCGGTATCCCCACAATGCCAAAGGTAGTCGTTCGTGCCAATCCCTTGCAGATTGAATAGTCTTTTCCAGGATGGTTTTGATTGTTTTGTTGGCCGCCTCCACGGCCCCATTGGTCTGCGGTCGATAGGTTGTTGACTTGTGTACTTGGATCTGGAATTCCTCCAAGACTTCCCTTGCTCGGCCTTTGAAATGCACCCCATTGTCGGACACAAATGCTTGTGGGACCCCATACCGATAAATAACGTTTTGCTTGATAAAGTGCGCGACTTGAACCGCGGTCAGGGTTGCATATGAGGCTGCTTCTACCCATTTCGTGAAGTAATCGACAGCCACTAGGATGAACTTGTGGCCATTAGAAGCTGCTGGCACAATCCTTCCGATGACATCAATACCCCACGTCGAGAAAGGCCATGGCGAGATCGTTTGGTGCAACTCATGTGGTGGAACATGCGTGAGGTCAGCGTGAATTTGGCACTTATGGCAACGTCGTACGTATTCCACACACTCCGTCTCCATAGTGGACCAGAAGTAGCCTTGTCTCAAAACCTTTTTGGCAAGTATCATGCCGTTCATGTGAGGACCGCATACTCCTTCGTGGACTTCCTCCATCACCCTTTTGGCCTCCTCACCATGAATACACAGCTTGTGGGTTCCACAGTGAGACCTTTGATATAGATTTCCTCCACAAATGATGTACTGGGCTGCCATTCTCCGAAGGGTGATCCTGTCCTTCTTGCTTGCTTCAGAGGGGTATTCTCCTGTTTCCACGAATCTCCAGATATCGTAAAACCAAGGGTGACCGTCTTCGGGCTCGTTGATGGCCATGACATGTTGGTATACCGGGGTATCCCTTTGCTCGATCATAATTGGCCTTAACTTCACGCCGATAGGGATTTCGACCATGGAGGCTAATGTTGCCAAGGCATCAGCGAACTGATTCCTGAGTCTCGGGACATGGGTGAAAGTTACTTTGTTGAAATGGGGAATGAGATCTTCGAGATCTTGATGGTACAGCTTTAACTTCTCTTCTCTGACTTTCCAATCACCGTTTGCTTGAGAAACGACCAGGTTGGAATCTCCCACGACTTCCAATTTTTCTATACCGATTTCAATGGCTGCTTCCATGCCGACAATGCAAGCTTCGTATTCCGCTTGATTGTTGGTTACTTCGAAGTTGAGCTTGAATGCAAGCGGGATATGCAACCCATCCGGTGAAATTAGTAGCACACCAATTCCGAATCCTCTCTGATTGACTGCTCCGTCGAAATACAACCGCCACACGTCCTCAACTATGGTCAATATGCCTTCATCCGGGAACTCAAATTCGGCATCTTCCTTTCCTTCGACTGGGCAATCGGCCAAGAATTCAGCAATAGCCCTTCCTTTTACTGACTTTCTGCTGACGTACCTTAATTCAAATTCTGCCAGCATTAATAGCCATCGTGCCATTCTTCCTGTGAGTGCTGGTTTTTCGAACAAGTACTTCAAAGGATCCATTCGGGATATCAATCTCACCGAATAGGCTAGCATGTAATGTCTTAACTTTCTGGAAGCCCAAACAAGTGCCCAGCATGTGTTTTCTAATGGAGTATAACGTTCTTCAGACCCAACCATCTTTTTACTGAGGTAATAGACGGCCCTTTCAATCCCATCGTCTCCTTCCTGTGCCAACATACACCCCATGGAAGACGAGGTGACTGACAGGTATAGGATCAAAGGTTTTCCTGGTTCTGGCGGCATTAAGACTGGCGGATTCCTTAGGTAGGCTTTGATGGCCTCGAAAGCTTGCTGACATCTGTCGGTCCATGCGAAGGGTGTTCCTTTCTTAAGCAAACGGAATATGGGTTCGCATGTTGAAGTCAGCTTTGCGATAAACCGGCTGATGAACTGTATTTTGCCAAGGAAACTCCTTACGTCTTTCTCTGTCTGTGGCGGCTCCATTTCCAGAATGGCCTTAATCTTTGATGGATCGATTTCGATGCCGTGAGTGGTGATCATGAATCCGAGCATTTTCCCTGTGGTGACTCCGAACGTACATTTAGCAGGGTTGAGGCGCATCCTGTACTTCCTTATCCTTTCGAAAAACTTTCTCAACGCGGGTAAGTGACCTTCTCGCTCTTTCGCCTTAACGATCATGTCGTCAACGTAAACCTCCACTTCTTTATGGATCATATCGTGCAACAAGGTTATAGCAGCTCGTTGATAAGTGGAACCTGCGTTTTTCAGCCCGAAAGGCATGACCCGATAGCAATAGGTTCCCCATTCGGTAATGAACGTGGTCTTCTCTCGGTCTTCCGGGCCATGAGAATCTGGTTATATCCTGAGAAGCCGTCCATGAAGGAAAGTAAGGCATGTCCCGCGGTGTTATCAACTAGCACGTCGATGTGGGGCAGAGGGAAGTCATCCTTGGGGCTAGCTTTGTTTAAGTCCCTGAAGTCCACACACACCCTGATTTTGCCATCCTTCTTTGGAACGGGAACGATGTTAGCAACCCACTGAGGGTATTTAGTTACCATTAAGAACCCAGCATTGATTTGTTTAGTTACTTCCTCTTTTATTTTGAGCACCCAGTCGGGCCTCATGCGTCTCAGTTTTTGTTTTACTGGTTTCGCGTCAGGGTGAAGGGGAATCCGATGTTCCACGATTTCAGGATCAATTCCGGGCATATCAGCGTGCGACCATGCAAAAACGTCTTCGAATTCTTTTAACAACTCCATAAGAGCCTGACGCTCTTCTTCTGACAGCGCGGAACCGATCTGGACCATTCGGGGATTCCCCTCGTCCCTCAATTTTATTGAAACAACTTCTTCTTTTACAGGCTGAGCATGCCTTTCGTCTTCCCTTTCGATTAGGGACCGAATTTCCTCAGGGATTTCCCCTTCGAAATCGATCTCTTCATCATTGGGGTTGACACAATTTATTTCAAAATCAGGGAGGTAAGTGGAATCAGATTCATTTATTTCATCATTAGCAGAGGCCTCGAGGGCACCGTACACACGGGTAGATTCAAACTCAAAATACAGACTCTGAGGAGTTGGGCCAAGAGGCGCCGACTCAGACTTGACAGACTCAGAAGACTCGGAAAACTCAAAGGACTCAGTTTCAGATTCAGACTCATGACTGGTTGCACTCGGTATGAAAGTCCAATTCTTATAATCTCCAGCGGCATCCATGATGAGTGAAGTTGGATCTTCGGGGGCCTCCTGCCCCAGCATCTGCACTTCTGCCTCCACAACTATACCCAACGGTTCGTCCTCCTCGAATAAGGTCGCCAAGCTACCCAAGGCAAGAGTTTCAACCCAATCTGTCGCATTTACTGGTTTGATTATTGCTTCTGGCTCTTCATCACTTTCAGGCCAGACATCATTAGCGAATATCTCAAATCCTGGTAGGAAGGTATTGGTTTCTTTGTCCCAAAATGGTTCCGGCTGCCCTTGATAAATCTGTTTTACCTTTTCTTTGACAAAATAATCTTCCAGCCTGTCTCCTTTCTTCTCCCTCCTATCCTCGGAAGGGCAGTACCCCACACCTGTTATGCGGGTTAAAGTTCCTGGCTTTTCAAACTGTGCTGGCCACTGAAGATTCTTTCCCAGCCCCAATCCTGGCATGTAGGACATTTTCTTCATTATCTTTATGGCCACATTACTAACGATGAAGTCGTCATCAATCTTGACAGTGAAAACAGAATGAGAGGTGTCAAGAGAGAAACCGCCCAGAGCAACGTCCTCTTCCCCATGTTGTATTTCCAAAAGCGGGGCATTGTCTTCCACAGGAGCACGAATCCCAGAATCGCCGTGAATGGTGAGCATACCAGTTTCTAGTCCCAGTCTAACTTTCTGGTGGAGTGTTGAAGGAACTGCCATGATATCAGGTCGATGCATCCAAGGTCTACCCAGCAGTAGGTTGAAGGTTGTGGGAATGTTTACCACATGGAACTCCACATCTGTTTGGTAGGGCCCAAAAGTCATAGGAAGCATGAGAGTGCCAGTCACATCCCGACGGGTGTTGTCATATGCCCGAACTTTGACTTCTGATGGAGAGAAATCGCTATTTTTGTATCCCAGGCATTAAGCGACACGAAGGGGGCAGACATTGATTGCTGACCCGTTGTCAATGAGGATTACCGGTACCCATTTTCCGTGGCATTTTAGAGTGATATGGAGTGGCCGATTGTGATCAGTTCCATCAGCGGGCAAATCTCGATCAGTGAAGGTGATAGCATGTTTGACGGGTATGGTTTTGATGAGTGCTACAAGTTCGTCAGGGGTTATGGCGGAGAGGACTTTTAGGTGAGAGAGAGCTTGGATGAATCCTTCATGATGGCGGGTGGAATGAACAAGCACGTCCCAAACAGACATTTTGGCTGGAGTCTGTTCGAGTTGGCGCTTGATCATTCTTTCTGGGTCTTTCTCAGGGCGTGAAGGTTCTTTAACTGGCGGGGCAAAGGGTTGGAAAGTATCTTTGATTGGGGTAACAAACGGGTTGGAAGGTTCTTTGGTCAGTGGAGCTGGACGGTTGGAGGATTCTCCGATTTGAAGATTAGGGGGTTGGTATATTCGACCACTCCTGGTTAATTGACCAATCTGTTGGTACTTGGACTCTTCATTCCACAAATCCGCAAGGGCCTTGCGCTTGTTCCCAATGGTAGTGCCTTGGAGATTGGCAGTCAAGTCAGCGACAACCAGGTCCTCCCACAGGTCCTCGGGCTTCCATTTCTCAGCTTCTACTACCGTCCTATTTACCGTCCATTCTTCATTCCCCACTTTTATGTTGATGATTTCCGTATTACCCCACGGGTCTGTCTTAGCACCTGGTTCATCTTCCCACAAGTTCATCATGGTAACATCAGCATCTTTTGGGAAAGTGACAGATGACTCTGACTTAATTTCATCAACCAGATAATCCATCGGGTTGAACTCATTACTAGCCATATCTTCTTCGGGACCCGGCGGTTCTGGGTATGGAGCAAGACCCACGTTGTTGTATGGGTTGTTGGCTATGAGATCGAGGAGGTAGGAGGAGAGGCCTGGTCGAAACGGAACCGGTTCAGGCCAGTCGTAGATCACTGCCGGCGGTTGGTATTCTTCTGCAAACAGCATGGGTATAGAGAAGGTATCTAAAGGATCATTCCAGGCCAAGAGTTGGTACTCATCCGGAATTGGGTTCCATTCCCAGTCAGGCATTTCCGGCAAGTTGAACATCATATTCAAAGAGAATCCATCGAGAGGGTCAGCATAAATGTTTTGCCAATCAATTTCCCATTCCGGCTCAAAGAATGGGTTCATATCTTCTTGGAAATTAGTGACTTCAAACTCTTTCCAATCATCAATCAAATCTCCCCAATCCCAAAGGTAACAGAGGGCGATTTCTTCGGGAACTTCCACGACAGGCTTTGGTTCGGTATCAGGAATGATGAAAGAGGTAGGATCAAAGTCTTGGCTTTTGTCTTGGGCGATTTGGTTGATATGGAATGGGGTATTATGCTGTGGCAAGGGATTTGTCATGGTGTTTGGTTTGTCAGAAGGAGGGGTATCGATGATTTTATTGTCGATGAGGTTTTGAATCTCATGACGGAGACGGATACAGTTATCAGTGGTGTGGCCATGCATTTGGTGGAAATCGCAGTAGACGTTTTGATTTAGGTTGGGTGGAATGTTCTGTGGTGGCGGAAGGGGATTCAGCACTCCTACTTCGGTGAGCTTTTTGAGCAAGGCGGATCTAGGAGTACTGAATTGGTAAAGGCTCTTTGTTGGGATTTTGGTTTTTCTGAAATTTAGTTTACTTCTGCCGGTTTGGCGGATGAAGTTCCGGCCTGATTGGAATTCCCGTAGAGGACATTGTTATTCCCTGAATATACCCTCTTGGGCTTTGCTGCTGATTCCTTCCTTTCTAATGTTCCGTCTCGCAGTGCTTCTTCTACAACCAGGCCTGAGTCATAGAAAGTTTCGAAATTCGGGGCTGCCTGGGAAAGAATCATGTATGGAGCAAAAGAATTTGGGAGATTCTTGGTGATGATCCTTATCTGTTCGTTTAAATCTGGTTTGCTTTGCATCTGAGTGGCCTTAGCCCTCCAACTTTTCACAAAGTCGGCGAAGCCTTCTTTTTCACCCATCTTGGTGCTTTCTAGTTCCCTTGTGGTCATCTTTAGATCGACATTGAAATCGTATTGAGCTACAAATGCCGTCCCAATATCTTCCCAAGTCCTTTTCTTAGAGGGTTCTAGGGTAAGAAACCATTGCAAAGCAGGTCCTGACAGAGATTCATGGAATAGTTGGGCCATGGCTTCCTTCTCGATTCCTCTCATGGTGAGTGAACCAACATACCCTTGGAGGTGAGCTTTTGGATCTCCGGTACCGTCAAACTTTGCGAAATCCACACCCTTAAACTTTTCTGGTAACTTCGCGTTAGGGAACAGGCACAATTTGTTCATGTCAATCTCTCCTCTTCCTAACCGCTTGCTTTCTTGCATTGATTCTTCCAACTTTCCGATTTTAACCATAAGGGCGGCCATATTAGGATCGATTGCTGGCGCGTCCTTGAATGGTGTTTCTTCCTTGGGTACATCAGTTTTAACCAAAAGCTTGTCGCAAACCTCTTGCATGGTTTCCATTATCATGTTCATGTCGCCTTTCGTGGATGCAACCGAAGCTTTGAGTTGTGCATCCATCCCAGCGAGGGATTGCCTAAACTGAGCATCCATAGTAGCCATGTTCTGCCTAATCTCTTCTACCCCGTTTCCTTGGTCAGCCATGGGTAGGAGACTATCAAGTGACGGAGGCTCCTGTATGGCTGGGCTTAGCGAAACTGCTAATGACGACTGGCCTTCCTGCTCTATGTGGACCTCAACCAGTTGGGTTTCTTCCAGGGTATCTACGCGAACCAATCTTCGAGATGGACGAAACCAATTGGGTAAAGCCTCTTCTTTTTGCAAGTGTCCAATGTTTCTGAACTTTGCAGCAAAGCAAAACGGAACAACTCAAAAATCCGCCCCGAGTGTCTGTCCTACCTTCTACGTGCTTTCTAGGTCCTAGAACCTACCGTGACTTGAGTTTCACTTGGGGCATTTGTACAGAAGATTTCTGACGATCCGGGTAAGTGCTGTCAGGCAGGTTAAATTCCGATCGTTTTCGGAACCAGAGCCAATCTCCTTATCTTGACCATCCGAGACAGAGCAATGTGACCGTCAGAATCCAAATACGCACACTTCCAAGGTTAATCCCATGTCAAGGGAGCCGTTCGGGCACGGCAAACACCGGAGGTATCGCAACCTCCATGGATTTATAGTCTCCTAGACTGACCGGAGAGTCCTAAGGAATTCTACGGGAGCCTAATCCTCTAGCCTGCAAGATGCAATGATGCGTGAATGATATGTATGTACAAAGAAATACACATAAATAGGATATATCACATAAGTCCTAGCCATGGGTTCCTGTCCTAGTTGGGAAAGTACTATGGTTATGTACAAGTGCAAAGGCCGGTTTTGATTTGAGAGGGGTTCCCCGGACTAGAGCCAAGATGTACTACCCCATGTCGAGTGTATTGCAAGACAATGGTCGAACAGCACGATGGCCCATCATAGTCGAGGGTTGCTAGGCATTTCGGGAGAGCTTGTCAGCGGTAAACCGGGCAAGATAGCCGAAACACACTAGCTAGGCTTGTGCGGTGCAAAGTGTAAAAAAAGTTAAGTTCTCCAAATTGCATTAAGTCCCCCAAGTAAAATGCCTTTCGAGCTTGGCCCTCTTGATTATCCAACACTTCTTTATGCATTTTTTTTTTAAAAAGAAAAGGAAGTTTTGAATAAAAGTCCCCAGCAGAGTCGCCACTATGGGCTCCCGCGCCCGAAGCGGTGCGATTTGTGACAGAGTCGCCACCCGAATTTTTGAGATGGATGATCCGAGGAACCGAGGGAGGTTTTGTTTTGAAGAGAAAAGGCCTTTTGATCTAGCGGAACTGTTTGATATTTTGGATCCGGGAGCCAGGTTACGAACGGGGAAGGTTTTGTTGAAAAGCACCCCGCTCGCCCGGTGAAAACCGGTCTCTACTAAGCATTTTAAATGGGGGGATTAATACAACTCGGAAAACCTTGAAAACACATAAAGGGAAAGGGAAACAAGATAGAATATCACACGTTGCCGTGCTAGTGGTGCTTGCTGTACAGAGATGACATAGATGACATGGCGATGATATAAATAGGAAAAAACATAGAAATGAACTGTCTGAATCACTGCCCTTCGTCAGACGGCATATCGGCTTGTAGCGCGCGGCTTAACAATATGCCGTGCGTGGTTCCGATCCCGATACCAAACTTTTATAGTTTTGTAAAGCTTCGCACGGCGTACCATTACATCGCACGATTTTATTTTAAAGCTTCAGACAACTCGCAGCTGTCAGATCATCTCAGATCTACACCATTCTTTCAAACCATGAAGAGAAAACCATTTTTGATACGTTTGCTTGTTTTGAAAAGATCTATGGAGTTTAAAACATGGCTTGTAGAAATGGTCTCATTCTGAGACAGCTTTTGGTATACAGAAAAGACCCAACAACGGACGATCGCGATCCAGACAGTTTGATCAAGAAAACAGTATTCTTTTTGAAATGCCGTGCGTATTGGTCTACTATGCCGTCCGACGCTCTAAAGAGCCGCACGGTTTAGCACACCTTCGTACAGAGCTCTGGTTTTGTTTTGTAAAAGAGGTTTTGGGTCAGATCTCAACCAAAAGGGTCAAGCCTGAGAACAGAAAGGTCCCCTCAGGGCCAGGACAGAGCCTAGCCCAAGGAAACTTGGTTTTTACCTTGGATCCGGAGCTTGAATGAGCTTTGATGAAGGAGGATGGACGTCGGAGGGTAAGAAAAAAGAAAGTAGAAGTGTGGATGTGTGTAATAGATGGGTATATTGGGTGGTTGGGACCTCAAAGTTAGTAAGTGACTAACTTCAATGGTGAGAAGAAAAATGGAGTAAAAGGCCTAGAGAATGTCTTTTAAGAACAACATTCTCAAGGCTTGGAAATGGGAAAGTGGGTGTGAAAGCAAGAAGAGGGAGAAAGGGTATAATGGTGATCAAGGGCCCTTTTCCCTTGAGTGGAGGGGTGTATTTATAGGCAAGAGCCTTGGATTTTGAATTTCAAAAGTTGGAGGTATTTTCTGGGCGGGCCAGAAGTGTGCTTTCGGCTGAGCCGTATTGCAGCTGTGGCTCAAATAGGCGTGGCCGACAGCTTTCTGAGCCAGTCAGAACTTTATCCAAAATGCCGTGCGGTTAACCTCATGACTGCGTGCGGCGTATTAAACTTCGATACGCCGTGCGGTGTAGATGTGTCGCGCACGGTACTTTAGGTTTGGTCCAAGGCTTTTTGGGCTTTCTCCGGGCTTTTGAGGGTTTTTTGGGCTTTTCTGGGCTGATGGCTGGTTTGGGCTGTGGATGCTGGAGGAATACTTCATTCAACCTCACAAAGGCTTTGTTTCCTTTATTTCATCATCGGGGCGATCAAAGACCCTTCGAGGCCCGGATTGGGGTGTCTACAACGATATAGCTCAAACGACGAAGTACGACAAACTCAAGAACAGGTCAATCATTCGAGAAGATCATTCTGAGATATGCTATATACGTGTTATGCCATGTAGCTCACAAAATTCGACAATTCAACATACTTCAACACGACTCATTAATACCAACTTGTACCATAGGTATTTCCACCCCTTGCGTTACCGTATAACTCCACGAGGGTTACCGTGTTACCACCCTTGCGTCACAAAGTTCCCCAACAACTTGGGTCTCCGTATTACCACCCCTTGCGTTACGGAACCCACCTAAGTCTCCGTATTACCACCCCTTGCGTTACGAGACTTCCCAAACCAATCTTCGACTCAAACAACAAGTTCTCACTCTATATGCAAGTCAAGACTTTTCCAAGATCATATTCATCTGTGGACATCTTACAATATGCCAACAATGTCACAAACATGCCAATATTATCGCAAATGCGCTATAAGCCATCACAAGTACCAACAATCAATAGAATGCACTTAAAGGACGTTTAACTAAATAATTCCTTGGTCATTCCTCACTAATGGAAGGCCAATGGGTCACAAATATCATCCACAAGTCATAGGAAGTCGAAACGATAGAACAAGGATCCTAGGGGTAGCCAACGGATGTTGGGAGGACGACACACCCTCACTCTAATGGTCATAACTTTCTGTGTACTTAGAGGTTTAAGGTGATTTTGGTGGCAAATGAAAGCTGACTTCAAGACCTTCGAATCGATACCAATTTTGCATGAATTGGACGTCGGACGAGAAAGTTATGGCCGTTTGAAGTTAGGCTGAAACCGGAAAGACGAGCAGAAATTCCAGAGAGAGGAGGGATCGATCCCCCCAACACCAGGGATCGATCCCTGGGCTTGCTGGACCAGAAATGAAAAGGGGGATCGATCCCCAAGTTTAGGGATCGATCCCTACGCGATCTGGGCGATTTTCTGCAGATTTCGACAGCTTTCGAAGGGAACGAAGGGAGACGATCAAGGCTCGATTTTCACACCATATCAACATATAAACACATAAAAGAGGTAAAGAAGTCCCTACCTCGCGACGAACACCAAGATCTACAAGATTTGAGCGAGCCCTAGCCTTTTCGAACCTCCAAACTTCGATTCAAGCTTTGCCCGGAGAAACCCAAGGATTTTCCGAGCTCAAGAACGAGATTGTAAGGTTGGAGGGAGGTTGTTTCTTGAAGTATTTAGAGTATTGGAGCAAGATTTTAGTGAGGTGAGGAGAGAGAGAGTGTTCGGCTGGGAGGGAGGGAGAGAGACCGGATGAGAGAGAGTGATGGGAGATGAAAATGATTCTCTACATCACACACACCCACTATTTATACCCAAGTATCTTTAAACTACACTCTCACTCCCTCAAGCTTCTATTCTTTCACTTAAAACCTCAACTCAAATAATCACCCAATAAACCATATTCTTTCAATTTACCACCTAATAAACATATTAACAATTTAAGAAAATACGGGTCTCTACAGGTTGGACATGGCGACGGGATGGATGATTGTGGGGAAGCAGTATGGGCAAAATTCATGTGATAATCAGCATGCCATGTAGGTCGGGCGCGAGGTCGGGTGGAATGAAGAGAAGCATTGGGTGGGGTGGTGGTTGTAGCGGAAGGTGGTGGATCTGGTAAAGTAATCGGTTGAGTGAGTAGTGGTAGTGGGTCTGGTGGTAAAGTGTTGGTAGACTGATTAGGTGAGGAATCGGTTGATGAGTCGGTGTAGGCTGGTGGAGTATGTGGGGTAGGTGAATTGGTGGGGTAATCGGTTGGTATATCGTGGGTAGGTGAGGCAATAGAATTGGGTAAATGTGTGGTGTAGGTGAGGTCGGGTGCAGGAGCGGGGGGAAAAGCAGGAGAAGACATCTCTTTATAAGGAAATATATGCTCATGAAAACAGACAACCCTACTAACAAAAATTTTGTGAGAATCTAAATCTAACAATTTGTAACCCTTTTGACCTGTAGGATAGCCCAAAAAAACGCAATGCCTAACACGAGGAGCAAACTTAGAAACAAGTTTGACAATTGTAGTATAACATAAACTTCCAAAAACCCGAAGGTGGTCATAAAGGGGTGGATGACCATGCAAGCGCTCAAAAGGTGTAAGGGAAGAAAGGAGTCGAGTAGGCAATAGATTGATTAAATAAACTGCGGTGGTAACACACTCACCCCAAAAACGAATGGGCACATTAGATTGGAAAAGAAGAGCACGAGCAACGCACAATATATGACCATGCTTACGTTCCACAACTCCATTTTGTTGTGGAGTGGAGACGCAAGAGGTCTGAAATTCAACACCTTTGGTTATAAAAAACAATTGGAAAGAAAGAAATTCACTACCATTGTCACTCCGAAAGATTTTAATGTGTGTGTTAAATTGGTTGTGAATAAAGGTAAAAAATGATTTAAGCAAAGAAGAAGCATTAGATTTATGAGACATAAGAAATAACCATGTACAACGAGTAAAGTCATCCACAATGGTTAAAAAATAACGAGCACCAGAATGTGTTTGATGTCTATGTGGACCCCAAATATCACAATGGATTAATTGAAAAGGCAAGGTAGAAGAAATAGAACTTGTCGGAAATGGTAATCTAGTCTGTTTGGCCAAAGGACAAACATTACAAAAATTGTCAAAAGAAACAGAAACGGAAGAATTGGACTGAGAGATGATACGAAGACAGGCAGGTGATGGGTGGCCAAGGCGATGGTGCCAGGTAGAATCGGGATGGGTAGTATGGCAAGTAGTTGGCGAGGTGCGATCTGGTGACATGTAATAGAGGCCGCCACTTTGCTTACCCCATCCAATCATCTTCCCCGTAGCCAAGTCCTGTAAAATACAAAAATCCGGGAATAAGATCACAAAACAATTTAAGTATTGGGTAACTTTACTGACAGACAAAAGATTTAATCGAAAGGAAGGCACATGAAGAACATCTTTTAAAACAATATCTTTGTTGAAGAGAAGTGTGCCAGTAGAGTTAATAGGTACGGCAAAGCCATTGGGTAAATTAACACAAGGTGCGTGGGGCAGATGAGAATGAGAAAATAAAGAAGAATCAGAAGCAATATGGTCCATAACACCACTATCTAAGATCCAACAATTTGAGGAGGTAGAATTAACAGAGGGATGATTATACAAACCTTTGACATTTGCATAAACATCATTATTACCCTTGGATAAGTGTGGCGCATTTGCCACGGCAATGGTCAATTGTTGATACTGCTCAGCAGAAAGCCCTGAGAGAGGCGGCATGGCACCGTTGGGAGATGCAGCATGTGCAGTAGTAGGATTGAATCGAGCACCATATTGCTGATTTTGCTATTCCGGACGGTTGCTTGGTGGTTTAAAATTGGGCTCATAATTTGGTTTAAAGTTGGGATCATGCCGTGGGTGCCCGATTGGAAATCCATGCAACTTATAACAACTTTCAATAGTATGTGTATCCTTTTTACAATATCTGCAAAATAATCCTTCAGTATTGGAAGTAGAAGATGAAAAGGACGAGTTACTAGAGAACTGGTTGTTGGGTTTGAAGCCTTAGGAAATCGCACAGCCGTTGCAACTGAGAAATTTTCGGTGAGCGAATTGTTCCCAATCTGTCGCTGTTTCTTGTCCTGGGTCACCATGTTATAAGCTTCCCGAATATCGGGTACTGGCTTCAAAAGCAGTATTTGGCCTCGAATGAGATTATAAGTTGCGTTGAGCCCCATGAGAAATTGCATGAGACGGTTCTCATTATGATATGCATTCCTCTTACTCCCTTCACTGCATTGACAACAATCACACGTGGAAAAAGGGCGGTAAGAGTCCAACTCATCCCAAAATCCACGCAACTTTGTGTAGTAGTTTGCAACTGACATAATTCCCTGAACATGTGAACCAATGGAACTTTTGATTTGAAATATTCGGGGCAGATTACCTTGAGCGAAACGGGCTTGAAAATCCTCCCAAATGTGTTGGGCTGTGGGAGCAAAAAGAACACTTGAAACTAGATCTTGTGAAACTGAATGAGAAAACCATGAGATCAACATATGGTTGGCTCTTTCCCATAGGTCGAACTCATCTGGATCGGTAGACTTGGAAGGCTTTTTGATTTTTCCAGTAACAAAGCCCAATTTGTTCTTAACAGAAAGAGCAATTTCAACAGATTTGCTCCATGTTGCCCAATTTCCGCCATCCAGTAGTTGTAAGCAAAGCTTGGTGGCCAAAGTGTCTGAGTGATGAAAATAATAACGGCTTGACGGGTCAAGCCCTTCCTTGGAGTTATCTCCCATGGTTGGCTGGTATAAAAGATGAAAGGCTTCAGAAAAATCAAAAATTGTATCCAGTTTTGAATTGAACCGATTGTTCAATCGATTGTTGATAAAATAATTGGATGATACGAAAGTAGTGATTTAATGGTTTGTTGCAGAAAGCTAAAAAGGGATTGATGGAGAAAAAATAACCACGGTGGGCAAAGAAAAAGTAGCTAGGTATAGAACCCTAGCTCTGATACCATGTTGAATTTATGAGAACAAAATATTGAGAGAATATTGATTTATTTCTGAATGAATTCTTTACAAAGATACAAACCCTTTTATATACAAAGAAGCTAAACTAGGAAGAAAGTTAAACTAGGAAAGAATAAATATACAATATTCCTATGCTACAATCATGGATCCTCAATCAATCAATTAGGCAACTGATTAGGAAACCGGATTTTCCTCTAACACATCTTGGTTTTATTTTCTTGTATTTGCGCGCTCGGACCCTTTGGGTCAACTGTCTTTCGCTTTTGAAGAAAATGTCCCCAGCTAGCTTGTTAAATGACGTTACGGATGCTGAATAAAAAAGAAGGGATCACGAACTCGAAATGTAGTATATGTAGGTAAATGGAAATTCTTGATACTAATACTGTTGTCCTTCGTTCATGTCCGTGAGAGTCTTTGCAATGTGGGATACAAAATCATTACAAAAATTATTGTAGCTAGATTAAGACCCATGCTTACCAAGATTATTAGCCCTTTCCAAAGTAGCTTTATACCTGGTAGAACCACTAATGACAACATCATTATTACCCAGGAGGTTCTTCACACCCTTAGAGGAAAAAAAAGGGAAGAAAGGTGGTATGATTTTTAAAGTTGACTTGGAAAAAGCCTATGATAAAGTGTCTTGGAAATTCTTATTTGATACATTAAACTTCTTTAACTTTAATGCATCTTGGATTTCCATTATTATGAACTGTGTTACCAGTGTTAAAACCTCTATTCTCTGGAATGGAGAGCCCCTCCCTGAGTTTGCACCTGGACGTGGGCTTCGACAAGGTGACTCTTTATCTCCGTACTTATTTGTTCTTTGCATGGAAAGGCTATCTATTCTCATTAACAGTAAGAGGGAGGAAGGATCCTGGAAAGGGATTAAAGTGTCTAAAAATTCCACACCCTTAACCCATCTCTTCTTTGCGGATGATTTGATTTTGTTTGGTCAAGATAATCTTACCACTGTGAAAGCTATGATGGAGGTTCTGAATGAGTTTTGTATCTTGTCTGGACAAACTATGAACTTGGATAAATCCAAAATTTTTATCTCTCCAAATGTAGCTAGAAACAAGGCTAGGAGAATCAGTGATTTTTGGGGTATCAAACTCACTAATAACTTGGGAAAATACCTTGGAGTCCCTTTGCTCCATAAGAGGGTTAGTAAACAAGATTTCAATCACATCATTGAGAAAGTCCAAAATAGACTTGCTGGATGGGTTTCCAATACTCTTATGCTATCAGGTAGACTCACTCTTGTGCAATCTGTTTCTTCAACCATCCCTACTTACTCTATGCAAACCATGCACTTGCCTGCTTCTGTGTGCGAAAGACTTGACTGGTTAAACAGAAACTTCCTATGGGTTGATTCCCCTGACAAAAGGAAAATTCATCTTGTCAAATGGGATAAGGTGTGTAAAAGTAAAGAATGTGGTGGTTTGGGAATTAAAAAAGCCAGAAACCATAACATGGCTATCCTCACTAAGCTTGGCTGGAAAATTTCCAATCAAGAAGAAGGAGGATTGTGGGTTGATATCCTTAGAGACAAATACTTGTGTAACCATTCCATATCATCTTGGCCAAGAAGCAGGTCTGCTTCCTATGTTTGGAGGAGTATTGTGGATACGAAAAAGGTCCTTGAACAAGGGATAAAGTGGGTAATTGGTGATGGTAAATCTGTTAACATATGGCATGACTGGTGGTGTGGGGACAAACCCCTGGCATTAACACACCCTGGTGAGCATGTTAACTCCAATCAAAAGGTTGAAACGCTGATTGTGAATGGTACTTTGGTTCTGGATGAAATAGCCCCATATGTAGATGTCCAAACTCTTGAGAGTATAAATGCTATAAACATTCCTGTCTTTACCCAATATGTTGATCACCCCACCTGGGTGGGATCTGGAAATGGCAATTTTACTATCTCTGCTGCTTATGATATTATTACCAAAGATGCTCTGGACTTGAAAGGTTGGAAATGGTTTCGGAAACTTAAAATGCCAGAAAAATTCAAAACTTTTTTATGGATTATTCTTCATAATAGCCTTCCAACCAATCATCTCCGGGCCAGAAGAGGTTTTGCAACCTCGGACGTATGTCCAAGATGCAATACCTTTTCTGATAGCATCAGTCATTTGTTTAGGGAATGTAACAAAGCTAAGGAGCTTTGGAGACACATCCCTTTTAGCCATCTATTGAGAGGGGACACGGATACTCCAATTCAAGAATGGATTTCTCTTAATATGAGAAGCAACAGACTTGCAGGATATGGTAATAATATTCCTTGGCACATCTTGTTTATCACCTCCCTATGGCAGCTTTGGAAAGATCGAAACAAAAAAAGCTTTGATAACATTGACATTCCACCTCTTGTTAGTGCCAGGACTATTATTGCTTATGCCCAAGAAATAGTAGATGCTTTCAAGTCCCCTCTCACTAATGGCTCGATAAGAACTTGCCTTAATCCTTGGTCTAACCCATCTGCAGGAAATATCAAGCTGAATACGGATGGATGCTGGTATGAATCGAATGGAATAGGAGGGTTTGGAGGATTACTCAGAAATCATTTGGGAGATTGGATCATGGGATAATATGGCAAGCGAAGCTTTCATTCGAGCTTGGAGGCAGAGCTATGGAGAATACACAAGGGACTGGAAGTCATACTAGAAAGGAAGCTGGAAAATGTGAAGATTGAATCAGACTCACTCGTAGCGGTGAATATCATCACGGAAGGAAACCCAGGCAATCATCCCCAGAGTGTGCTGATCAATGAAGCCCATTTCTTATTGGCTCAGACTAACACCACGATTGAGCATATCTCCCGTTCGGCCAATCAATGCGCTGACCACATTGCTAGGTTGGGAGCGGAACACGCAGAAGACCTCGTGTTTGTTATGGACATGCCTATCGCGATGAGGGAATGTGTAATTAGAGATAGCCTGAATATCAGGCAAGTGCTTGACTAGTTTGCGAGCTTTTATGCTCAAGTGCCCAAAACTTTGGTTGTACTCTTAATGTGGTACTCTCTTCCTTATGTTTTATTGAACTTCCGTTTGACCGAAAAAAAACAGAAAAGCTACGCCCACCGCATGGGGTGGGCACCGCACGCCGCTTGCCCCACTCCGGCCACCGGACGGCCGATCCGAGCCGTCTAAAAATTCTATAAAAAAAAACCGAGTGGGCTAGCGTGGGAATCAATGGCATCCAACGTGTGTAGGTGCTCGATCCGGCGTAGCTTTGTGAACAGCTTGGATCATCTTTTTTTGGAAGTTCGAATCGAGCACCTACACACGTCGGATGCCATTGATTCCCACGATAGCCCACTCGGTTTTTTTTTATAGAATTTTTGGACGGCTCGGATCGGCCGTCCGGTGGCCGGAGTGGACCCAGCGGCGTGCGGTGGCCGTGCGGTGTCCACCCCATGCGGTGGGCGTAGCTTTTTGCTCGTGAGTTAATCTGTTTGTTTTGAATCTTTTGACATATTAACCCCAACTATTAAAGTTTGACTTTGAGTCGCATAATCCGGGCCGTTGTTATCCTTGTTCCCTTTAGTCTTTGTAATGCTTATTCAAAGATTAATAAAATTCTCTTTGCCGTTAAAAAAAAAAAAAAAAGAGTCACATAATTCGCGTGTGCGTACGTGAACAGGAGTGCAAGCGCGACTGTGAGAGCGTCTTTGAAACACATACCAAGTTACTAAAATCCGCGTGAGCGCAGTGCAGGACTGGGAGTAAGACATGATACAGTCTGTTTACACCATATTTCATCGCATGTCGATGATTGACCGAAAGGTGGCACTATAAGAATGCTTCCTATTTTATTATTTCGTATTAATAATATAACTAGTGTTTATTTCTTTTATTTGTTTGTATTTTTAATTAAGTGCGGGACACTTGGCATACTCCTACACACTTTGAAGTTGAAGGGAAGTTATTTGGACACTTGGAAGCAAATTAGAAGAATGAAGAGTAGTGGGAAGTTAGGAAGTTATTTCTGTACATCTTTGTTTTTCTATAAATAGCCTTTTTAGGCCTCATTGTAAAACTCCCCAACAAATCAAAATCTTAACTTTGTTCTTAATTTTTTGTCTTACTAACCTACTTATGGGTTATAATTAGGAGTAGGATTCATATTCTAAGACAAACTTAGAATATTCGATGTATTGCTCGTGTCGATAGATCGATCGTTGAAGATTAATGGAAGTCTCTTCCATTTGTCTTCAATTTCGTTCTTAATTTCACATTTGACTCGACTGCCATCTTTCTTCCAGTGAAGTCCTGAAATACAGCGTGGAACCACGGGTCCGCCTTTGGAGACAAGCCGCATTCGCCCTTTTTTTTTTTGTTGACATTGTCTCCCGAAATCTCTATCGATTTCGATCGAGGAAAAAATTGGTAAACACAGTCTCCAATTAGTGAAACAGTAGGCAGCAATCTTGTTACATTGTGTTAAAGAATTTCCCCAACTTAAAGAAAAAGCAAGAGGGTAAACGATAATAGCTGGCCATTGAATTTTGTTGAACAGAAACAATAAGTTGCTCTCACATTGAAGGATATCTTATGAGGAGACCTGTAATTCTTATGAAACCCCTCACATGCTATGAAGATGACATCTAAAATTTGCTGCCTGCCTGCCTCTAATATTAGAGCAATGTTATGGTGGCATGTCTGAGTACATATTTTGGTAGAACGTGCTTCACTACATGACAAATGAGGCACATTTTACCAGTACAATGGTGACACGTACATCACATGATATCCAAAATATGGTACTTAGATATGGTCACCAAAACATTTGTTCTAATATTATGTTGACATTTTACTAATTGGAGACCTCTACTGTTATGCTGACATGTTTTGTAAGTTCTATCATTATGTTTCCTTTCTATACTTGAGTACCATTCATGTTTCCAAGTTAGTACAGTATTATAGTTTTTTCTTATTATGCAAGTTTTCCTGGTTTAGTTGGGTTTCTTGGTTACGAAGTATTATAGCCTATATAAAGGTATATATAAAAATGTCAGGCCTATGTTTTAGATATATACATCAATAAGAGCAAGTTTTAAGTCAATTTACTTTCTCAATTAATCATCGATATCTCGAATAGCATTGGATTGGTGATCATTTTTAGCCGCAGTACGTAATATTTTCTCCCATGTGAAAGTCGTGACATCCGAAGGCGAAGCTGTATGTAGAGGGTGGGGCATGTGCGAAGTACCCCACTGTCGGACTGCTTATCCACCATCTCTCCTAAAATCAATTGGTGGTATGAAGGGTTTTAATTAAGCCTTTTATGGCATTCGACATCGCACCCGCAAGTCTGTTTTTAGAGCGGTCGCAGGGAGTGGCATTGTGTAACCAAATCCATGGGGGCACTCCGGGCCCAACACCCACCCATGTTTCAAATTAAAATTCGCATTTACATGGTACGATTACTAAGCCACTTACCAGTACCCGAACGAATTGGTTTTATCATAACTAAAGAAAAGATAGAGAGAGAGAAAAATGAACGGTTTGGATCATAAAATATTACTTTTCTTAATGACATTTATTAAAGATCAAGAGAGGGTTGAATCAGACCTTTACTCTTTCTTAACAAAAATAAAGTCCAAAAAAAGCTCCATTGTATGATTTTACGTACACTAATTAAATTTCGTTTTGTATACTTTTACACTCAACATACAACAACGCAAATGGACTCCCATGAAATAACGCCACCCCAAATCCAAATCGTGGCTTCGTCCTTGCTGACATCCATGTGCTCCTTTATGATGGGCAGACACATTTGTTGAGTTGGTGTACATTATTGCGACGCGAACATACGTAAAAGCTTCTTTCTAAAATATCTCAAACTAGTTAAATTCTCAAGAGCGTTGAGCGAGGATTGAGAGCGGGAGCGGCTCCCTCCGGCGATTGCATTCTTTCTGCATGCTTGCGCTTTTAGGGTTAGAGCCCAGATGTACAACTCCGACCCTGAGTTTCTAATGGTCAATTTACCTACCACAATATATAGCGGGGTATTTCTAAGATTATGCCTTCACTCATGAAGAGGACATCGATAGAGTAATGCTTAGATAGTAGTACTATCAAATGAGAGAAACTTATTCACAGAGGAGCTGTGAATAAGTTATTTACGGCTTCGCGCAATCACAGTCGTTTGTTTTGACAATTAATAGTTGAGATACATTTTTAAACTTCACCGGTAATAGTTTGTTTTTAATTTGGACCGCCCAAAACACTTTTAGATGCACGAGATTGAGCATCGTGAACCTTATTTACGGAGGCTCCTTAAATAAGTTTTTCTCCTATCAAATCAGTCTGTCGATATGTCCATTCAACTTATATTCATAAAGCAAACATTTATCATAATGCTCATGCAATGGGGATCTTATCACAAGAGACTAGAAATCATATCCAGTCATTAAATTTATACCACAATTGCAAATTAAAGGATCTATAGAAACCGTCAGGTCTCACCTCGTAGTAACAATTATGATGATAGAGTTCCCACCGGCCACAGAAGTCCTCGATTTTGCGATCATAAACAGCAAAAACTCTCTGTTTCGAACCCCAATAAAAATGGCAGAAGAAGAGTGTGCTCCCCCAAGCATTTGGGACGAATCTCCAATAGAATTCCTCACGATATTTGGTCGTATGATTTCCCAAATCATCATCTTTCGATTGACAACGAAACGTCAATGATGTGGCCTGGTCTGGAATGGCGTTGATGATATGAACCGTCACCTTATAACAACCAAGGCATATTTTAGCATTTTGAAATGCCAGTTCCTTTGCATGACCAAAGCAGAATGTCATAATGAGTAATGGAAGTAAAAACCTCCCCATTGCTCCTCTTGAAATGTCAAAATGATGTTTATGATTTTCTTGCTTACCCCATCATAGTACAATCAAACCTATATATACAAAATCCAGATAGATGAAGCAATAAAAAATTTGTTCTTTGGTAGGCGAGTGAATTCGATGAATCTTATGGTGTAAATAAGTAAAGAGAGTCGAATCGCGCGGTGTGAAAATCGGAAATGATTTCCACATTGGGAATGTATGATAGACTATACCTGAGTGACTTTTTATAATTGTAGTTCAAGAAAGTTATAAAGCCTTGTTATTTAAATGGAAATGGATATCTAAGTAGATACCCCGATCTAGATAATCTATGCAGATTTTGGTTATCTAAATGGATTTTAGGAAGAGAAATAATATCCATTGAATACCTTCTTCTTCTTTTTGATCTGTCCATTGAATACTTTGGTTATCTGTATTTGTGCATTTGGTAGTACAATTATTTTTGGTTGTAGAATAGTTGTATCTAAGCATCCGCAATGTAATAATCAAAAGTGAATAATCAAAACTTGTCACGTCAGCTTTTGATTATTCATTTAGAGGGTTGTTAAAGTTAGCAATGTGAAGTCCCACATTGTTACTTTTGATTATTCAAATACCCAAATTTGATTATTGGTTAAGAGGTTGCTAATTTTGATTATTACAATGTGAACACTTATTTAAGCACACATTGTTAATTTTAGCAATCTTATGATTTTGATTATTACATTGTGGTATATGATACTCATTACTAGCTATTTACGAGTAGTTGGGAAGAGAATTTTTTAAAATAATCCCTAAACTTTCAATTAAATGTTCCACAGACACTTGGACTTCTATTATTATCATTTTTAAACTATTCAACTGCTTGCGACTCTACTTTGCGTTGTAGAAGGTGATGCACCAAGCATAGGGCTAAGTCGTCATGAGCATGGTAACTCAGAAGCCTTAGGTCGAATACACAGGGAATGCAATGGAACTAGTGGGAGGTTTGTTTTATGGAGGGTTTTGGCGTTAGGACGGTTAACCTTTGAAGTGGATTTGGTTTGGGTTATCACTAAACTCTAATTGACTAGGAATGGTTGTTTTATGAAGGGTTTTAAGTGTTGGGATGGTCAACCTTTGAAGTGGATTTGGTTTGGGTTATCACTAAACTCTAATCAACTAGAAATGGTTTAATAATGGAAATGTGACTAAAGGTGAGGTCTATGGGTTTAATCCACCCATAACTTAGGCCGTTTAATACTTCTCAACGATAACTCAAGTGAGAGTCAAAGTCATTTGCTCTCACTCGAAAGATTTAACCATGAAAACCGTATTATTAACTCATAAAATGGGGTTCGAGGTCGCCTCATAAGAAATCCTTCAATGTTAGAGCAACTTGTTTCTATTCAACGTACAAAATTGAAAGCCCAGCAAACCTCTAAAAATTCGAGGCCTTCAAATCTAGCAAGCAACCCTAAAAATGATTAAAACAGCTATGTCAGGCGAAGGTTGTGCTGTTTTACTAAATCACTAGGCATTGTGACTATAACATTCTACAAACATGATAACAATTAATCTCCAATTAGAAAAACAGTTGGCAGCAAGCAATGATTCTTTTTACATTGTGCTAAAACAACTTGAAGAAAAAGCAAGAGGGTAAAATAAATATATTTTTTGCTTTTGGTGATGTTTGCGGGGCTTAATTTGAATTTTGTTGAATAGAAAAAGTTGCTCTAGCATTGAAGGATTTCTTCTGAGGAGACCTACCTCAAACCCCACTTTATGAGTTAATATGGTTTTCATGGTTAAATCTTTCGAGTGAGAGCAAATGACGAAACACTGTGTTCGGTTCTCCATTTTGAGTTTTTGTTTCACAAAATTGTTTTTGAATGCCAAAAAGTGTTTTCGAAGGCCGGCAAAGACTAATCTCTTTTACTTTAAAATCTGACTACAACCATGGCCGGGACCACCACTCCCACCCTCCTCTGTCCTTTCTCCAGTAATTGAAGAGAGAGAGAGGAACGGGACAGACTTTTGTCCAACTTGCCAACTCTTTATCCGTCCCTTTTTCTTTTTTTCTTTTCTGGTATGTCACAGTCAGGGGTCTCACTTATTTTTAAAATAACTCATCCAATCACATATTTTTACATTTTAACTCAAAATTTTCAATCCAAAATTGTAAACCAAACACAGCGTTTAACTCTCACTTGAGTTATCGTTGAGAAGCATTAAACGGCCTAAAGTTATGGGTGGATTAAACCCATACATAGACCTCGCCTTTAGTTAAATTTCCATTAAACCCCTCACATGCTATGAAGATGACATATATTATATGCTGCCTCCAACAAGAAGAAAGAGTGTTGGTTAGGCAGTAACCTTGTTACTTCAATTCTAAACAGTGTTCTCTAAAAAGAAACAGGAAGACATATACACAAGCACAAGAGAAGATTAAACACCTAGGGTGCCTGCACGATACCATAAATACGAGGCAAAAAAAAAAACTGAAAACTTGATTTGCCACAATGGGAGAAGTTTCAGCACTGATGCATTGTGAACTCTCCCTTCTGTTGCTTATCACAATCTTTCTTTTCTCATGGTTTAGTGTAACAACCACCAACACCACTGCTGCCGCCACCTTCGTTAAACCACCTCGAGTGTCCATGAAACTTATCCACCGTGATTCGATTCTCTCTCCATACTACAACCCTGCTGCCACCATCTCAGAACGCTTTTGGCGAGATGTTAATAGCTCAATGGCTCGCTACGCCTATCTGAAGGCAAGGACCAACAGTGCTTTTGCCACCAGTGATGATGATGTCCGCGGTGGTCTCAGCGAACATCACAACGTTATGCTTCTCGTAAATTTCTCAATTGGCCAACCGCCTGTTCCACAACTCGCGGTGATGGACTCTGCGAGCGACCTATTATGGATACAGTGCTCACCTTGCAAAAAATGTTTTAAGCAACTTAGCCCTATGTTTGACCCTTCCAAGTCATCCACGTATCGTAACTTACCCTGCAACTCTCTCTATTGCCCCGTGAACCAGAAATGTGATTCTGTAAGAACATGTGAGTACCATCGAAAATACGTAGACACCACTAGCACACGTGGAACATTGGGCATAGAAGAGCTTCGGTTCATGACGTCTGATGGGGGTACAAGCGGCGTTTCTGACGTGGTGTTTGGTTGTGGGGTTGAAAATCACGCTATAACGGAAGTAGCAAATGGGATTCTTGGACTTAGTCCACAGAAAGAATCGTTGGTTTCTCAAATGGGTAGTTCTCAATTTTCGTATTGCATTGGCAATCTAGATGATCCTCACTACGAGTACAACCACTTGATAATAGGAGACGGCGCCAAAATAGAAGGCTACTCGACACCGTTAGAAGTGTTTGACAACACCTACTATCTTACCTTGGAAGGCATAAGCGTAGGAGACAAACAACTTGACATCGACCCAAAGATATTTAGAAGAAGCGCGTCTGGCGATGGTGGAGTGTTCATCGACTCTGGAACGGCTGCTACCTTTCTAACCAGAGCTGGGTACGACCCGCTGAGGGCAGAAGTGAGAAGCTTGATAGGTACAATATTACGAAAGGCAATCATCCAAGACCTTCCAGACATGCTATGCTATGTCGGAGAAGTGAGCCGAGACCTAAAAGGGTTTCCAGTGGTCACATTCCACTTTGCTGGAGGAGCTGATTTGGTGTTAGACGCGTACGCGATGTTTCTTCAGCAGCGTGAGGACTACTTTTGCATGTTTGTTAGGCCAACTACGTTTAGGGAGTCGACAGTAATAGGAATTAGAGCCCAACAGTATTACAACATTGCCTATGACCTAGACGGAATGAACCTTTACTTCCAGCGAATAGATTGCGAACTCCTCGAGGATTGAATACGAAACACTTCACATTTTCTCGTCTTTGAACCAAATATACACGTAAATGAATGTCCGTGTGTGCGCGCGCTTGTAAATTTTTTACTTAGTCTATATCATACCTGGTGAAATCAACTACGTTTTTAAGCTAGAAGTACTGAATGAGAACTGATTTAAATGTGATGATTGACAGAGATTGTTCATGATATGAAAAGAAAGATAGACTAAAGTACGGAATAGGCATGTGATTTCACACAATTAACACACTTTATGATTTTCCAAAGTTGGGAGGCTATACGTAATTCGACGCCGGAAGCGTTAGCACAATACGATACAGTATGGTCCTATGGACGATCCATACCCTAAACATGCACTGCTACTTGCTAAACCAACACAAAACCAACCAAATGAAACATGCAGTATCATACGAAAAACTCACCATGAAAAATTAAAACAACAGAGAAAAACAACCTTACGACTTGCAATATAGGAAGAGAGGGTATTAGAAGTGTAACTAAAAAGCGCATAAATAGTTAAGACTCAATGCCAATGTTTAATCTCTGCCCGAAGGACCCCCAGACGTAGCAACTATGGTTCGTCGCAATTTTCTTTACCGTTTGGTGATCTGTAACATTAACAAGCATAAAGACAGACAAGCGCCAAGTGATGGGGGATAGGGTAAACAGAAAGGATCGGACCTCTGGTTTGCAGCAGAGTAACGATGTATCCCTGCCAGAATAATACTTTGTCAGGAAAGAAATCACTAGAATAAGTTTATTGTCAAGGAGAACTGCATACATAAAAGATATATTCCCTTTTTCAGAAAGCTATATTAATCGAGTTGAATTTGTGACTCAGATCCAAGTTCTGGGCGACGAAGAATTCCAATTTCGTTAGCTGCTATGTGGTTTCTTTGGAAAGCCATAAACGAGTTTGATTTAGTAAAACAGCACAACCTTCGACTGACATAGCTGTTTTAATCATTTTTAGAGTTGCTTGCCAGATCCGAAGCCTCGAATTTTTTGATGTTTGCTGGGCTTTCGATTTTGTTGAATAGAAACAAGTTGCTCTAACATTGAAGGATTTCTTATGAGGAGACCTCAAGATCATTATGGAACCCCTCACATGCTATAAAGATGGCACAAATTTTATAAGGCCTCCAACAAGAAGAAAAGGGTTAGTTAGGCAATGACCTTGTTACTGCAGTTTTAAACAGTGTTCTCAAAAAAGAAACAGGAAAACAAAAAAGATGCCCAAGAACAAGAGAAGATTAAACACCAAGGAAGCTTGCGTGATACCATAAATATATGAGGTAAAAACACCGAAAGCTTGACTCAACTCATAGTACAACAATACTAGGTTTTCCACCATGGAGGATGTCTCAGCACTGATTCATTGCGAACCCTCTCTTCTGTTGGTTATCATAGTCTTTCTTTTGTCATCATTTAGTGCAATAACCACCACCACCACTAATGCTGCTACCGTCGTTAAACCACCTCGAGTGTCCATGAAACTTATCCACCGTGATTCGGTTCTCTCTCCATACTACAACCGTACTGCCACCATCTCAGAACGCTTTTGGCGAGATGTTAATAGCTCAACGTCTCGCTACGCCTATCTGAAGGCAAGGACTAACACTACTTTTTCCACCAGTGATGATGTCCGGGGTGGTCTCAGCGAAGATCGCAGCGTCATGCTTCTCGTAAATTTCTCAATTGGCCAACCGCCTGTTCCACAACTCGCGGTGATGGACTCTGCCAGCGACCTATTATGGATTCAGTGCTCACCTTGCAAAACATGTTTTAAGCAACTTAGCCCTATGTTTGACCCTTCCAAGTCATCCACGTATCGTAACTTACCCTGCAACTCTCCTTATTGCCCCATGAACCAGAATTGTGATTCTGCAAGAACATGTGAGTACCATCGAGAATATGTCGATACCACTAGCACACATGGAACATTGGGCAGGGAAGAGCTTCGGTTCGTGACATCTGATGGGGGTACAACAAGTGTTTCTGATGTGATATTTGGCTGTGGTTTTGAAAACCATGGTATAACAGAAGTAGCTAGTGGGATTCTTGGGCTTAGTCCACAGAAAGAATCCTTAATTTCTCAAATGGACAGTTCTAAATTTTCGTATTGCATTGGCAGCCTAGATGATCCTCACTACGAGTACAACCACTTGATAATAGGAGACGGTGCCAAAATAGAAGGCTACTCGACACCGTTACAAGTGTTTGACAACTCCTACCATCTTACCCTGGAAGGCATAACCGTAGGAGACAAACAACTCGACATCGACCCAAAGATATTTAGAAGACGCGCGTCTGGCGATGGTGGAGTGTTCATCGACTCTGGATCGGCTGTTACCTTTCTAACCAGAGGTGGGTACGACCCGCTGAGGGAAGAAGTGAGAAGCTTGATAGGTACAGTATTGCAAATGGTGATTGTCCAAGACCATCCAGACTTGCTATGCTATATGGGAGAAGCGAGCCGAGCCCTAAAAGGGTTTCCAGTGGTCACATTCCACTTTGCCGGAGGAGCTGATTTGGTGTTAGACGCGGACGCGATGTTTCATCAACTTGAGGTGGACTTGTTTTGCATGTTTGTTAGGCCAACCGCGTTTAAGGACTCGACGATAATTGGAATTAGAGCCCAACAGTATTACAACATTGCCTATGACCTAGACGAAATGAACCTTTATTTTCAGAGAATAGACTGTGAACTTCTTGAGGATTGAATGTACAATTCATTTTACGTTTTCCCATTTTTAACCTAGTATATGTACATACGAATTAGGTTATTTTATATAACCTCATGAAATCTGCCACTCCTTCCGTCTCTTTTTAAGTGTTTTGTTTCGTAACTCCAACTTATTAAAAAGACATTATCATTACACCTTTCACATCAACTTTTACCTCCACTTTCCCTATTTACCCTCTATAGAGACATCATCATTACACTTTTACTCACTAACTTTTCAAAATGGAATCCACTTTTAAGAGCAAAATAGAAAATGCACCAACTTTTACCCATTAACTTTACAAAATAGACACTTATTAAGAAACAGCCCAAAATGAAATACTGGACTCTAAAAAATGGGCGGTGGGAGTAGTACTTTTTAAAAGCAATAAGTATTGTATGAGAACTAATTTACACTAGAAAATTGACCAGACTTCGTTGCCACACTTAATCAAGACAAATTGTTGGAATATAAGAAAAGGGCATTGGAAGGTTGCCAAAAAGCGCATAAATTCTCCACTGTTTTAAAAAAAAAAAAAGTGCATAAATAGTCAATAGGAATTTCTGTGCCGTGATGATCCTCACCGGTAGCAACTATGGTTCTTCGCAATGTTCTTTACCGATCCATGATCCATAACAATCTCAACGATGGAGGAAAACACAGAGTATATGAGGTTGGAGAGGGTAAACACAGAGGATCGGACCTCTGGTTTGTGGCCAGGTGATAGTGAGGAATGAGAGCAGCAGAGTAACGATGAAGTGGGGATCCGTTAAATTTCTTGGAAACCTGAGTTCCAGTTTATAGGCCAAGGTAAATTGGAGATCAAAAATCAGAATGTATCCTTCCTTAAGCGGAGTATTCTAAAAAGATATTTAGTATCCACAGTGTATGATTTCAGAGATTGAACGGAAGGCTTACAGGTTAGGGCTCTGAGCTCAGACATATCATCAAACTACGGGAGTCTGTCTAACAGGTCATGGCTCTGAGCTCAGACATATTCATCAAAGTACGGTAGTTCAGAATAAATGTTGCGGTTTGGAAAGGGAGGTCTGAGTTGGAATTGTCTAAGAGACCATCTTCGGTGGCCTTGCCGAAGGAAAACGTAGTAAATACATTCTGGGGTTGTGGAGGGAGAGACTGTTCATAAGTCATGTGCGCAAAATGTGCATGGCTCCACAGAAATGACCTGTGGCTTCCTATCTGTCTGCCCCTATTCGTACATGTTTAAATCGACGTAGATTGATGAAGTCGCATAAAATCATACATCACTCGGAAGAAGCAAACGAGATCCCAGATCTTGAAACAACAGTACAGCCTATGCTTGAGACTTAGAAACATAGCTTTTGCTCGAGTTTAAGCAGGAGTGATCCAAAACAATTATGTATAGTACCCGTCTACACGGGTAAGATCACTAACATCTCCTTGCTGTCATAGCCAGCAATTGGTTTCTCAATGTGTCTGGGTGCATAAACTCATCATGTGTCCTTTCCACTAGTAAAACATCTAAAGAGACAAAAGATGTACATATAGATACAGAACATATATGCCGCTTTGTTATCCTCATTAAAGAAATATCACAACACAAACATTGCTACTTAGCATTGTATTGTCGTATATACATGTATGGTCGTCTATACAAACCTTAATACTCCAGCGAGTCAGCAGTGTCAGTCACCCTGTCTTCTCCAATGATCCATGGAGCAAATGGCTGGGAGCCTCAGCCAAAGATTTGACAAGCCTTTGGAACAATCCCGAGATCGGCGCCAATCAGGTCATACTGCTTGAGGGCTGCTTCCATCTCTGCTTCTACAGCAGCATCATCCATGCCGTCGACGGTTCCCATACGAAGGAGCTCACCATAGTACTTCTCTTTCTCAGCATCATCTTGGAACGGTTCGATTGCAGGACCCTGCAGCAGCACATCCATCAATTTACAAGGAGAAAACTACAATAAGATACATCTTGTAAATGCTTTTCAGTATCATGTGCTTTCAAATCAAAGCACTAGACAACAAGCAGACCTTGGCACTGCAAAAATACCAATGAAGCACAACTGAAATCAAACCAAAGAAAGTAGTGAAGGTAAGAAACAATAGCCCTGGGCACGGGCGGCACTAGGTGTGCTGCTATGACCCCATCAACTTGTACAAAACTACCCAGATATATATCATGAATGTAAAAATTCTTACTCCAAAATTTCTAAGTTGAACCTACCAACCCTAGCAAAAGAATGTATAAGAGAATGTCAGGGTTGATCGACTCTTTTTGCGTGATTTAAGGTTTAAACTACCCTTTGCTAAACATTTGAAGCCAAATCTAGCTAATGAAAAAGATATATACCGCCCCCATATATATACTAAATACAGTATAGTTCCCACAAGTGGGGATACTGTTGAGTTCAAAACAAGTTTTTAATACGTAATCTTATTTAGTACTTGATTTGATTTTACTCAAACTTCTGAAGAAAACTTTCGAATGAACCAACAGAACAAGATTCATGGAGCTGTGACTGACTACAGGTTTTCAGTTTCACAAGTTCCAGCGGAGGTCAAAAGATGCGCAAGCATTAGAAGAAAAGACTTGACTTCAAATAAATATGGGGTTTCTGCGGGATCTCCCTCCGATCTCGGCTCTTGGGCAGTTCGGCGTTTTTCGGGTTTGCCTAACGGCTTGTGGAGATCTCGGTTTCTGCAGCTGTTTCCTCTTCTCCAGTCGCTTGCTTTTGGTGGCTGGAGCGTGGTTGGTGTGCAGTGTTTGTGGAGGCGGTGTTGTTGGCGGCCGGAGGTGGGGGTGTTGTCGTCTTGGGTTCAGTGTTGCGAGGTGGGAGTCTGGTTTGCAGGTGATGGGCTCGCTTCGCTGGTGGGAGTCTGGTTTTTTTGGTGGCTGTATGATTTGCGGTGGCTGATTTGGGTGGTGTTGCGAGGTGTGGCGATCCGGGCTTGGTTCCTATGCAGCCGGCGATGCTCCAATCGTTTTTGGTATCGGTGACATACGGTGGGTTCACAGCAGTCTTTGGTGCTTCACGGTGGCGGCGGCTATGGAGTCCGGATTTCAGATTTTCACTTTAGGGTTTGGGTGTATCTTGGGCTTTAATTGCTCGGTTTTTCCCTTGTAATTGGGCTTTTAGGCCTTTTTAGGCGTTTGGGCTGCATCCCATGTGCATTTTATTGTTTTATCTGGCCTTTTGGGTGCTAGGCTTTGTCCCTCGGGTTTTCTCTTTGGTTGGCATCTTGCCAATCAAAGGCTTGGGTCTCGGATGGGCACTTGTTGCCCTTCTCCTTGCTCCCTTTGGTCGTTGTTTTCACATTCAAAGATTAAAAAAATCTTTTTTGCCAATTCAAAAAATAAATAAATATGGGGTCATGTAGAGAAATAAGTAGTTCAAGGCAGGAACAATCATATGATGACAGCAGAGATCAACACAATTGCTTCAAATACCTGACAGAGTTCAGCATAATGCTTATATATCTCACTGTTCTCATCTTGATCTCCAAGCAATGTACCACCATACCAACCAGTGGCTTCTTCTACTGAAGTCATTGCTAGATATCTGAAAAGAGGTTCAATTACAGTGAATCAAATAATCACATTTCTAAATTACGCAACAATGGAATTCTAAATCTTGACAAAATAGTTTAGAGATATTAACAGGTCAAAGTTAAAAAGTTTTGTTGTTCTTGTCATGAATTGTCGATAGAAACCAAAAAGATTAAGAGCTATCTAGCACGGACTCAGACACAGACACGGAATTTCTAAAAAAATGGGGACACGGACACAACAGGGGAAACAGCAAAAATAAATAAATAAATAAATAATATTTATTGTATACAAGTGAAAATATAGTTAGGTGTATAAGCTTGAAGCTTCAATACTTATAATCTGGCATCATATAAACATCGTAACACATAATATTTATTCCAAAATATTTGAAGCAACTACACATTTACCCCCCAAAGTTTTACAAAAAAATGCATATTTAACTCTTGTTGTGTCCCCATACATGTCCCTCACATGTCCCCCTAAAAAAATTAACTAAATTTATTGGACATGCCACATGGCGTGTCCGAAGTGTATTTTGCCGTGTCCCCGTGTCCCGAAGTGTTTTTTGCCGTGTCCCCGTGTTGGACACGGGAACATGCCGGCCTCTAGGAGTGTCGGTGCAACATAGATTAAGAGGACAGTAAAGCGCTCATGTGAGAGTGCCTAATGCTGTGTTTGGATGAGTTTTTGAGAAATTTTTGAAATTTTTTTTGGGTTATGAGTGGAGAGAGAAATGAGAGTAATGATTGGAAGTAGGGGTAATGAGGGGAGAGAGATAGAGAGAGAAATGAGAAAAAAATGCATCAGAAACATTACTTTAAGACTTATCATATTGGTTACATAATTGTGATTGGTTAAGCACATATTAAAAGCACTTTTATCAGTACTTCAATATTTGACCTGCTTTACCGACAACAAAATGCATCTGCAACATTACGACCATGTAATTGTTAAACATGCATCCAATTACAATCACTGATTCAAAATCATGGAAGAACATCCCCACTAAAACTTCTTGAACTTATGCGAAATCCATGAACAGTGCATCTTGAAGTGTCCACCACTTCCCCAAATATGATATTGCATGTCCTAGCAATACATTCATCAAGATTACAATCTTTCCGGGGCACTAAACTTCTTATCAATGCAACTCAAGTAATATTACAAAACAATTTTCAAGTCTATAACACGACTGAACCAGATCTTTCCGGAGATGAAAAGATCCCAACTCTGAAGCAATGAATGAGCTTTAGATGCAAAAACAAAAACTTCAAACAAGGGTGTTGCAGAGGTTCATATGTACTCTACCCTTGGAGGAAGGACAATCACACCCAAACAATCAGCAGACTGTGGTTGAGAGAGAGAGAGAGAGAGAGACCTCTTAAAGACATCCTCTTCACTGATATCACTGCCAGAAGAAGAAAGCCAACTGAGGTCATACAGGTCCTCTAGTCTCTTATCCTCTTGAGACCTTCCCTTTGCGGTTTCATGGGAAGCCACCTTAGGAGCAGAGTTACTTTCCTCAAACTTCCTCTGGCCAAAAAGCCAGTTTGGACTTTTGAGCTGTATTTCACTGCATAAAATAAAGAGTACTTAAGATACAATAACCAAAATTGTAGAGTTCTGGCATACCATAGCAAAAAACAAAATCGTTTTCAGCTCTGCAGTATACGGTAGTTACTAAGAAACTTTAGACCTTCCAAAAATAAATACAGAACTACAAAAAAACGAGGAAACGGAAGAAAAATGAGATGAATGCAACACTGAGAGTGCAAGAAAAATCCAAGAACAAATTAATTTTGCAGGCCACATCGAAGGACATTATGAAAAGAGAACCAGAATCAATCAGTTGAAATCATCTAGAACTTGAGAAATAGATGCAAAGGTAAGTAGGTAACAAACTACAGCAGCGTCGTATGAAATAATGTCTTGGTCTATAGGTAGATATCAATCATGCTGGGAGAGCAGAACAGGATAAAGAAAAAAGCAGAAATGAATGCTTAGCCAAAAAGGATATTAGCTCAGATCAAGAAGATATTTACGCTGCATCAGGTGCCACTCCTGAATTCCCAGGTTTTCTATCTGGTTCACTGCAAAGTCTTACATTCCTTATTGAACTGCATGTTCTCTCTAACAATTTATCAAATGACGTCAGCTTCATCCGCGAGAAGTCCTCTCTGCATGCTGGAATAGGAGCAAGAGTAGTTCTTGCTCCCATAGGCGTAGCATCAGCTAGGTAACTGCATATTAAAATAAGTACAAAAAATGTCTGAGATAATTAGATGAAAAGAATACTGCCAATAATCTAGGTCACCACACAAAAAGACTAGGAACAGGATACAACAGAAGGTTTACACAAGTTTCATATTCACCACTAAACACACTTGTGTAAGTATTTGCTAATTGAATCCTTGCGTACTTTGCACAGTTGAGAACAATCATGTCCATAATGAGCTTAGTTAGATCCCTCCCGTATCACTAACAAATAACGAGTCTACATGCACGTGGGAAGATGTTCGTACCAGTATCCTCTAACTATCCTTAAAAATTCACCATGTGACAAACTAAAGCATCCACACCACAGATTTACATGGACTAAGTGATACTGATAATAATTTTATGTTTCATTTTTTTCTGTCGGTGATAAAACAGTAGCATGAGACAACTCAAACTTTGAAAGCAATAAATCCCTTCCAATACCAATTCCCATAGTCAACATAATTTGAGAACCAAGTAACTACTCAAGCGAAGATCCTGAGAGAATAACATAGGGTCAGAAGCCCCAAAATTTGGAAGGCATTGAGGTTTACCTGTAACCCGGGATAAGGTCATCTCCTATCCCAGACACGTGAAGATAATAATCAGAATCCAGATCCCAAAGTGCAGGTTTACCTTCTTGTGGTTGGAAGTAGCCTAAAAATCTGGTAAAATCAGGAAGAGACAAAAGATTTGATTGAGAAGCATAATATAGGTGTAGTGATAACTTAAAGCATCCTAGATTTCCCAAAACTTGTGTCACAAGTAGAGTTTGAAACTCAATGATGGCAATATAAAAGCTTCTCTCATATTATCTATTGCGGGCCATGTAGCACCGACACGGGCACGGAACTCTCCAGCAAACTGGAAACAATAGCTGACCTCCCCCTCTTCTCTCTAAAATCCCCTTCTCTCTCTCTTCACTTTTCACCGCCTAGGGTTTCCGTTCGCGGGGGGGCGCTAGCCACCTCCCTCCCCCCTCTCTCTCCTTTCCTCTTCTCCTCTCTCTCCCCTCTAACTATTTCTCTCCCCCTCTCCTTTTTCTCTCTTTTTTTCCCCAAACCTCCTACTGCTCGGCTCTTTCTCCACTCCGTTTGTCGTCGTTCCTCTTCCTCCTGCATCCTCTCCACTCCTCGCCAGTCGACCGCTGGTCTCTACTCTTGACTATCACCGGTATGCCTCACGGCGTGGTGCGCCTTCAGGGATGGAGGAGACTTGGATGTGGGGCCTCCCGCCGGATCATTCTTGAATGATTTTCGGTTTTTCCTAACAGAAGTGGAGGACTCCGGCAAGCTCTCGGTGTGGCTGCTGTTTGGAGATGCAGATCTCGGGCTTCTTGGGGTTGGCTTCGAAGAGGGGTTTTGGCGGTGGCTTCTAGGCCTCCGCTGTTCTTCGTCGTCAGTTGATTTTACGGCACGGCCTGGTTGTGCAGTTCTGGTGGTATTGATGGTGGTGTGGGTTTGCTGGTGGCAGCGGCCATGGTTTGGCTGGTTTGGGTTGGGCTCTGCCTAGTCCTCACCTGCCTGCTCCACTACTTGTTGGGCTTTACATGATGGTCTGAGTTCTGGCTATTTGCAGGTTCTCAGTAGCGACGGTGAAGGCGCGTTGATGTCATGTCGGGACGATCCTGCAGCGGGAGTGTGGTCCTTCGGCGATCATCTATATTCCACCCACCTCCAGTTCGGAGGCCTGGATCCGACATCGTAGTTGTAGTTGATTTGTGCAGGTTGTGGAGTGTATACTTTATTTTTGTTGTTTGTTTTGGCCTATGGGCCGCGCAATTTGTATCTGTTTTCCTTAACTATATGAATTGCGTTTTTTTCCGGGAAAAAAAAAAAAACACCAACACGAGCATGCGACAAGGATGCAACACCGACACTTCGACAGGCAAATTTTTTAAAAATTAGAGGACACGACACGGACATGTTTTAAATGATATTTATGTATTCAATTACATGAATAGAAAAGGCTTTATTTCTAAATATGTAACACCATAGTATTCCTTAAGTCTTATTTATCATCACATCATCCACAAAAGTATTCGAGCAAAAACCGTTTCATCATCGATGAGTCTTTATAATCAATACATTATCATGTCACACAAAGTCCTAACTATTTCGTTTAACACCCCCGACGTGTCTTGCGAGTGTCCTGAGAGTGACTTGAGAAAGTCCGGGGTATTTCTTTAGAGTGTCCCCAGAGTGTC